>JAVJIX010000101.1:600000-955000 GCA_036785185.1 Paratrypauchen microcephalus
TCCAATTAAATACAACTTGTATGTGATCTCCAGTGTGAACTTTAAATGCCCCAAAAGTGTCCCGCATGCTCCTTGGAGGACATGACGAGGTCACGTGCAGTGAGCGTGCTCAGTGTTTACGGAAGTAGCCTAAAGTTGCTGTCGTACCAGAGCCAAAACATGTACAGCTTATTTGTTTTAAGGAGGAGACGGAGAAGGACAAGGTTTTTGGCCATGGCGTTTTGTGGGGCAGTGGCAGCAACGTCCGTAGAAAGAAACGTGTGGGTGCGGAGTCAGCCAAGAGTGGTGGGATTGCTACGTGCTTCGCCGCTTCACTGACACGGAGTTCATATACTATTTTCGCATGGCGAGAAGAACGTTTGTGTACGTTTGTGAGCGGCTACTTGTACCACTCTCACTGGAGGAAACACTGAAGTCGCATGCCAAAAGATCGGGTATGTATCGGTTTTAGGACCACATATCTTGGACTACGTTTACACTGCAGCCTGAAGTGACCTAAATTCAATTTTTTCGCCCCTATGCGACTTTAAAAATAATCTCACCCCAAAAGCCTATCATTGTTCTTGGGTGACTTCATTCCACTCCTGGTGCAAGGACTGAAGTAGCTCAGCTTTGTGTTTGTGTTGGAATTCAACAGACGCTGGAATGGAATGGCTGTAATACATGTAGAGATGCTGATTTCAGAAAAAAATGCAGTGGTCTCTTATTTTTTTTTCCAGAGCTGTATATGTCAGTGCTCTGTCTGGAATGTTCCATAGACATTAAACAGCTCTACCTTACATTTATGCAATCACAGGTGGTTTTATAGCCCCCCCCCCCCCAGACCCCCCCTCTTGGTAGATCTCGGTACACCATCAACCTCAAAAGTAGATCTCTGTTCAAAGAAGGTTGAGCACCCCTGCCCCAGGTGTTTCTGATTACAAACAATGTGGATACCTGTTAGTCACACTGTTCCTTATACCTCCATATTCCAGCCCTCCTCCTCCCTCACTCCCCATTTTAGTCCTCCAGACCCCACCCCACAACTCCAGGTATGTTTGTGATGAGGAAACAACATTATAACATTGATCATAAAATAATGTAATATGAGCTCTTTAAACTTCAATATGTTCTGAACAGTAGAAAAATCTACAGTATGTTTAGTGTGTGGACTCACCATGAGCAGCTCCTTCTGAAAGGACTTCCTCTCCTTACTGTCGGCATTGTTACAGTCCTCTTTGAGTTTCTCCAGGACAGAGGCCACCCTCTCAGGCTCACTGTCCAACTCAGCTCTGCAAAAGTGGCTCAGAGGCAGGTTCTTGTAGCCCAGAGCATCTGCAAAGGCTCTCCAATCTCCAATGTTCTCCATCAGAACAGTCCTCACAGAAGCGTAGATGTATGTCAGGAACTTAGAAGGCTTTAGGAGCTGCTCCAGCAGCCCAGACGTGGTGAGCTCAGGCCCATTGAAGTAAATGGGTTTGACTTTTCCAACAATCAACACATTCTTGGCGTGTAACAGACCCACCTTGCCCTGGTAATATCCAATGTGCCACTCCTTAGTCCACAGGTGTCCCTTCAGCCTGATCTTCTCCTCACTAAGCAGCACCACAAAGTCTCCTTTTTTGTACTCCAGCAGGTACTGGTTCTTATTTTGCCTGATGACCGTTTTGATAAGCTTTCCAAACTTGAGATTGTTCATTTTGCGGTCTTGGAACACAGGGTATTTAGTGGCTACAGCAAGAGGAGACAGCACTATCTTCCCCACCTCCTTCTTCTTGAGGAACCTGCGCTGCACAGAGCTCTTGGGTCCTGCTTTAGGAGGAGCCGTCGGCGTCTGCACACAGAACTGTGCCAGGATAGAATCCTGGTGGCTCTTGACCTGGACGCGCAGGGTGAAGTCAGACAGCTCCTCTGCACTCTGGGAGGAGATGACGTACACCAGTCGACTCACTTTACCCAGTTTGACCTGGAACCCTCGCACGATCTTAGCCTCTCTGGGTTGAACCTTGTAGTTGGCCATATTGGAATAGACCCCCACGTAGAGGTCCTGGGGCTTGGACAGGACAAACTGGTGCTTCCCCCACAGCTGCAGAGCCACAGAGGGAATCGCCTGCACCTGCTTCCCCACCTCGTTCACCAGCAGCGTCTTGGGAGCGCAGTCATGACCAAACAGAGCTACCACGGTTTTAAAGAGCGGGTGGATGTGCTTGGGTCCGTACACCCCTAAGGTGATCTTCTTGACCACGTGCTCCCAGACGGTGGTTTCTGGCAACAGGGCCTTTGACTGCGCTACCACACACACGTACATACATGGCTCCAGGTTGTCCAAACACACCTGCACTGTGTCTCCGTACATGTAGGCTTGTGGGACAGGAGTGTAGGGGCCCTCTTTGCAGTCACTCCGCACACAGAGGACCTCTGTGCTCTGCCGGCTCTCCATCTTGACCACCACAGACAGCTTCATCTCCAGAGTCACTGGGCTTTTGGTCTCCATGTTGCTCAGTTTGATCTCCACCACTGGGCTGACCGTGGTGCAGCGGTCGTTGTTCAGCTCCAGTGGTGGGTCCAGCAGGGCTTTCATAGAGATCTGCTGGGTGTCTCCCGACAACACGTGGCCTTCTGGAATATAGATGCTGATGTTGGTGTCTGGGAGCTGGACTGCACCGCCCGAATGATCCAACCGGCACACGATGTTCGTCTCCACTGGCTGTGTTTGCCCCCAGCCGGGATTCTGCCCGATAGAGTCCAAATCGTGGCAAGACCTGGTAAGTTTCCGGTGTGTAAGCCAGGCCTCTCTGAAGTCCTCCCGGCTTTGGAACTGCTCAGGTGCCGGTGCCTTCAAAGCTCCAAAGAACCCGCTGGACATTTGAGCACCATCTGACTGAGATTGCAAGATGGACAATTCTGACAGACTATAAGAACGCTTGCTTCTGAAGAACGGGTTGTCTCTACGTAACGACGAACCCAACCCTGAAGGTGTCACAGGGACAGACAGGTTTGGAAAGCCACTGTCAGAGTCCAGTGCAGCAGGAGATTCCAAGAACAGCAGGTCTATCGATTTTTGGTTCCTGTTCTGGTCTAGTGAGCTCTCGGCACTGATGAACGGGTTGGTGGAGGTGTTGGTGAAGGGATTGTGAAGGTGGGGTCTGACGATCACGCCCGGCCATTCTCCCAGCAAGTCCAACTCTTTGGCTGGGTCTTCACTGGCCTCTCCCAGGGTGTCGATCATGCCACTGTCGCTGAAGGAGGAGTCGCGGTAGTTGAGTGGTTGCACATAGGCGGCAGGTATGTAGCCCATCTCAGTGTTGTTGTGAGCGTACCACCACTCGCCTCCAGAAGAGTCCAGTACGTACAGGCGGTCCCCTTTGGAGAACTTGAGCGTGGTGAAGCTGGAGGGGCAGTAGTCCTTGATTGCCACCACCTCACGGGCGGCACCAAATGAGGCTGTGGAGTCCAACCGCAAGGCACTGGGAGAAGGCACTGTGGAGGCAAACACGGATCAGACGTCAATGTTTAAATTTGAGGAAATTATACTAGATAATATACTAAATGTTCAATATCTATTATGTCAAAAGTATTTATTATAATATACCTAAAGGCCCCATGGCATGAAATTTTCACTTTCTGAGGTTTTTGAACGTTAATGTGAGCTCCCCTACCCTGTTTAGGCCCCCCCCATGGTTAAAAGTTGCGAAATGTCTAAACTGAGCATTTGCGATCCTTTTCTGCGTTAGAAAAAAATCGGAGCTCAAACGGGCGATTTTGAACAAGGAAACTTATTGACGTCAGCTCGAAAAAAGGAATGCAAATGCAGTTTCACCCCCGTCTGTCTCTACTCAGCGTCTGTGTAAATCACACCCAGAGAGTTTGGACTGCGGAGGAGCTACGCAATGCGAAATGCGTTTTTTTTATTTGCCTGGAGGCACGTCCGAGTGTTTCTAGGCTCGGAAGTCCTTTATCTGAGCCTGTGGATATCTGAAACAGCAGTGGTTTAATTTTATTTTCTGTGGAAATGTGTTTATTTTTCAATGGAATGCTTCTCATCTCTCCCTCCGTGCAAGTGGGTCAGAGCGCACAGGGCACACCTGAAAAGGAAAGAGTGGAGAGTTTGGCCACGCCCCCACCCACTACTATAGGCCATCTCTGTCCTCCTCATTTGCATTCAAGCAACAACGCCCATAATGGAGTGTTCCAGAGTGACATATATGACTCTTTCTCATCTTATCTCTCTTTCTCATGCACTGAGTCTTGATTTTGAAGGAGGATTCATTTACAGTATTAGGGAACCATTAAGGAGCCATATAAAAGCATCAAGAAGTACCATGTCATGGGATCTTTAAGCCTTTATTTATTTTATTTTTTGTTTTATTATCTGACTAAAAGTGTAATTTTCCATAACAATGGATTTATTCAATCTGCAGATTAACTATGCTACTGAGACATTTTACCTGCACCAAATCTTAGTTAAACTCTACAGTCATAGAGGAAGATGGGAGGGCATGGAAAGCCATCTGACATATTGAATATAGGAGTATGGGAGGACATCTGACAAACAGGAGGATGGGAGGGTATCTGACAGTCTGCTCGTGTTCTTCTTCTACAAGAAGAGCATGAGCAGACTACTTCCTGAGAAAGCTCAGGTCTTCCAATGTGAACAGCAAGTAACTGGAGATCTTCTACCAGTCTGTGGTGTCCAGCGCCCTGTACTTCACTGTGGTCTGCTGGGGGAGCAGCACCAGTAAAAGGGACATTGGGAGGATTGACAAACTGATCCGCAAAGCTGGTCACATGATCGGCTGTGAGCTGGAGACATTTGTCACAGTGAGGGACAGAAGGACATTGGACAAACTGCTCTCCATCATGGACACTCCTGCTCACCCACTGCACCAGACCATAGAGGGACAGAGGAGCTCATTCTCCAACAGGCTCCTACAGCTCCACTCAAACAGTGAGAGATACAGGACGACATTCATACCATACTCCATACAACTGTACAACAATACACCCTTATGTAACAGATAATACTCCCTACAACTGTACAACAACTTAATCTTAACTAATGGATAACCGTATGCTCTGTCAATCAGTACATTATTGCACTGCTGTTTTTGTCTCCTGTATATAGCTGTGATTAGATATTTTATTATTTATTTTTCTATTTTATTCTGATTTGTATATATACACTTTCATTTTTATTTTATAATTATCTGTCATTTGACACCATCTTTTTTTGCTATTCCATCTATTTTTTGTTACCCTCTGTTATATACAGACCCCACAGGATTTCGCGGGCATTTTTTGTGATTGTTGCGGGCTAAAATGCCTGAATTTGCATGAGCTTTTCCAAAAAGTTGCGATTAAAGTTGCGGTGCTTTTAAGGTTTTTGTTGCGATTTTGTTGCGGGAGGAAGTGAAAGTTGCGATAAATAGTTGCGATTTTCCATTTTTGTAATTAAAATTGAGTAATATTTTTTTATACTGAGTTATTACTGACAAAGAATAATACAAGGACACAGAGATCACAGATATGGTCCTAAAACAACCTTACCAACATCGAAAATAAATTACTACTAGGAGGGGAACTGTTTCGCCCGGTCTTTTGCTGTTATTTTTGTGGGCAAATGGTGCCGCAGACATGTTTCTTTGCCATTAGAAGCCGTGTCTCAATTCCCAGAGTGTGCGGCTCGGAGCGTGGCCCGAAGGGCATGTGCGTCACACATTTCGACAGTACACCGGCGCGACGACTGCTGTCCCACTTCTTTTTTGTCCCATGCGCAGTTAACACGCGGTCCGAAGACCGCAGTCGTTAAGCGGTCCGCGGACTGCAGTCGGGGCTGAGCAAGTGTGCACCTCCTTGACTGCAGTCTGAGCCCCCTTCAGGGCGCTCTCCGAGCTGTGCGCTCTGGGAACTGGGGACACGGCCGCAGTTTTGTTTCGTCACACGGAAGTAAGGCAGAAGGAAGTTAGTCGGCGTTCAATACGTCGCCGATTATTGGTCAAAATTAGTAAAAATTGCAGGGAAGTTGCGGTGATTGGTCAAAATTGCAACATTGCGAATTCCTGGAGGGTCTGTATATACAGTGGCTTGCGAAACTATTTGGCTCCCTTGAACTTTGTGACCTTTTGCCACATTTCAGGCTTCAAACATAAAGATATAAAACTGTAATTTCTTGTGAAGAATCAACAACAAGTGGGACACAATCATGAAGTGGAACACACTTTATTGGATATTTTTTTAACTTTTTTAACAAATAAAAAATGAAAAATTGGGTGTGCAAAATCATTCAGCCCCATTGAGTTAATACTTTGTAGCGCCACCTTTTGCTGCGATTACAGCTGCAAGTCGCTTGGGGCATGTCTCTATCAGTTTTGCACATCGAGAAACTGATATTTTTGCCCATTCCTCCTTGCAAAACAGCTCGAGCTCAGTGAGGTTGGATGGAGAGCGTTTGTGAACAGCAGTTTTCAGTTCTTTCCACAGATTCTCAATTGGATTGAGGTCTGGACTTTGACTTGGCCATTCTAACACCTTGATATGTTTTTTGGTGAACCATTCCATTGTAGCTTTTGCTTTATGTTTTGGATCATTGTCTTGTTGGAAGACAAATCTCCGTCCCAGTCTCAGGTCTTTTGCGGACTCCATCAGGTTTTCTTCCAGAATGGTCCTGTATTTGGCTCCATCCATCTTCCCATCAATTTTAACCATCTTCCCTGTCCCTGCTGAAGAAAAGCAGGCCCAAACCATGATGCTGCCACCACCATGTTTGACAGTGGGGATGGTGCGTTGAGGGTGATGAGCTGTGCTGCTTTTACGCCAAACATAACATCTTGCATTGTTGTCAAAAAGTTCGATTTTGGTCTCATCTGACCAGAGCACCTTCTTCCACATGTTTGGTGTGTCTCCCAGGTGGCTTGTGGCAAACTTTAAACGACACTTTTTATGGATATCTTTAAGAAATGGCTTCCTTCTTGCCACTCTTCCATAAAGGCCAGATTTGTGCAGTATATGACTGATTGTTGTCCTATGGACAGATTCTCCCACCTCAGCTGTAGACCTCTGCAGTTCATCCAGAGTGATCATGGGCCTCTTGGCTGCATCTCTGATCAGTCTTCTCCTTGTATGAGCTGAAAGTTTAGGGGGACGGCCAGATCTTGGTAGATTTGCAGTGGTCTGATACTCCTTCCATTTCAATATTATTGCTTGCACAGTGCTCCTTGGGATGTTTAAAGCTTGGGAAATCTTTTTGTATCCAAATCCAGCTTTAAACTTCTCCACAACAGTATCTCGGACCTGCCTGGTGTGTTCCTTGTTCTTCATGATGCTCTCTGCGCTTTAAACAGACCTCTGAGACTATCACAGTGCAGGTGCATTTATACAGAGACTTGATTACACACAGGTGGATTCCATTTATCATCGTTAGTCATTTAGGTCAACATTGAATCATTCAGAGATCCTCACTGAACTTCTGGACAGAGTTTGCTGTACTGAAAGTAAAGGGGCTGAATGATTTTGCACGCCCAATTTTTCGTTTTTTATTTGTTAAAAAAGTTTAAAATATCCTATAAAGTGTGTTCCACTTCATGATTGTGTCCCACTTGTTGTTGATTCTTCACAAGAAATTACAGTTTTATACCTTTATGTTTGAAGCCTGAAATGTGGCAAAAGGTCACAAAGTTCAAGGGAGCCAAATAGTTTCGCAAGCCACTGTATTATATTTGATGAGTGAGCTACTGTATCCAAATAATTTCCCTTGTGGATCAATAAAGTTTGTCGAAGTCGAAGTCAGACAGGACTACAGGAGTGTGGGAAGGTATTTGACACACAGGGGTATGGGAGGGCATCTGGCATACAGGAATAGGAGTATGAAAGGGCATCTGACACACAGAAGTACAGGAGAATGGGAGGGCATGTGAGACACAGGAATATGAAAGGGCACCTGACCTTTGACATGGGTGAGCAAGGCCTCGGACACACCCTCGCTCAGGTCAATGAGGGTCCCCTCAGAGCGGCAGCGGGGTAGGGTGGGGTTACTGCTGGTGGAGGCGCGGATGCGATGAGCCGCCATCTTGGATCCTCTCTCAAGGCAGAGTGGGAGTCAGGAGGTTTCCATGGTTACTACAACACACACACAGTCACTAGAGTTGTCAAAAGTATCGAAAATCAGATAGTAATACTAAAATTATTATCAAAACTAGATACTGGACAACTAAAAGATTACACAGATATAAGACCACATGGTAATATAAAAGAAAGTACTACCATTTACAGTCAAAAGCTGTCTACTGTCTAAAAGCTCAGGATTCTAGCCAAGTGCAGTCACATCAAAGTCCCTGAACACTATTTACAGAGCAGTTCTAAATGCACCACCCTCTCTCACAGACATGTGTTCGGACAGGCCTGTTCAAATACAGACGACAGATTATCGACTACATGGGGTATTCTACGGGCAGAAATATGTGCCACCAGAAACTGAATTTGAATCACATAATTTGAAATTGTATTTTTAAATTTGAATCATTGCATTGAAAAATTGAATCTGAATAGTATCAATTGAAATTGAATGTATTAGTTTGTAACAGGAATCTAATAAAATTTGAAAAGTCACTCTTTTTATATGCTCATGTTCAGTTCTCCAAATTCAAATTCAGTTTCCAAAATTCAAATTCAGTTTCCAAAATTCAAATTCAGTTTACTGTGACAAACATCCGGGTAGTTTATGGATGAAGGAAGAGCAATCGAGCTCAGACATGCAGGACTACAGGACCTTGTGATAGCCTATTGAAATAGTATATAGTATTTGTATGAGCGCAGATGTTTGGTGCTGAACAAAAGACAGCCCAAACGGGCGGGTGGACGGCAGAATTTGGACCGGCCCTTGCGCAAAAGAGCTACGAGCTGCTAGCAACTAGCTGCGGTTTGTTTTTACTGGAGAGACGTGAGAGCTCCGAAACGAGTGAAACGCGGCAACTGTTCTGTCCCTGGATTTGATGATGAAGAACAGAGTATGTTTTAGCTCCTTCATCCGAGCCTTTGAAACAGCCGTGGTTTAATTTTATTTTCTGTGGAAATGTGCTGACACGAATACCTAAAACATTGTATGTCTGCGCCAAACACGGACAAGTGTTTTTTTTTCATGGGACAATACAGAGCTGGACTTGCAAATCGACTGAAACTGAAGCCTGATGCCGCATCAGCTACAGACGCAGAACAAGTAAGTCAACTGTAAAAGTACATAATTTTGTGTTTGTCTGGCTTGTTACTGGTAGAAACTGGTTAATTTAACCTTTATTTAACCCGGTGAAAATAGACAAATTCATCTCTTGTAACAGGGCTCTCAAGTTTTGAGCGGGGTAACGTGCGTGTGACTGTAAGAGGACCGGGGGGAAGGGGGTGCAGAGTGAACAATAACGCTTAAAATATCAAATGCAATAGTGTGTAACACGTAAAATTGAGTTGCAAGAGCCCTGATATCTAAAGAGCAAACTTAAACTACAAAGCAACTAATGAGAGTGTATATAAATTACAGTTACATTTAAAAACACAGACACTGATTCTCATGTTTGTTTTATCATCACTGCACTTTGTCAGTGCGCGCTGAGAGGGACAGGAGCGGGAAATGTTTTAAATGAGATTCATGTTCAGTCTGGTTAATGCACCGGGCCCGCGTCTCACCGCGTTTAAACGGGCAGTTCGGCCGATGGCGCGCGTATTCCACGCGTAAAAGCCTGCCTTAC
The DNA here is from genome assembly GCA_036785185.1 of Paratrypauchen microcephalus. NCBI lineage: Eukaryota > Metazoa > Chordata > Actinopteri > Gobiiformes > Gobiidae > Paratrypauchen > Paratrypauchen microcephalus. The sequence continues at coordinate 609,714 of JAVJIX010000101.1, forward strand.
GCTAACAGTCCTAACACGGGGACCGGAGTCGGTGCAGTCTCAGAGGAAAACGTGGCACCGGGATCTGAGGCTCAGGACGTGCCCGGGGGATTGGTAGTGTCTTTGTACAAAGATACGAGGGTGCCAAGCTGACGAGTGCCTTGTAAACCAATAGCAACCTGAGTGTACCTTCGGAGTTCAGAGAAGGCCACTCTGGTTGGCGCGTACAGTTCACAGTGATGAGCCTAAGGCGATTAAACTAGCCACACAGACCGATTTTCAAAGCACAAAAAAATGATACATAACACTGAAATCAGCGTAGAAAGTGCCATGTTATCGTGTTACACTTAAAATCGAAGGTTTCACACTCTCAAGCGTGAAAATAGACAAATTCATCTCTTGTAAACCTTTGGTTTTAGTATGTGAACTTTTGTTTTACATTTTATTTTGAATATTATGCAGAAGTTGTAGCATTTTACTGATGAGATGTTCCTGTTAATTCTTCCTAAATCTGCATAGGCCCACTAAAGTTTCCCCCTCACACCTGATTCAAATCCATGAGCTGTTAGCAGGTGACTGCAGGTTTGTTGCATTTGGAATGAGATTAATAGAGTTTTTGAGGTGTGTAAAATATACACTGTGTAACCAAATAAATGATATAATTTCATAATGGGTATATTGAAGTATTAATGTTGTTCACTACACTTATCTTCTATCTTCTTACACCTTGCACCTGGAGTATATACAAAGTAATAAATGGAGTACTAATTTGTCATTATTTTCTCTACACAGACCAGCACATCAACTCTGACTGGATGTGTAGGACCACACAAGCTGGAATAAGGACCCAGATTCTGCAGCACCGGCACCAGGTCACAAATGAGTAATGGGAGAGATGACAATCAAAATTATATTTAGTTTGGATATTTGCAAAGATTATCATTGTTTTGTGTTCTTGTTCTGCAAATATTCCTATGCTCCTATGGATCATCTTCAATGCTTGTGTTCTAACAATTTTCAAAGTTTTGTAAATAAATCTTTACATTATGTTTACACTGTCTACACCATTGAATGAAAAGGCACAAGGCTCTAGATTTGTGGGCAGAATTAACTGTCAACAGTTTATTCTTTTATTAACTTCTGTAAAAAAGTACTGGTGTATTCCTCTCAATAGTAAAGGACCACAGTCAGCTCTGTATATTTGGCAGCATTTTGCAGAGAGTACACGTTGAGGCACACAGGCTCCAATCCAGGATGGTCCACCACACATGTGAGCTGTCCCTCGACCTGTCGTAGTCTTCAAGTAACCTAATCAGGATTAAAAATGGTAAGTGTCATTTTTAGGCATCAGTAATTGTCAAATGAAGATACAAAGTTGTTTTCAATTTAGAGTGTTACCTGAGATATCCAAGCAGCTTCTGAGGGCATGGTAGCACAATTTCCAGTGGCACCTATCCAAAAAATATAGGTAGAACTTGGTAAATCTTCAGGTAAATATAAGGTAATTCAGATAGATGTGATGATGGTAAATCTTCAGAAGTCATGGGTTAACATGACATCAATATATGTGAGCATAGAGAACTTTATCTTACTCTTTATCTTATTTATATTAAATATAAGACAGAATAGTCATAGAATAGGTTAGAATGCCTTCTATTATTACTGTACATATGCACAATGAGATTAAAAGCAGCCCATTCTCCAGTGCAGACATGTATGTAGATTATTTACATACATTTATAACCGTGCAAGAAAAGATAGTAAAAGGGGGGTAGGTGCACATTTCTGAGGTGCAACATATATAATATGCACAATATGTAAATATTATTTACATGCACTTAAGTATCCTGGCTTTGTATTTGCACATGTTAGAATGTTGTTGTTGATAAACAGGTTACACACGTACAGCGAATGCTTTAATGTAACAACACATCATTATACTAGTGTTTTTCATGTAAACCGGGATATCAATAACTCCATTACTCTGTGTTCATGTAAACACTGTATCCCAAATTTGATCAAAACGGGGATAAGCCTTATATTCGGGATATTAAGTGCATGTAAACATAGTCACATAGTCAAGTCATTCAATCAGAGCAACATGAAAAGCTAACAACATAGGCTAGATGCTGGCTACATGCTAACCGTAACAGTATTCATAAACAAACTAACGAAAGTATTGTTTCCAGACATTAACATTTCAAACTAACCATTCGGAGACGTCCTGCTGAAGCCGCTGAGTTGCAACTTCTTCACGTTCGGGATCAAACTCGGGCCATGCTGAAAAGTTTTTACGAGTCTCGGTGTAGCAGCAGACAGAGGAATCCTATATATCTGAGCTCGATTGCTCTTCCTTCCATCTTTAAACTACCCGGATGTTTGTCACAGTAAAATGAATTTGAATTTAGAGAGCTGAATTTGAATTTCAAGAACTGAACATGAGCATAAAAAGAGTGAATTTTCAAATTTTATTAGATTCCTGTTACAAACTAATAAATTCAATTTCAAATGATACTACTCAGATTCAATTTTTCAATGCAATAATTCAAATTAAAAAATACAATTTGAAATTATGTGATTCAAATTCAGTTTCTGGTGGCACATATTTCTGCCCATAGTATTCCATCAACGTCACTAAACAGCGGCACTTAAGTGGTTTTAAGCCTCGTCTGAAGAAGCGTCACCTTAAACTTAATAATAATAATTCATAGCATTTATATAGCGCCTTTCATGACACCCAAAGCGCTTTACAGTTCATTGTTCATTCACTCCACACTTGGTGGTGGTAAGCTACTTTGGTAGCTACAGCTGCCCTGGGACCAACACTCATGCACACTCCACTTTCATACTAGGCAATAGACTTAGACTTAGACTTGGGTGAAGTGTCTTGCCTAAGGACACAACGACGGTTTTTGCGACTGTGGCACCTGGAATTCCCACTTGTCTCCCATCCAAGTACTAACCAGGCCCTGCCTTGCTTAGCTTCGGAGATCTGACGAGATCAGGCTTTGACAGGCAGGTATGGCCACAACTTAAAGGAAAAGTAACGTTTTTTTTTTAACAATCTGAGCCTTCTTTCGGCAATAAAACAAGTAGTTTTATTCACCCATAGCAGTTTGGTATCATTTTGAGCAGTTTCGTAGAAGTTATGTTGTACCCGCCGCGCACCCGGCCGACAACTTGAGTATTAATAAAACCCGGTCCCGTTCACTTTTTTTTTTTTTTCGCATGAATAACACAAACTTTCCCGATCGTGATAATCTACATATCAAATGAAACCGATACTTAGTCTCCTCTTTTTGACTATGCAATTCAGTGGCACAATCCGAATCACTTAGCACATAGTTTCGAGTAGATGACGGAAACAACAAAACGAGGTTTGTTACTGTGCTCTACCAGCCTTGCACAGGACCCAAACATGTATTTCACCAAAGCTGTATCAATCTATGGATAAGGATCTCAGCGAATTACAGGCCATAAAACAATTTAGCTTCAAACGAAATCGTGTTAGATCCATTACGACGTGTGATACAGCAGCATGCTTGATGTTGTTTACCCAAAACCACGTGCTCCCCCCACCCCACCCGCACCTCTCTCCTTCTCTCTTGCGGAGCCCGCACGAGCGCCGCATATTACATGCTGTCGCTCCGCCTGAATATATTATATGCCTCCGGTGCTACCATGAGCCTTGCCGAAGGCGGCTAGCCGCAAATGTCTTAAAACATCTCTGGATTCAAAATGGCTCCATATGGGGACACCAAAGTGACTATGGGTGAGTCCAAAAGAATACTTTGATTTCATGATGGAAGTGAAAACGCTTGAAAAACAATGTATTTTTGAATGGGTATCTTCAATTTCGGTAATTAACAGGTAAAAATCTTACACACGGTCCCTTTAAGCCTGAAGTCGTTCCACTAACGCAGTTTAGCTGTGCATCAGTGGCGCCAACTTCAGCCAGGCCTATCCAGTCTTGTGCTAGGCGTATGCACGGGGGACGTAAGAAGCCCAGAACAAGAGACTGTTGAAAACGCGATCATGTCGAAGATTCAGGTTGATTATTTCAGCCCATTAGTACAGAAGTTGCTTTTGGAACTCTGCAACACACTTGCAATAACCAAGGCGAGAGACATGGCGTGGCAGAACATCGCTGACCGCTTAAATGCCTAAGTTAAGTTCTATAACAGTGCTGAATGTTGAGTATGTTTTTACCATCGGTATCAAGACAAGTCTGTCGGGGAGAGGACTCGCTACAGTTTGACACGTGGAAGACCCGAGTTCGATACTCAAGGAGAGCAGTTGATGTCATAAAATGTTTATATTCATATATGTATTGCAGTCTTGTCAGTTGTAATTTCTTTTTACTGTGTAAAAGTATTTGCACCAACTAATATGTTAAATTGTGTTATCTTGTCTTTGAGCAGGAATAATGTGAAGAGGACTGTTTTGCTGGTAAAGATAAAGCATAAAAACATTTTTCACAGTGGTAAAGCTAATATTAATATTATTATTCAGTGAAATTAGCAATACTGTTGAAATGGTACCTTAATTTAATTTAAAATGAACAGTAGCTACCAAGCCACAGGAGGTGGGAGCCCCCCTCAAAACCAAATGTAAGTTGGTGAAAATATAACAAATATATGACTTGAGCATGAATACCATCAGCAGTAAGAATCAAACCCGGGACTCCCATGTGACAGACACTTAACTACTCGGCCAAAGGCATTTTCCATGAAAACTATGGAATTCTTTTATCTGACAGCAACAGTGGTTCAAAAGAATATTTAAATTACTGGAAATTCGTCAAAACTGACCAAGAATGTATGGTAAATATTTTTTTTGCTGATATTGTCACCCTTGTTTTCGGACAACACAGACAATCAGGCGGGAAGTGTGCGGAACTGTTTTACACTCTACTTCAGGTACGTATTCTTGGCAACACTGCCCGGGAGCAGGCTAGTTCAGAGGCCTATGTTACTCCAGTAACTCAGCGGAGATTAATGTTAGCGAGTGTCATGGAACCGAACTCTCGCTAAAACTAGCGCGGCTTATCGAAGTTAGCCGGGATTTGCACTTAGCGGCACCAGTGGAATACCCCCATGCTCTCTTATTGGTCACATCATTTACTTTGTGTTATTGTTGCTGTACTTTGCCCTGTCCTGTAGATTATTTAACATCAAACTGCCGAGGAACTGAAGATAGAAATTAGCCACATTGGCTATAATCTTAATTTACATTTTAAATGTTCATTAATATGTGCTCTCTTTACAAATAAATAAAAACAATAAAATATCCACACAGCCTGCTCTGCCATTGGTCAAAAAGATAGAGCTCTGCCTTTTCTCCCCAGGAGTTTATGGGGAACTGAATGTCACACACAAACAATAGGTGACATTCAAAATGCAAATCAGACTGTTTGAGGCTGAGCATGTTGTGAACTTGTTTCCTTAAATCTTATCAGAGTACCGTACTTTTCATACTATAAAGCACACCTGACGATAAGCCACACCAACCAAATTTTTAAAAAATTAAGATTTGAACATATATAAGCCGCACCTGACTATAAGCTGCAGGTGTCCACATTGTAACTTGAGATATTTACACAGAAAGATGGTACACAAAATGAAATCTTAATTAACGTAAATACCGGTACGTTCGAACAGCGCCTATGGCAGTAATACGGCAGAAACACGACAGAAACACGGCAGTAAAACAACTGTAAAATGGCCAGCCTGTAGCCTCTGGAAGCCTTAAAATAAAGTTTAAAGTTTAACTTTAAGGGTAAACCCCCTGAATGCAATCTCACGGAACTGTTGATACCTGTGTAGGAGGTTTTATGTGGCTAAAACAAGGCATTAATTCATAAACTCGCCTCACTTATTCACCGTAGGTATTTTCACCTACCAGAAAAGTCACTGATCGCTATCTTCTTCTTCCTCCTGTGCGCTGAAACCACTGAAGTCATCATCTTCAGTGTTGGAATTGAACAGCCTCAGAATGTCCTCATCACACACTTTCTCAGTCTCTCTTTCGTCGTCACTCTCCGTGTCACTTTCTTCTCCAGGTAAAATTTCCCTTGTGCGTGTGCTGTCCTCTTCATCACACAGCAGTCCAGCCTTTTGAAACCCGTTGGTGATCATGGATTTTTTCACACGGCTCCACATTCTAAGGAACCACTTGCAGACTTGAGCAAAAGTTGCTCTTCGCATGCGGCCAGTTTTGGTAAATGATTTCTCGCCGCTAGTCATCCAAGCCTCCCACTCAACTCGGAGTTCCACCTTAAATGTACGGTTCACACTGATGTTGAGTGGCTGCAAATTCTTCGTTGTATAAAAAATTGATAAAAAATTAATCCATACATTAGCCGCACCTGATTATAAGCTGCAGGGTCCGAAGTGTGAGAAAAAAGTAGCAGCTTATAGTCCGAAAAGTACGGTATTTGGTTTCACTTACACGTAGCCCCTATAGCTCCAGTATTAGGCAGTCTTTGGACTATTTATACAATCTAATAAGGATGTTTATCATAGTTACATCAGGTAAGTAGCATTTTGTGGAAAAAGGTTGAAAAGAAAAGTACAAATAAAGTTGTAAAACAGAATCCCTCTGCCTATGTAATCGCCAGGAAAACTCATCCAAAATGCAGAGCATTTACGCACAAGGAAGGACTTTTTCCTGACACTAAACATTCATTTAACAAAATAAGGGGCATTTATTTGTATTAATCTAATCAGAACTAGTGTGTCATTTAGATTTAGGCCCTTGTAAACAAGGACGTGCACAGGAATTTTGAGGGGCAGTTGCTTTGACCTGAAGAAAGGGCCTGACCTTTACCAACCTCCCCACCTGGGGGAAAAAATCACAGGCTATATGAAGCACAGGGTCTTTATTAATATATAAACAACTGAAACATAATTAAACACAATACCCTATATACTATCCTATCAAGTCACTAAGCTTTCAAAAGAGAAGTTGCCTATTCTGGGCCATTTCAACAAAAATCTTGTCTTGTTTTTGTCCATTGCTATGTTCTTTTCTATGGCCAGCAGGAGGAGGTCATCGGTGTCCTAATGGAAGGGAATGAGGCTGCAATTTTTTGTTTTCATTTTCAAATCTGGGCCTATATGAAATTCTGTATCCATTGAACGATTTATTATTATTATTTTTTATTTTTTTAAATTTTTTTTCCGACTCGTAAGGGCAACATTAGTCCAGGATTAGTCCAGGAGGGCATAGGGGCAGTTGCCCAGGCAACCTGAGCAATCCCCCTGTGCACGTCACTGCTTGTAAACATTAAGTTACTTCTATGCAGGGACATGCACAGGGGGGTTGCTCAGGATGCCCGGGCAACTGCCCCTGTGCCCTCCTGGACTGACGTTGGCCTTCCGGGTCGAAAAAAATAAAAAATAAATAATAAATTAAAGCCGCAAGCGGCGTTGGTCGGGACCTCGCACCTCCGTTTGTTCGTCTTACTGAGACGCACAGCCATACCAAATTTCGTGTGCCTGGCACAATTATCTCACTTCCTGTTGGGCGTGGCCATGACATTGTAGATACCCTGTCAGAAAAGACCCTGTCAGACCCTGTCAGACCCTGTCAGACTCTGTTAGACCCTGTCAGACCCTGCATGTGGCCTCCATGCTGAGGCCTACATGAACCTTCGATGCTTGTCCCCACATTGCTGCTTGCAGCTATATCAGATCAAAGGTACAAAGATCAAATACCTTTGATCAGGGTGTTGCCTAGCAACAAATACCTCCCATTCATAACTCATCACTCCCATTCAATAAATACCTAACTTTATCGATCCGCCGTATCGTCATATTACCGCCTATTTGAAAATCCTTCGCAATTTTACATCTCCAACGTCTTAAGATTGAAGCCAAAATTGAAGCCCATCTGAGGTACGGTGTAGGAGAAGTGTTTCAAATTCCATTCTAAGTCAAATACCCCAAAATCACACAAAAGGCCAATTATCTCACTTCCTGTTGGGCGTGGCCATGACATTGCAGTGAGGCATTTGTTCGTCTTATTGAGATACACGTCCCTACCGAATTTCGTGCGCCTATCTTAAACGGTATGCCAGCCCCGAAAGACAACGCGCTAGGGGGCGCTATCGAGCTCCTGGGGGTCACTGGGGGACGGGACTTTGTGTGGTCGTACTGGCAGCACTTTGTGATGCCCGTGCAAAGTTTCGTTTGTTTTGAAGCATGGGAACATGCTCCAAATTGCCCCAGCGTGTATGAACAAGAATAATAATAATACGGAAACAAAGCAACTTCAATAGGGACCTTCGTGCCCCTTCGGGCTCGGTCCCTAATAAAATAATAATAATAATAATAAATTGTTCAAAAATCGCAACTCAAACATTTTTCCTAAAATAAAAGCAGCCTCATTCACTTCCATTCGGACACTGAGAGTGAAAGTAAAAGGGGGAGTGGGATGTCCACGAGCCGGGCTGGTTCGTGAGCGACAGTCACCGGAGCTCCATGAGCCCGCTACGTCCAGGGACCCCGCGTCCCCGCTCCATCTGACTACAACTTCAGATCAGACGAGACTACCCGCTGAGGAAAAGAAACTAACCAGTCCTTCTGATAGAGGCTCAGCCCGTGGACAGTGTGAGGACGGGACGGCCGCCCGGTGAAGGTGTCGCGCCGCCCCAGCTGCGTGCTTTACAGCGCCTCCCGCATGGACTTCACCGCTTCCCGGCGCCGTGGTATCAGTGCCCGCTGCTAATACAGGTGACCGGCACCTGACCCGAGCCTGCATGTGGAAAGATTGCCATGGTTGTCGTAAAAGGTGAGATTGAGATGTATAACAAATGATCACCATGAAGGTTTATGAATTGAATAAAAATGTTCATAAATACATGTTCAGTTTGCCACGTTTAGCCTAAATAATCAGACAGCTAGCTAGCCTGCAGACAAGCAACCCATTATTTAAATAGACTGCTAATTTTGTGGTAGGCAAACTAAGCGGGAAAGGGGAACACATCACTGCAGGGTTGGTTAAGAAAAAGCCAACCAGCAGGTGAGGCAGAGAAGTTGCATTGTGATAAAGATGAGACGATACTGTGTAGGCTAATTGATCAATTAATCAGACTCATATTTTAGCCTACTACTGGCAATTTTTCATAATTACATTACATTTAAGACGAGGAGCAGCAACAAGCCTCCTCCAGACGCTTCATATCGCCTGTGATTGGTTATATGCGGGGTTGGTTTGCGCTTTCTTCAGGTCAGAGCAACTGCCCCTCAAAATTCCTGTGCACGTCCCTGTTTCTATGTATGCCACATCTGCTGCCCATGTCCAACCAGGAAGTTAAATGATAAACTGAACCAAAATAAGAAACTTGCCAAAAATTATTGAAATCTTAAAAGTCATTTTGATATGCTTTGGAACATTTTTATCTTTCCCCAGTACATACGGTATATATGGTATAAGCAGCTCTTGAGGTTAAAATAAGTCTGCTTTGTTCTATCTGCCCTTCATTATATGGGGATCAGGAAGTGCATGATTAGCATGCCAGTTGGTGTTCTCAGTAGTTACCTGTTGCTTTGTGTTATGAAAAGTGCTTACTCATTGTGGTGAATAATTAGGATGTTCAGAATGCATAAAGTGAGGAATAACTTTGGACCACTGCAATCCCCAACTACCATAACCACCAACCCCCATCAACTCCAGCACCACCCCATCACCATCAAACCCATCACCACAAACCCTGTCACCACCAACCTTAGCACCACCCCATCACCACCAAACCCCTCACTGCCAACCCCAGCACCACCAACCTCAGCACCATTAACTCCATCATCACCAACCTGAGCACAAACCCCATCACCACCAGCCCCAGCACCTCCAACCCTATCACCACCAGCACCCCGGCACCACTAACCCCAGCATCCTGTCACCAACCCTTAGGAATGTGAGGAATCCAGGAGAGGGGCACGTGATCTGAGTCTAGCTTCAGAATTCATATTCTTGCTCCAAGGTCCAGAGACCCTCCCCAGAGTCCCCCTTAAGTCCTGCTGCAGTCCAGAACCAGTCTGGTCCAGGATCGGGGTCTATAGGCATTCCAAGGCTGTCGAGTTGCATTATTCGTCTTATAGTAATACATATCTGTTTGTGTGGTCTGAGTGTGGCTTCAGGAGCAGAGGGAGAGCTTCATGAATCCAATCTCTGCTTACAACTGTGTTATCAGTTTCATGTGTGAGTCAGGCCACAGCCCACCGCAGTGTGTGTGTGTGTGTGTGTGTGTGTGAGAGAGAGAGAGAGCTGTGGTAGAGGGGGAGGGGGGCACAATGACATCTATTCAAAACCACACAGCACCAGACCTGCACCTGCTGCTTACCTGACAGAGCCCACAGACAGAGGCCCAAAGTCCACTGCTTTAGTCCTGGTTTAGTTTTGGTTTAGTCCTGTTTTGATTCTGCTTTAGCCTTGGTTTCGGTAGTGGAGGTTTAGTCCTGGTTTATTTCTAGTTTATGTCCAGCTTCAGTCTTGGTTTACTCTCGGTTTAGTCTGGGTTCAGGCCAGGTTTACTACAGGTTTATTAAGCACAGCTTTAGTCCTGGTTTAGTACAAATGTATTTAGTACAGGTTTAGTCTTGGTTTAGTCCTGGTTTAGTAGTTTTGGCCTCTCCACATCAGGTATATTAAAGTTACAAATGTTGACATGCCATTTTCAGCAGCCTGCCAACACAGAAAATCTGTGTCTTTGCCCAGCTCTGGGGTCTTACAGGCTCTGGGTTTAATCCAGTCTTTGTGGTTTTAATAGACTTCTGGTTCTCAGACTTTTGGACGTCACGCTGCTGTGACGTGGAGCTTTGATATCCTGTCCACATGCTCCTCTTCTGTTTTTTCAGAAAGACAATTGTCTTTTTCAGAAAGACAGACAGTTTAGGCCTGTGGGACATTTTAAGACACTATTTAAAGAGCTCATATTACACTATTTTCTGATCTCTGTTATAATGTTCTTTCCTCACCCCAATATATCTGGAGTAGTGTTTTGTTTCATGCACACGTTTAACACACAAACCCTGCATATTTAGGCTGAGTTCTTATCTGTTTTATACGCCATACACCTTCGCAAGAATCATTTGCAATTGATTCATTTGCATTCTTGGAAGATTCAAGATTCAAAGCTTTTATTGTCATATGCACAGTAAAGAAACACATTTCCCTGTACAATGAAATTCTTACTTTGCTGTCCACACTGGATGCCAGAGTATACAAAAAAAATGAAATAGATAAATAAGATAAAGAGAGGCATTTTTAAAAAATATAATCAAATAGTAAGGGATGCCGTCAGGCTGAAGAAGTAGTCCTATCGGGCCTTGTTGGCTCATGGGACTCCTGAGGCAGCTGATGGGTACCGGCGGGCCAAGCGTGCTGCAGCCCTGGCGGTCGCAGAGGCAAAAACTCGGGTTTGGGAGAAGTTCGGAAAGGCCATGGAGGAGGACTATTGGACGGCCTCAAAGAAATTCTGGCAAACCGTTTGGCGCCTCAGGAGGGGGGAAGTAGTGCTTCACCAACACTGTTTATGGTGCGGAGCTGTTGACCTCGACTGGGGAGGTTATCGGACGATGGAAGGAATACTTTGAGGATCTCCTCAATCCATTCGGATTGAGGAGATCGGATTGTAGACCCAGGACTAAATGTGGACTATACCAGGTCTAGACCAAGGTCTAAACCTGGACTAAACCTGGACTAAACCAGGACTAGACCAGGTGGATTAAAGCGCCGCGCGTGGGTCTATTTCCTGGTTTCGTTTCGAGTCACGGCTGAGGCGAGCAGCGAGGGGGACCGCACGCAGTCTGAGCGCATGAACGAGACCCGTGCTCAAACCGTGCCTCCTCTAGACCTCCTCTAGACTTGGTCTAGACCAGGTCTAGACCACCGCGTCTCTTGCATGCGTTCGTTCATGCGCTCAGACTGCGTGCGGTCCCCCTCGCTGCTCGCCTCAGCCGTGACTAGAAACAAAACCAGGAAATAGACCCGCGCGCGGCGCTTTAATCCACCTGGTCTAGTCCTGGTTTAGTCCAGGTTTAGTCCTGGTCCAGTCCTGGTTTAGTCCAGGTCTAGACCTGCTGGCAGCCCCGCGCTGGGTCATGCTGCGCTATCACACAGTTTTCTCCACCCTCCCCCTTCCCCCCACACTTCACTATTAATAATTTTGTTGAAAATCTATGAAAGTTTAAGTGTTTAAACGAGAGACAAATGTGAGAAAAGTTTAAATTCAGTCTGAGAAAAGCGTATAATGTGTGTGGCTGAGCGCGCATTATTTGAATTTTTGAGATTTCGCGTTTCGTAACTTGAATTTTCTTTCGTATCTAGAGACCAAAATTTAACATGAAGGCGTTTTGTAACTTGAAATTTTTGTTTGTTGGGTCTTTCGTAAGGTGAGGTACCACTGTACATGACTTTTCTCAGAGGCTGAAATCTTCCGTTGAACAAACATTCAGCTATCACAGCACTGAGCTGATGAACGCGTTCCTGTTAGAAAACAATTAAGTGTGCAATGAAAAAACTGTACTGCAGGGGACATTAAACAAATGTAATGAGAACATAATATAACATATATATATATACAACGTTTTCTACGTTCACATGGAAACAAAATAAAATACGATGTAATGAAAATGATAACGATGCAGTCAATTGTTAAATCCAAACGATTATCATCTGACGTAGGTATTCTGCCGCAAATCTAACATTCACATATCGTTCCTTACATGCTTAATTGGTTAAACATACAATAAAACCAATACACTGTTAAAATGTTACTTACTTGCGTTGTCACTACTGAAAACAACTCCACTTCTGCCTCGGGATGCTCAAATCGACGGCCATTTAAACAGTAACAGCACTTAGGGGTGGTACACATGCGTGCACATGCGCAGTAGCGCTTGGCAGCTCAGATCGACGGGTAGGCCATATTGTCTATGGTGCTGAGTCTATTCCTTAGTAGTAGTCTTTAGAAATAAAGTGTCAAATATTAGGATGGTGACAACACTAGTACGGAATATGGTTTAGGCAAATACAGATCTCTCAGACAGACCTATGTGTGAGAGAGTTCAGGTTAAGACATGTCCCATTGTGTTTGAAATTATTTGTTTATGACAGACACTTCCTGGTTCTATCCTGACATTTAGCTGTTATTGGACAAATATTTACATAAATCATAAGCCACAAGACTTTTCATTTTATCTGCACAAAGATTAGGCCTACATACTTTGTGATGCTCAAATACAAAACTATAGAACAGGTATGTTTCCATAGCATACATCTGGATCTTAAAGGGATATGCCACCCCCAGGTCAAATTTGGGCATCTCCCCACAGTCCAGAGACTAAATTAAGTGGTGGAAAGTGTTTTCCTGGTCACCCAGCCATTGTCCGAGTCTGTCAGCACTGACCGCCGCGGTATCTGCTGCTCCTCCGCCTTAGACTGGAGTCTAACGGCGCCAGAGAAAGATTTCTGCCAAAAGGAATTAATTTGCTCGATGCTTTTCCCAATTACTTTCTGTGTAGTGCGCATTCATATCGAGTGCAAATAAATGTACAAATCAACACGGAGAGCTTGACTTGGTCATTTTGGGTGGGAACTATTTTTCAGTGCGGAAAAAGAAAGCCGAATCACGCACCATGCTGCGTAACAGGGGAACTCCCTTCCTGGTGCGTAACAGGGATTCCCCTGTCAGCGTGCTCTGTGCTTCGTCTGTCTTTTTCCCCACTGAAAAATAGTTCCCACCCAAAATGACCAAGGCAAGCTCTCCGTGTTGATTTGTACATTTATTTGCACTCGATATGAATGCGCACTACACAGAAAGTAATTGGGAAACGCATTGAGCAAATTAATTCCTTTTGGCAGAAATCTTTCTCTGGCGCCGTTAGACTCCAGTCTAACGCGGAGGAGCCGCAGATACCGCGGCGGTCAGTGCTGACAGACTCGGACAATGGCTGCGTCACCAGAAAAACGCTTTCCACCACTTATTTTAGTCTCTGGACTGTGGGGAGATGCCCAAATTTGACCTGGGGGTGGCATATCCCTTTAAATCTGTTAAACCTTTTCCTCCAATCGACTCCAGTCTGGAATTTTGAACATTTTTGATGACATCACTTTTGTTTATGAGTTTCAGCTTTGAGGACCTCAAACATTCTAATGTTAGGCTATAATATTTAGTTAATAATTACCATGGCAACGATCCTAACTTCATCATCTACTTGAAACCCATGGATTGGTCTGTATGGAAATTAGGAAAAAGACACTGGATTTTTAGGACCTTATATATGGATCATCTGGCCACAAGCCTGTAGTTGTCTAAAAAGGCAGCGTGAGGACACTTGGTTCTAGCCTGAATCTCATCTTGTGTTGCCTTCCTGTAACCATAGCAACCGGGAATCTTCAATCTTTGATCCGTTCCACGAATCCACATGTTTTCCGAAGACGCGCACGTCTCAACGCGCTGCTCTTTCCACAGTGAACACTACACACAAAACGTGTAAACAAAAGCAACGACGTGTAAGGCGAGACTGCTCATTACATCAGGGCTGCTAGGCTAACCGTTAGCCCTGATGCTGCGGGGAACTCCAAACACAAGCAACGAGCCGAAGAGCCAAAGAGCCGCTTCCCCCGCGACACAACCGCTCCAAACCCGGCCAAAACAGGACAACGCAGTGTCCGCGGGGACACGGGGAGACACGGGGAGACACGGGGAGACACGGGGAGACACAGGCATTCTGTCCCCACACGGTTAAAGCCATCCCCGTGGTAGCAGCCTGGATTTCCCCACAGCAAAAACTTCTAGACTTGAGCTGGTACCGCGCACAGCCTCCGCTCCACTGCGCACGGACACTCAGCCAAAGTGGACAAAAGCGCGTCTGTGGACGAGACGAGGGCGCGCTTACCGTGGGTGCATTCTGGCGGAGAGACCGGTGCAGGAGAACGGCTTCGGCTCCGGGCTCAGGACGGCTGCAGCTGGAGGAGCGATCCACCCAGGGCCCGGAGGAAAGAGCGGAGCGGGGCGGGCGGAGGAGAGGACAGACGGGAGGAGGAGAGGAGGAGAGGAGAGGAGGAGAGGAGGGGCCCTCACGTCTCCAACAGGACATGATGTCAGGAGCAGCCTCAGCAGACCCACAGCGCTGGGAGCGTCCTGTCTCATAAGGTCCGGAACAGTCTAGTCTAATGTGAACAAACAAAGAAGGATCCAGACCAGTCACTCTCAAAGTGCCACATCATCACCTAATCCACCAGAGAACATGTGAACATAAAAAACACACATAAGTCCTGACGACGAGGCTCAAGATACCAAATGTACACTAAACATACTCTGAACAAAACAAACACTCAAACTGCAGTCCTGGCTGGCCTGGCTGCAGTAAACTAGTAGACTGTAATATGTACTGCTATTAGTAGTCTACAGTAGTAGACTGTAGTAGTAGTAAACTGTAGAACAGGGCTCTCAAGTTTTGAAGAGTGCTAGGAGTGAGATTTCTTTTAGACCTGGTTTAGTCCTGGTTTAGTCCTGGTTTAGACCCAGTTTAGATCTGGTTTAGTTCTGGTTTAGTCCTGGTTTAGTTCTGGTTTAGTCCTGGTCTAGTCCTGGTTTAGTTCTGGTTTAGACCTGGTTTAGTTCTGGTTTAGTCCTGGTTTAGTTCTGGTTTAGTCCTGGTTTAGTCCTGGCTTAGTTCTGGTTTAGTCCTGGCTTAGTTCTGGTTTAGTCCTGGTCTAGCCCTGGTTTAGTTCTGGTTTAGTCCTGGGTTAGACCTGGTTTAGTCCTGGTTTAGACCTGGTTTAGTCTTGGTTTAGCCCTGGTTTAGTTCTGGTTTAGTTCTGGTTTAGTTCTGGTTTAGTCCTGGCTAGGTCCTGGTTTAGTCCTGGTCTAGTCCTGGTTTAGTTCTGGTTTAGTCCTGGTTTAGACCTGGTTTAGTCTTGGTTTAGTCCTGGTTTAGTTCTGGTTTAGTCCTGGTTTAGTCCTGGTTTAGTTCTGGTTTAGACCTGGTTTAGTCTTGGTTTAGTCCTGGTTTAGTTCTGGTTTAGTCCTGGTTTAGTCCTGGTTTAGTTCTGGTTTAGACCTGGTTTAGTCTTGGTTTAGTCCTGGTTTAGTTCTGGTTTAGTCTTGGTTTAGTCCTGGTTTAGTCCTGGTTTAGTCCTGGTTTAGTTCTGGTTTAGTCCTGGTTTAGACCTGGTTTAGTCTTGGTTTAGTCCTGGTTTAGTTCTGGTTTAGTCTTGGTTTAGTCCTGGTTTAGTCCTGGTTTAGTCCTGGTTTAGTCCTGGTTTAGTTCTGGTTTAGTGCCGAAATAGATGCAGAAATAATCTGATATGACATCACCGCACTTTGTCAGTGCGCGCTTTGTCAGTGTGCGCTGAGAGGGGCGGGGAGGAGGGACCGGGGCGGGGGGGAGCGGGACATTTTTAACGGATTCATGTAAGAGTCTGGTTAATGCACCGGGCCCGCGTCTCACCACGTCTCACCATGGGCAGTTCGGCTCTGGGCCGCTCGTATTCCGCGCATAAGCCGTCGGGGGGGACACGTTACGCACAGACGGAGACACCGGGACCGGAGTCGGTGCGTCTCAGAGGAGACGTGGCACCGGGACTGAGGCTCAGGACGTGCCCGGGGAACGGCGCGTCTGCTCCGGCCTCCGCTCGGACCGTGCGCCCGGAGCAGGGAGAGTTTTTTTCGCTGAAAACGCGGGGAGCCTGCATAAACTAAGCCACACAGACCGATTTTCTGGGCACAAAAGAAAAGAAAAAAAAAAAAAAAAAAAGAAATCAGCGTGAGAAATGCCATGAAATTCGGGATAGTAGTAGCAGTAATAGTTTTTAGTAATAGTATTTATTTATTTATTTATTTATTTATTTATTTATTTATTTATTTATTTATTTATTTATTTATTTATTTATTTATTTATTTATTTAATAGGGACAATGAGCAATGAGCAAACCAGTGTGGGTCCTTGGTAGACCCTTCACGGTACTGCCCACGGTACTGAAAAAAGGATGGGTCAATTGCAGAAGTCAAATTTCTCCCGTGTGTCACTGTGTGTCACTGTGTGTGAGACCAAATAAAGACTTAATCTTAGTAGTAGAATGTAGTAGTCTACAGACTACTTACTACTGACTACTGAGGGACTCTTCACGCATCTACAGACTATTGTAGTAGACTGTAGTAGTAGACTGTAGTAGTAGGAGACTGTAGTGGACTCTATTAGTAGTAGTAGTAGTAGACTGTAGTACTAAGTAACTAGTAGACTGTAGTAGTAGTAGTAGACTAGTGTACTACTGTAGTAGACTATAGTAGTAGTAGTAGTGGTGGTTGACTGTAGTAGACTGTGTTAATTTTGGGACTTCCCTGTATGTATAGCAGTAGTAGACTGTAGTAGTAGTAGACTGCTGTAGTAGTAGACTGTAGTAGTAGTAGACTGCTGTAGTAGTAGACTGTAGTAGTAGTAGTAGTAGTAGTAGTAGACTGTAGTAGTAGTAGACTGCTGTAGTAGTAGACTGTAGTAGTGTGTAGTAGTGTGTGCTGCATTGCAGTGCGTTCTTTTGGTACTTCCCTATCACTGCATTTCTGGGTGTTTACAGGAGGATACACAGTCACACAATCCACACACATCTGCTACACACACAGGCTCTGCTCCTGCACAGAGCAGGACTAAACCAGGACTAAACCAGGACTAAACCAGGACTAAACCAGGACTAAAGCAGGTCCAGAGCAGGTCAGGTGGCTCAGTGCTTGTGAGTGCCCTGAGGTGGGACTTCCTCACTTTGTTCAGACACTTCCTGGTTTTGTCTGGGCTCTGGAGAGTGAGTTAGGGATCACTGAACCCAAAGTCAGGATTGAGGATTCAGGCCTGAGAGAGTCCGGGTGCACCTATGTTCAAATCCTAAGATTTATAGACTCAGGTACAAAGATTAGAGTCTCTGACTAGAGTCTCTGTATCTGAGATTTTTATCATCACCTCATACACCTCTTGATTATGAGACAATAAAATGCTTTATAATTAGATGCAGACAACACACAGACATATTTTGAGCTGCTTATACAATATACCAGTACATCTCCAAAAATAATAATGTAGTGAAAAAAAAAGTAATATATTTGTCAAACCCAAAAAGTCAAATCCATATATTATAGACAAGCTTTCATGCTTCCCTCTATGTGTTTTTAGTATCTGTACAAGCGCAAGACACATTTTGCTCATATATGAGCAAAAATGTGGAGCCTTTAAGACTCTGGTCGACATTTTGATGGATGCAAACATGATGTACAGACTTTACTGTAATACTCAGAGAGATGCTGACCTCATAATTGCAGACAGGGGCTGTATATGTCCTCTAATGCTGTTCTAAAGCTCCTCACAAACATACACAGAGCTGTGTTTTGTTTCATTCACACATGTTTAACACACAAACCTGTATATTTAGGCTGAGTTCACTGGAAACACTACAGGAAGTGCTCCATTGTGTTTTACACCTTCACTAGAATCGTTTGGATAATTTTAGCCTTGGAATTTCCAATCTCTACTGAACTAAAGGTAAAAAGTGCTGTTAACTTAAAAACTCAATTTTGCGTAATACAGGACCTTTAACATCCCAATGCATTTCCTTTAAGTCCCTTAAACTGAGATCATGTAAATAATGCTCCACTTTTTACACAGCAGCAATACACAACTTCCACTGGCTTCAGGTCAGAGCAGGTTACAGAGAAACTGTTTGCTGGATTTCCATGTGCTTCTTCCTCCTTCTGTCATCTTTGTTCCTCCTCAGAGTCTCCTGTTCACACGTGTTCACACATGTGCAGATCACACCTGTGCACATCACACCTGTGCAGTTCACACCTGTACAGTTCACACCTGTGCACATCACACCTGTGCAGTTCACACCTGTACAGTTCACACCTGTGCACATCACACATGTGGAGTTCACACCTGTACAGTTCACACCTGTGCACATCACACCTGTGCACTTCACACCTGTACAGTTCACACCTGTGTACATCACACCTGTGCAGTTCACACCTGTGCAGTTCACACTTGTGCACATCACACATGTGCAGTTCACACCTGTGCACATCACACATGTGCAGTTCACACCTGTGCACATCACACATGTGGAGTTCACACCTGTGCACATCACACCTGTGCAGTTCACACCTGTACAGTTCACACCTGTGCAGTTCACGCCTGTACATTTCACGCCTGTGCAGTTCACGCCTGTGTACATCACACATGTGCAGTTCACACCTGTGCAGTTCACACCTGTGCAGTTCACACCTGTACAGTTCACACCTGTGCAGTTCACACATGTGCAGTTCACACATGTGCAGTTCACACCTGTGCAGTTCACACCTGTGCACATCACACCTGTGCACATCACACCTGTGCACATCACACATGTGCAGTTCACACCTGTACAGTTCACACCTGTGGAGTTCACACCTGTGCAAAAACAACTGAACTACAGCGGTCCAATGTCTTTCTGGACGGGGTGGAACTCAGCCTCGTCAAAGAGTTTAAATACCTGGGACTGACGCTGGACCCGACACTGACATTTAAGAAACACATTAAGCGCCTCACAAAAACCGTTAATTTTAACTTTGTGAATTTTAGACAAGCAAGATCCTTTATCGCTCTATATGCGGCACGAATATTTTTACACTCTATGATTCTGTCTCATATGGAGTACTGCAGAACCACATGGTCACCAAACACTCAAACCAGTTGAATCACTTTTTTAAAAAGCTGTGAAAATATTAGACAAGAAACCATTCTCAGTCCACCACTGCACTATTTTAGACAAGTACAACTTGCTCAATTTTAATAATTTTGTTCATTTTAAATATGGTTGTTTTATATATAAAGTTTTACATGGACTTGCTCTTCTTCCGCTACAGGATTTTATCAAAACAAAGACTGTCAGTGGGATGGGAACAAGGGCCACGGCCCAGGGGAACTGTGAGGTCCCACACAGACGCACCACATTTGGACAAACTTGGACAAAGTTCTGGAACACACTCCCATTATCAATAAGAGAGACTCCAACACTGGACACTTTCAAATCATACTTGAAACAGTGTCTAAAGGAAAACCAGACTTGTGGGCACTTTTAATGTTTTAATGCTTAATGTTTTAATGTTGGTGTTGTTGTCAGTTGTCATTGTTTTTATTATTTTTGCTGTGGTGTCACCTGCCTAGGGACTAGAAGAAGAAGAAGACATCCTTTATTTATCCCCGTAGGGAAATTATTTCTCTGCATTTGGGCAGCTCGTCTTTCAGGCGCCTGGGGACCCATCTCCATGATCTTATTGCTAGGCTTGGTCAGGACCTAAGGTGGAGGATTTTACCTGGAGCATGTTTTGGATTGACACAGGGAGAACATGCAAACTCCACACAGAAAGGCCCGGGCAACCCAGGAATCGAACTCTGAACCTCTGACTGTGCTGCCATCAAAATTACAGGCGTATTTACACTGCAATGTTGCAGATGTTCATTAATATGCACTGTCCCTATTAAATAAAGAATTTAAAAAAAAGTCACACCTGTGCAGATCACACCTGTGCATGTCACATCTGAGCACATCACCCCATCACACCTGTCAAAAGAAAAAAAAATGGACATCTGATTCATATTATTATGATTACACCGAAGGTGCTGGGCACCCTATAGGAATTGCTTTCCGTTGCCTAGGCAAGTTGCCTAGTAACCCTTTGATCTTTCCTTTGATGTTCTGGTCTCAAGATTATTCTTATTCTTATTCCTCTCATATAGGAAGTCTATGGCAGCCCCTTGAACCGTTTGGTAAAAAGTTGTGAAATTTGGCATGCACATTCCAGCCAGTCTCCTCATTACCCACAGCAATTTATAGGCCCCCAGCCCCAACCGTCTAGTGGCAGCAGCAGGTCAAAGTTGCAGAAATTTGTCAACTGCCTAGCAACGCACCTAGTAACCTTTGATCCGTCTTTGATGTGTCTGTTCTGACAGGGTTAGACCCTGACCCTGTCAGACCCTGTCAGACTCTGTTAGATCCTGTCAGACCTTGTTAGACCCTGTCAAACGGTGCTTGGCCCCCGCATTGCTGCTTGCATCTATATTTATTATTATTATTATTATTATTATTATTATTATTATTATTATTATTATTATTATTATTATTATTATTCACCAATTCATTTGTTTTATTCAAAGGAAAGACACAACCACAACCTTTACGCAAGTAAGAGTACAGTTACACTGAACAATATATGACTAAGTATGAATAAAAGTGTGGTATGTGAAAACTGTGGTATATTAAAAACTGCATGCTTACTATGAGTGGGTTTGCTTCTCCACAAACCTGACTCTTATTTGGCCTGGAGGGGGGCCTGTTCCTGCTTGTTGAAATGTTGTGCTTTGGCCCATCATATTCCACAGTATGACACAACACCATCTGTCTCCATAGTCAATGTTCCAAAGTGGTTTTAACTCTGTATTGCCATGGAAACATGCATGCTTTAAAACCCTGAATGTGCTTTTCAGTCAGATGTGAAAATGTCTGACTGACGACGAGTTTGTAGTTTTTCAGAACAGACAGTTTGATCGTGTTTGGCTGAGTGGTGTTTGTGAGAGGAAAACTGCTGAGTCATGTTTCAGACTCACAAACACACACACGTGCACACACAAAGAAGCACATACACACAGATATAAACACACATATGCACACACACACACACACACACACACATATACATACACACATGCACAAATAAAAACACCCATACACACACACTCACACACTGTTTTCGTGCAGAGGTGGGCATCATTTAGTTACATTTACTTTTCAGAATACGTTTTAGCAGCATACTTTTACCCCTACTTGAGTAATATTTTCATTGAAGTAGCAGTACTCTTACATAACTAAAAGTTGTGGTTCTTCTTCCCACTGTGAGTACGTCAAAAGTGACAAAAGCTGCGAGTGTTTCTTGCAGCTCCTTCAGATAAGATTCACTTTGTCTAATTTTTGTTAGACTTAGACTTAGACAAATTTTATTGATCCACAAGGGAAATTGTTTTGGGTATGGTAGCTCACTCATCCAATATAATATATGATATATAACAACCATAACAACCATATAGCAACCAAAGAGCAATAGACCTATGTCAGATGAGACACAATTATATACATAAGATAATGATAATAAATATATATGTACCATCAGATTTAAATAGAAAAGTAGTAATGAAATATAAAATACTGTATCAAATATGACGTACAGTACCAGCTGTATACAGTTGTAGGGCGTATGATATGAATGTCGTCCTGTATCTCTCACTGTTTGAGCCTGTTGGAGAATGAGCTCCTCTGTCCCTCTATGGTCTGGTACAGTGGGTGAGCAGGAGTGTCCATGATGGAGAGCAGTTTGTCCAGTGTCCACCCATAGCACTTTGGTGTCATATGGAGCACTTCCAGAGATGTTTTAGATTTGCGATCTCCATCATGTGAGTTCTCAGGGCACATGTTTGCGGTCTCCAAATAACACAAACTTTAGCACTTTTCAAATCATAGAAGCCCGATGTCTTAGTCTACGATTTCGTGTGGTCAAAAGTGGCCTGTAATCCGAGATTTAACCATAGTTTCGAGTAGATGAGGACGCCAGTGCGCATGTGCGGACTGTGCTCTCAGCTCCCGGGACCCAAACATGAAACGCAAAGCTGTAAACTATGGATAAATCTCGGATTACAGGCCACTTTTGATTCAAACGAAATCGTAGATTAAGACATCGGGCTTCTATGATTTGAAAAGTGCTAAAGTTTGTGTTATTTGGAGCCCGCACGGGGCATATTACATGCTTGGGGAATATATTATATGCCCCGAGCTATGGCTACAAGTCGCGCTAGGCTAACGCAAATCTTAAAACATCTCTGGAAGTGCTCCATATGACACCAAAGTGCTATGGGTGAGTAAAACAACTTGTTTTATTACCGAAATAAGGCTCAGATTGTAAAAAACGTTACTTTTACTTTAAGCCTTTATTGGTCTCACACACAATGACACACAGTGACACACGGGAGAAATTTGACTTCTGCATTTGACCCATCCTTTTTCAGGAGCAGTGAGCAGCCATCTTTCGGCGCCCGGGGGGCAGTACCGTGAAGGGTCTTGCCCAAGGACCCACACTGGCTAGCTCATTGCCGGGGGGCTGTTGTTACAGTCACTCTTGAAGTTCCTCCTACATAGTTGTAGTTTTTGCAGATAGTTTGAGTAATATCTTAGATCACTACTTTGTATTTCTACTTGGGTAATATAATTTTGAAGCCACAACAACGCCATCTGAACGCTCAAGCTAGAACAGGCATGGGCAAACTACGGTCCGGGGGCCATATGTGGCCCGTTAAGCTTTTTAATTCGGCCCGCCGAATTTGAAGAAATTATATTAAAGGGATATGTTTTGTCCGAGTCTGTCGCCACTGACCGCCGCGGTATCTGCAGCTCCTCCGCCTTAGACTGGAGTCTAACGGCGCCAGAGAAAGATTTCGGCCAAAAGGAATTAATTTGCTCGATGCGTTTCCCAATTACTTTGTGTGTAGTGCGCATTCATATCGAGTGCAAATAAATGTGCAAATCAACACGGAGAGCTTGCCTTGGTCATTTTGGGTGGGAACTATTTTCCAGTGCGTAAGAATACAGCCGAATCACGCACCACGTTGTGCAACAGGGGAACTCCCTTCCCGGTGCGTAACTGGGATTCCCCTGTCAGCGTGCTGCGTGATACGGCTGTATTCTTCCGCACTGGAAAATAGTTCCCACCCAAAATGACCAAGGCAAGCTCTCCGTGTTGATTTGTACATTTATTTGCACTCGATATGAATGCGCACTACACACAAAGTAATTGGGAAACGCATCGAGCAAATGAATTCCTTTTGGCCGAAATCTTTCTCTGGCGACGTTAGACTCCAGTCTAACGCGGAGGAGCACCAGATACCGCGGCGGTCAGTGGCGACAGACTCGGACAATGGCTGGGTGAGCAGGAAAACGCTTTCCACCACTTATTTTAGTCTCTGGACTGTGGGGAGATGCCCAAATTTGACCTGGGGGTGGCATATCCCTTTAAAGGAAAAGTAACGTTTTTTTTTACAATTTGAGCCTTATTTCGGTAATAAAACAAGTAGTTTTACTCACCCATAGCACTTTGGTGTCATATGGAGCACTTCCAGAGATGTTTTCGATTTGCGGTTAGCCTAGCGTAACTTCTAGCCATAGCTCGGGGCATATAATATATTCCCCAAGTGTAATATGCCCCGTGCGGGCTCCAAATAACACAAACTTTAGCACTTTTCAAATCATAGAAGCCCGATGTCTTAGTCTACGATTTCGTTTGAAGCAAAAGTGGCCTGTAATCCGAGATTTAGCCATAGTTTACAGCTTTGTGTTTCATGTTTGGGTCCCGGGAGCTGAGAGCGAAATAAGCTGTGACTCCGCACATGCGCACTGGCGTCCTCATCTACTCGAAACTATGGATAAATCTCGGATTACAGGCCACTTTTGCTTCAAACGAAATCGTAGACTAAGACATCGGGCTTCTATGATTTGAAAAGTGCTAAAGTTTGTGTTATTTGGAGACCGCAAAGTAATGCCCCGAGCACTCAAGTTAACGGATACACTGCAACATAACTTCTACGAAACTGCTCAAAATGACACCAAACTGCTATGAGTGAGTAAAACTACTTGTTTTATTGCCGAAAGAAGGCTCAGATTGTAAAAAAACGTTACTTTTCCTTTAATAAATCTTGTTAATGTTTTAATGTTTTAATTTCCCTGCAATTCTGGCGTTTTCCAACAGCTGGTGCACTAGATACATTCACCTTTGTTGAGGTGTGGCGTATTGCTCCACCCCTCAGCCCTCCTGTAAAGATGAGCGGAGCTAAGAAAAGAAAAGTGGACAGAGGATGTCGAGTGTTTAATAAGGAGTGGACAAGTAAATATTTGTTCACCGAATACTTATTGACTGTTGTATGCCTGATATGCCAAGAGACTGTAGAGGTTTTTAAAGAATATATCAGCCGTCACTTGCTAACTATGCTAGCAAGCAGTCAACGAAAGAACAAAAGAACCTGAAGGAGAACAGAACTTTCAGTGCTCTAAAATAGTAACTGTTAGTAATTAAAAAAGCTGTATTTTATTAATTAAAGAGTCATTTCAATAAATAGCTAAATACCATGGAACTTGAAAGATGGACATTTTGTTGTAATGCTTTTGTTTATTTTTAATTGAAATAAAGCATAAGTTTTCTACATATCCCATGTTATTTTTTGCGGTGGATTACCGAAACACTAACTCCACCTGCTCCTGGTCCAGCTCGATCCTGATGGAGTATTGAATATGGATCGATCCTGGTATTAAAATATCGATACCAAGTCATATTTTCTTACTGACTTAACTTTCAGTTTATTTAGTTCATATTCATATGTGTTTTGTTCATTATTCAACCATTGCCACTTGTCAGGCACTACTTTTCCTTCCGCGTTCTCACCAAACGTGGGGTCGTACGTCATCCCGCGATAGACTCACTGCTGTGAGATTTCAGTCAAATCGGCGCGGGGCTGCGGGAGCCATGGGAGACCGCAAGAGAAGTGTGGTGTGGAGTTACTTCCACACCGTGGACAACAATGTTGCGAAGTGCAGTGTGTGCCAAAAAATGATCCGATATTGTGGCAATACCACAAATTTAAATAAACACTTGATCATAAATCATAAACCTCAGCATGATGAAATGCTACTGACCAAACGACGACAGGAGGCGAGTCAGGCAGCTCCCTCCAGCACAGCAGCAACAGCAGTACGACAGAGGTCAGCTGCCGAGGCGTTTGAGAGAGGGAGAATCCAGGGAACCATCAAGAATGTAGAAGACTAAGAGTAGTGTATGTGAGAGGAGAATGTATGTGAGAGGAGAATGTATGTGAGAGTGAGAATAGTGATACTTCATTTGTTGTCTTTTTTCATAGGCTGCAAGTGCCCAACTTACAATAGATTTATTTATTTTATTTATTTATTTGATAGGGACAATGCACATTAATGAACATAAGTATAAAACAAATGTAAATATGCAGAATTTTAGCTACAAAGCTAGTTTTCATCCGCAGTCCCTCGGCAGGCAAATACATAAAAATACAACATACAACACAAGCAGCACAGACAAAAGTCTAGTGGTCACATTTGACGTCTGCATTGCCATTTTCATTTCATCAAAGATTTTTTTTCAGATATCTGGTGTTAGAATGTGTGGAGCTAAGCCCCCTGGTGGAGCTTTGTGAAGCCAAGGTATCTAGTTAGAGCCAGGTTAGTGTTTTTCTGTAGTATTAAAAATGTATGAAAGTATCGGTATCAATATCGCGATTCTAACCCTGGTATTACTTGGTATCGTATCGAAACAAAAATAACTGGTATCGCCCATCCCTAGTCCTGTCAAATTTTAGAACCCTTTGTGGCCCACGACTCAAAAAGTTTGCTCACCCCTGTTCTAGAATGACATCCTCAAAAACAGATGTGGTGCTGTGTTTTGTTTCATTCACATGTTTGATGTTTTTAACCCTTTATTATTAGTCTGTCTACATCTCCAAAGCTCAAAATGCTCTGTTCCACCTTGTGATGTTATGAAGTGGTAGTTTTCAAGTGAACAGCTCCTTTTACCTTTCCTTTAGTTCAACAGAGAATGACAATTCCAGGGCTGAATTTATCCAAATGATTCTAGTGAAGGTGGAACCGAGTGTCTTTCTGTTTGAGAGAAGATTTGTTGTTAAACGTGTGAATGAAACAACACAACTCCACGTCTGTTTGTGATGAGGAAACTACATTAGAACATAGATCAGAAAATAGCATTAAATTAAAGTCCTTGAACTTTAACACCATTTAAACCATGTTGCTGATCTAATATAAAAGTATTTATATCATGGGACCTGATTTTTGTCTCTATAAGATGAATATATTTGTTGATAGCAGCTACTGCTTTAGCCTCACTTAAACTGACAGAGGCTTGTGTAGTTGATGAGACAGCAGACTGAAGTGTTGATTTGGAGTTGAAGCAGATTTCCTTATCTCCTCCTCTGTATTGAGAATAAGAGCTCTTGTGTGAGAGGCTGGCTCCCTCTAGTGTGCACACAAAGACACTGCACACACTCCCCTGGCTGCGTTTGAGGGACTCTCATAAACCTTCAGTGTTGTGTGCTTTTAAAGGGATAGTGCGTTTTTAAAAAAAAATGTTAATCTGTATGGGTTTCCTTCTAAAAGTTCCGTGTGTTGACACCGGCTTACCTCTGACAGTCTCAGTTGATCCCGGTTCGGCTCGCTTTCTGGAGCCCACGTAAGTAGGTCCGGTAACTTCCCTGGAACATGAAATAAAGCTTGTTTTTCTCCTCAAAACAAAACATTTGTCCGAAAGGTGATATATTTGCGTCCCAAACAGTTGTCCACGAAACATCCAGCAGTGTACTTAGCGATCGCGTATTGTGTCTGTCGATTCGTATCACTGCGCGCATATTAGCTGTATTAGCCTGTTCACTTGTAAACTTCCCCTTACGGTGGACCGCATCTGCCGTACACTTCCGCTAAAGGTTAACAATCAATCAAACATTATTTATAAAGCACTTTTCACACAAAAAAATGTAACACAAAGCCCCTTGTGATGCCGTTTATGGCGATGTCAGCTCCCATTGGGCATGGCAGGATGGGCTAAATGCAGAGAAGATTTCTCCTGTGTGAGCTCAATAAAGTCAGTTCTTCTTCTTCTTCTTCTTCTTTTTCTTTTTCTTTTTCTTTTTCTTCTACCCTGACACAGCAATCTTCTGTGATTTGAAAAGTGCTAAAGTTTGTGTTATTTGGAGACCGCAAATGAGTGCCCCGAGCACTCACGCTAACGGATACAGGATCATTAGTAGAACAGAACGGCTACAACATAACTTCTAAGAAACTGCTCCAAGTGACAACAAAGTGCTGAGTAAAACTGCTTGTTTTATTGCCGAAAGAAGGCTCAGATTGTAAAAAAAAAACGTTAATTTTCCTTTAACACCTTGTCTGGGTCTGAGACAAGAGCAGCTCTGTGTATGAGTGGTGTTTAACTCACTGCTGTTATGTGCACACATACACATGGCCAGGTTTGACAGTTTTAATACTCTGTGTTTTTCTGATTCACTCAGACTCGCTGAGGGGAGCACCCACTGTACACAACGGTCTGCTGCTGTTGTTAAAGAGCTTGAAAAGGAACAATTTTAAAGAGAGACTATTTGACTTCTCTGCAGTGTTAACTAACACAGAACATATTTAGGTCACCATGCTTATGACCAAGAAAGTAGTAAACTTTAAAAAAAAAGAGGAAGACTGGTCATGTAATTACAGAAGTTTCACACTGTAATGTTTTTCACCTGCAGTGCAGGTGCAGTGCACTTAAATAAGACCCCTCACCCCCCATAGACACAGAGCAGTGTGCTGGGACAGGACTGATCAGGTCACATGACTCCTCTGGGGCAGAACATGTGATCTGCAGATGAGGGAGGAGTGACCGGCAGGTGCACAGACAGGACAGGAGCGCTCCTGTGCTTGGACCTGCTCACACACAGGTAGGACTCACAGTTACACTGCTCTGAGCTTTACTCATATATTTGTCACAATGTGAAGCTGAATCCTGCTGGAGTACATTTCTGTTTCATTCAAATGCACCTGTTCTCCAGCACCTCCTTGGTCTCCTGCAGTAGACCTCTGCTGCCCCATGCTGGCCTCAACTGATCTTCTCTGAACTGTTCTCCTTACAGCACACTTTGTCTGAATGATGTAGTGCATGCTTTCTGAACAGATGGGGTAAGGCTGTAGTAAAATAGTAATGTAACTGAAAGCGCGTGACAGGTTCTGATCTTTCTCTCATTTTGGTGTTGTGAAGTTGTGAAGAAAAGTAGAAAAATATGTGGAAAAATGACAGGAAGTAGAGAATAGGACATATTTATGATATCCCACTGGGAGAATGCTATTGAAAGGTTTACTCCATCAAGATACTCCATCAGTCCATCCATCCATTTTCTTCCACTTATCCGGAGCTGGTAAATTGAGAGCTTTGCCTTTCAGCTCAGCTCCCTCTTCACCACAACGGGCCGGTACACCGACCGCACTGCTGACACTGCACCGATCCACCTGTCAAACTCATGCTCCATCCTCCCCTCACTCGTGCACAAGACCCCGAGATACTTGAACTCCTCCACTTGAGGCAGGTGGAGGTGGTGCAGGACACACATATACTTTAAACATTATTTCAACAAAATCAAGGTGGTTTCTTGAATTTGTATTTATCAACTCAGAATTTCTGTTTACTGTTTTCTGTTTAGAGGAGTTTTGGCCCAATGTGTAACATGGTTGCTAGGTAACACTGATGTGAAAGTAAAAAATTAAACCTATAAATCTTAACTGTGTTCTAGGGAAATGAGTGGTCTAACCAGCCACAGGCATATTAAAGGAGCAGTATGAGCTCTGCACTCTTACACCTTTAAACCATGTGCACAACCACAGCTGAGCCTAAAGGGCATCTGACACATATGTTTTTCTCATTCTTGGTTTGGTGGAATAGCTCCTGTAGTAAGTATTTTTCATAGTTTTACATCTGTGCAGTAGCAGTACATGGAGAAAATTTGAAAACGTTGTAAAATATAGGAAATAGCTGTGACTGTAATTGGATGAGAGGGGCTTTTTAACGGCACAGATTCATGATCAGATTGTGTTAAAACAAAGCTCAAATTAAAGTCTATCTTGAGTAACACAGCTTCAGACAGAGTAGTAACTCCAGTTAGCTTCACAACCCCAGGGAATGTTGATGAGATCAGCTGCAAATTATCAATAAATTTGCATTACAGTTGTGTTGGCGCCCCTTCAGTTATGCAGTCTTTGGCGCAGGAGATCCAGAGCTTCTCGCGTGCCCGCCTGAAGAGGCAGTGCACCCGGGTAACGTGTCTGAGTGGGCGGCGGGTCATAGAGACGTGGAAGGGCAGCAGCATCACGGTGGTGGAGGAGCCTGCTGTGGCAGGCCCTGCTCTGGGCTACGTCCCCGACACATCTTGGGACCTGCAGGTGGGAGCAGTCACACCATACCTGCTGCTCGGTGAGTCCTCCCATGCTCCTCTCACATCTCGGTGTACACTGCTGTACATTTAATTGACCAGTCACATCACAGGACTCAGGTTTGTTTGGAAGCCAAAGGTGAAGTGCCCAAACAAACCAAAACAAACATGATGATGCTGACAGATGTACTTCAGCCTAGTTTAGTCTCAGTACAGATTATTTAGTTTGTGCGTTTGTGTCTGTGCTTTTCTCTCAACTGAATTTAAAGTTTACGACAATCAGATTCAAATAGTTGTCATGACACTAATTGGAATCAATAAAATAATAGAAATGGTAAAAAGCTGTAAATGGCAGTCAATGTGCCAGTGTCCTGTGGTCCAGGGGGACCGGGCTTGATCAGCAAGACAGCACCACTGAGGCTCTTCCGACCTCTGATACGGCTCCCAGGACCATCACTTCCTCATCCTCCAGCACATCACCAAACCCAAAGGAGCACAGGGCCATAAACCTTCTCATGAGAACACCACTGCTGTACTGGGTACTTACACACCACCCTTTGGTGTTCCACTTCGTGGTGCCCTCTCCAACCACATGGTCACATTTTTATACAGCGCTTTTCTAACGTCAAGGCACTCAAAGTGCCTTACATCAAGGAATCACTTATCCATTCACACACACATATTCACACACCAGTGTATGCAAACAATGGGGGTGGGGTGGGTAAAATGTCTTGCCCAAGGACACAACGGTAACATTAATCTGTGAGAGCTGGAATTGCACCGCCAACCTGTGGGTCAGTGGATCGGACCGTTCAACCAATGATGTTTATGTCAAGATCAAGTTTCAAACCACCAACCTTCTGATCAGTGGACAAACTGCAAACTAAGCTACGTGTGTGGGTGCTCCTCCACATCCTCCTCCAGCAGACTCTCCACATCCTCCTCCAGCAGACTCTCAATGTCCTTGTCCAGCATTCTCTCCATGTCCTCGTCCAGCAGTCTGAGGCTTCGCCTCCGGCCACCCCATTTTGGTTTGGTGTTTTCGCACTAAGACTCAGGTGTGCTAATTGCCTGGCACACTGCACTGGAGGGGAGACTCATGTGGAAAGTGGATTAAAACCATGCAATAAAACCAATATATCAACAATACAATATATACAAAGAATAAAATGGTTCTTGTGTCATACACATTCTTTATTATTAGTCTGTCTACATGCTCAAACTCAAAATGCTCTGTTTCACCTTGTGATGTCATGTGGTGGTATTTGTGGTGGTAGTTTTCATGTTACCAGCTCCTTTTACCTTTAATTCACTAAAGATTGGAAATTCCATGGCTGAAATAATCCAAATTATTCCAGTGAAGGTGTACTGAATTTAAAAATACAGTGGAGCACTTCCTATATTACCTCAAGATGAAACAGAGTGCTTTCTGTTTGAGAGAAGAACTCAATCTAAATATGCAAAGTTTGTTTGTTAAATTTGTGAATGAAACAAAACACAACTCCAGGTATGTTTTTGAATGAGGAAACAACATTTCCAAACACTATAACATATCAGAAAATAGCCTTATATGGGCCCTTTAAACTATAGGCAGTTACAATGTTATAGTGAGGATTTTATGAGATAGATGCAATTTTGAAGAATTATTTGGTGCTTTGCCTAAACCAATCAGAAGTATTTTGAGTCAATATGAACGATTTATATAAAATAAAAGGAAAGTTGAAGTTTTAATTTTACTTTTTTTAATGCTATTAGCTATTAGCATGCTAGCTAACTAAAGAAGACTATTTCAAGTCTAGGGAGCCTAGAAAACCAAAAAAGAATTGAACAGAGATAAACTATCCAATGGTCTTTATTTATGATGATTTGACCACTAACATAACATGACATATGTCTGTGTGTGGCATGTTTTGTAGATAGAACCTTATAATTCCAAATGAATAATGTGTTTTCAGGATTAAAAGGTTCTATCTGTGAAAGACCCAGAACACCCACTTTCACAAATGTCACAAATGTGATTTTCTCAGTTTAGACTCCCCTGATGGTGCCCTTTATTCTTATGTAGTGTAAAATAAATGTAACGAGAGGTCAAGACCTTAAAGGGACAGAGTGTGTAAGATTTTTACCCGTTAATTACTGAAATTGAAGATACCCATTCAAAAATACATTGTTTTCCAAGCCTTTTCACTTCCATCATGAAATCAAAGTATTCTTTTGGACTTAGATATAGTCACATAAAAGGGGGATCTTCCCCATGCAGAGGCAGCCATTTTGAATACGAGAGCCACAGAAGGACATTTGGGCTCCGCCTTCGGCAAGGCTCGTGGTTTTGGGTAAACAACACAAGCATGCTGCCGGATCACACGTCGTAATGGATCTAACACGTGTTTTGGACTAAATTGTTTTACTGGATTTTATTCGCTGGATCCTTACGGACAGATTGAGAGCAAGTTTATGGTGAAATACAGAGTTTGACCTGTGCAGAGCCTTCAAAGGTAAGCTAAGTAACAAACCTTGTTTTGTGCTTTTCCGTATAAAAGCCCCATGTGCTCGGGGAGTGATTGTTGTGCCGGGAAATTAATTGCATAGTCAAAAAGAGGAGACTGTAAGGTTTCATTTGATATGTAGATTGTCATGGTACATGATCGGGAATGTGTGTTTTCATGCGAAAAGTAAAAAAAAAAGTGAACGGGACCGCGTGCGCTTCACGCGTTCGTGCGCGGGTACGCGAGGGCTCGCACAGCCCGGGTGCGCGCTGGTACGCGAGCTGTCCGCGTTAAGGCGTGCCCGGTTGACCCTCGTGGTCTGCCGTAGCCAAAAGAGGAAGTGGAATAGCTACCATCCACCTATGCGCCACGAATCCTACACACTGTACCTTTACACCTAAATATCCCAGCAGTATACAGAACACAGATAGTGCTTGTAATACTGAGGGAACGATATGCATTATAAGAACACTATAGCTAGTTTGGGCTCATGGAAATTTTATAACTTGAACTCAACCTTGGCACTTGCTCCGTTTCACACATGGCCCTGGTCATTCCAACACCAACTAGCTAGGGTCAAAGTGACGTCTCAAGTGAAGCGGTGTTAGATTCCCCGCTGTAACAGGACCCTTTAGAAAAACACCAGCTCTTTGCTCAGAGGCGCACACTAAGCATGTGAAGTGACTGTAATGACTGATAAATATCCGATGACATTTGTTTCCACAGAACAGTTACAGGGCTTATTTCATGAATGGAATTTTCACAGCGTCCATAGCCAGGAGGAGGTAAAATTCTCATGAACCTTATGATAGTGGTACATGCAGTATTAGCTTTAGAACAAGACCTGAAAATGCATGTGGTACACAGGTGGAACTGGTCACTGTTGTGGTGGACACCTGAGAACAGAGCAGCGAGACGACATCTGTCAGTCTGTTGAGCAGGGCTCTCAAGTCTCACACATTGAGAGTGTGACACACGCAATTTGATGTGTTCACACGCTCACAAGCCACACATGGCATTTCTCACGCTGATTTTATTTTATTTTATTTTTTTTGTGCCCAGAAAATCAGTCTGTGTGGTTCAGTTTATGCAGGCACCGCGCATTTTCAGCGAAAAAAACTCCCCCTCTCCTCCCTGCCCCGCTCCCTCCTCCCCGCCCCGCTCAGCGAGTGTCAAAGCGCGCACTGCACTGGACAGCGACAGAACACGAGGAACAACAAAACGGTGATGATAAAATAAACTGAGAACCATCAGGTAGGCCTAATAACCTCATTTATATAACTGTCATTAGTTGCTTTGTAGTTAAAGTTTGCTCTTTAGACAAACATTTACACAGGGTTTACACACGCAATTCGACGTGTTCACACGCTCACACGGCATTTCTCACGCAATTCAAGCCCCCCCCCCGCTCCTCGGAAATTACACAGTCTCACGCACGATCCCCACTTGAGAGCCCTGCTGTTGAGACATGTGATGGCACCACAAATAAAAGCCAAACACTGGCTTAACAAATTTAAACAAGTCTGAGGATGTTCATTAGCTCTTCGGATGTAAACCAGGAGGAAAGGTACGAGAGCAAGGTTGTGTGGACTGGCAGAAGGAATTATGTTGCCTGAAGAACAGTCCTCGGGAGGTGAAAGTCGAGAGAGATTGACCAAGGAGAGAAAGGACAACCTTGGAACAATGGAGGAGTTGAAATGACTAGAATTCACAGGGAATTGAGAACTGGAAGAAAATGCATGAGGACGAGGTTCACAATGCGAATTGAGGGAGCATAAAACTGGGTCGAATTGATGCTGAATGAATGGATTAGTATCCGATGTTTGTGAAAACTGCAAGAAGATAGTGTGTGGCCTGAGATGGTGAGTAAGGCTTTCTGCTAAGCAGATACATGTTAAGATGATGGAACACATAGTTGAAGGAGATTGCTGTAACTGTGGGGGTGGAATGAGATGGAAGTTAGAGTTTGATGTCAAGAATCTTAATTTCATAAGAGCAGGTGGTAGAAGGCAATAGGGTTTCAGTGTCCCGGGGTTGGAGTGTCCTGAATGACAGATTGTTCGAGGAGGTCGAAGTGGACTGCAGGATTGCAATTGCTGGAGGTGTCTACTGATTGATTATTGTTACAATGAGTGAGAATGCCCCTTCTAGATTAATCAGACCCCCAAAGAATAGTGGAATGTTAGGGCGGAGTGCCGATGAAGCTGAAGACTAACTCTGCAAGGGCTCTGGAATCTATGTGGAAACCAACTAATGAATGAATAGCCAACTAAGAATGAGTCAGGAGTGATGTAAAGAGACTGTGACATGGAGGGTCTTTGCTCGAGTGGAGATGTTGGGCTTGCACACACTGGCACAGATAGTTGTCAGAGGTGACCATGATAATGCTGATGTGTGTGCTTCAGCAGGGGTGAGGATGGCAGGCATGGGAACCTGCAGGTGAAGGAAGCATGGCTTGAATTGTTGAATTATGCAACATGGGTCGGAGGGATGAGGGATGAGAGTCATATGGATGAGGGATGAGGGTCGGACGGATAAGCGTCAGAGGGATGAGGTTCGGAGGGATGAAAAGATGGAGGAAGAACCGTTGTGGGTCAAGAGAGGAAGGGGAGAAAGGGAGACCCATTGTGGATCGGGAGAGAGGGAGAGGAGGGAGACCCATCGTGCGTCGGGAGGGAGACCCATTGTGAGTCAGGAGAGAGGAAGGGAAGGACGGAGACCCATCGTGGGTTGGGAGAGAGGGAGGGAAGGAGATATACCCGCCGTGGGTAAGGAGAGAGAGGGACCCGTCATGGGTCGGGAGAGAGGGGGACCCTTCATGAGTCAGGAGAGAGGGGGACCCATCATGGGTCAGGAGAGAGGGGGATCCATCCTAGGTGGGTGGAAAGGGGGACCTGTCCTGGGTTGGCGGAGAGTTAGACCCGTTGTGGGTCTAACTCAGCTGACCTGAGGGTCAGCTGAGGACCACTTTGGACCCATTCCAGTTTTCATACCGGGCCAAACGTTCCTCAGTTCCTATGTTCCACTCTGCTCTCCACCCAGCCCTCACCCACCTGGACAATAAAACTCATATGTGAGAATGCTGTTCATAGATTTCAGCATTCAACACTATAATCCCACAGCAGCTCATCACCAAACTGGACCACCTGACGCTTCAGACCTCACTGTGTAATTGGCTGCTGGACTTCCTCAGTAACAGGCCACAGGCAGTGCAGGTCGGCAGAAACACCTCGAGCTCCATTAGACTGAGCACAGAAGACCCTCAGGGCTGTGTGGTCAGTCCGATGCTCTTCACTCTGGTCATGGTAAATGGTCACATCTTTATATAGCACTTTTCCACCTTCAAGGCTTTACAACAAGGAACCACTCACCCATTCACACACCACATACCAGTGTGGTGTGTGAATGGGGGATTTGAACCGCCAACCTTTGGATCAGTGGACAAATGCTCTACCAACTGAGCTACTGCCGCCCCACTCTGCTGACCCATGACTGCGCACCAACCTTCAGCACCAATCATACCTCTGATAGGTGATAGTTTCATAGTAATTTCATTGTAGTTAGCTCCTCCCTGCAGCTAGACATAAACAGTGTCCACCAGCACTCTAACCAGAACTGATGAAGCAGTTTGAAAGAGCTGCGAAACGTTTTCAGCCAAATAAACTTTGTCCAATTGACAAATTGAATTTCTCCTTTTGCCATGGATTTTACCTGGACGACTGAGGGATTCTTCACATATCTGTAAATAGGTATTTATTTATTGTTTTGCACTGCTTTTAGATTTTTGTCATAGATAGTTTTTGTCTTTTTGCATTACTTGGCCAGAGAGAAACAAAATTTCAATTCACTGTATGTTGAACACATATGGCAGAATTGACAATAAAGCTGATTTTGAATTTTGATCTTTTGATCTTGATTCATTCATGAAGGGAAAATCCTATGGTCGCCCTGGCATCCGGGAAAAATAGGATACAAATGAATGAATCTGGAGAGCAGCAGCACCTCCACCTGCACCGTGTGGATCTGAGCTCCTCTCAGTGCTTCAAATTATACAGAAATACACCGCATGCAGGCTGATCATGTTGCACTCCTTAGTTGGTCAAAATATAAAAATTAAAATGTCCATTAAAAATAAAAATAAAAAGTTTAAAAACTGCTCAGTGTGCCAGTCAGCCACAAGAGCAGTCAACCGTAACCATGACAACTAGGGCTGAGGTCTTCTACTGTTACGCTGAGGAGTGCTTGTGTTTACTCTTGGTCAAAGATGATATGTGGTGCCCTCCTCTTGTCTGTGGTGTCAGTTTGATTCTTTTATGACTCTTTGTCAGCTCACAGCTTCAAAAGCTCAAATCGAGCTTCCAACATAAACTTTACAACAGAGCAACAGTTAGGTTAGGTTAGGTTTCTTTATTAGTCTCCACCAGGAAGAAATTTGTCTTGGAGGTAAGGGAAGTTTGCAGTACAGACAGAAATATACACAGTACTCAAGTTGAGTACTGTGTATTTTGACTATTTTTTCCACCCCCCCGGTGGAAAAAATAGTCAAAATCATCCCTCTTCTAAAACGATCATCCCTTCTTCCATCCCTTGTGGCATTTTATCAATCAGGCATGAAAATCCCTCACCATCCCTCCCTCGCCGTTTTGAAGTAAAAATAGCCAGTGCCAAGAGCCAATCATTGGCCGAACTGCGCTCCAGGTTCCAATCATGTTGCAGCACCACCAATCGTGCTCCCGCCAATCATGCCTATCAGCTGTGAGTGAGCCGTGTGATATTTACGCGGCATTTCAAGATTCAAGATTCAAGATTGTTTATTTGTCATATGCAGAATCAACACAAGGTCAACAATGCAATGAAATGCTTAGGATCAGAAGAACCGTTGACTCACTAAGATAGTCACTAAGAACTGTCGTCAAGAATTGCCTTTGCCTGCTTCAAGGTTGCCTGCTCAAAAAGGTCCTGAGGACTGAGAGGGGGCATCACACCCATCATCTTACCTGCCGTTCTAATTAGCCCAGAGATCTCTGCCCTAGATTTTACTGTTAAATTACCAAACCAGCTTGTTATACCATAACGGAGAACTGACTCAATTGTCGCTCTGT
Source organism: Paratrypauchen microcephalus (assembly GCA_036785185.1). Taxonomy (NCBI): domain Eukaryota; kingdom Metazoa; phylum Chordata; class Actinopteri; order Gobiiformes; family Gobiidae; genus Paratrypauchen; species Paratrypauchen microcephalus. Next base: position 647,349 of record JAVJIX010000101.1, read on the forward strand.
AAAAAATTAACATAATATTTTTACAGACATCAAAGACTCTGAGTCTGCGGAGAAAATGAAGGCATTGGTGAATTCTGGTGCAAACATTGGCCACCTGAGTGCGCCAGCTGAGATCATTGTCCATCTGTACTCCCAGTTACTTAAAGGTGACTGACAGACACTGACAGATCTGGGATCCACCACCATCTCTACTGTTTTTATTGTGTTGATGTGTAATAAGTACTATGTATTATAAGTGTTAGTCGCACCAGTTGACAAACCTGTCGACTGCCTCTTGATGTATGTTTGGGTTGTTTTCCTTAGTGAGCAGGCTAAGAATAACAGTATCGTCCGAGAATTTTATTATGTGCTGGTTTGGCTCACGGCTCATGCAGTCATTGGTGTACAGCGTGAATAAAAGCGGTGAGCAGACACATCCCTGGGGAGCCCCAGTACTGCTTATTGTCCAATCCGACAGTGCTGCATTGAACCTGACCTGTTGTGGCCTATCGGTTAAAAACGAGTGATACCACCTAACTAAAAAAGATTTACATTCATCTGAACTAATTTCTCCAGAAGAATGTGTGGCTGGATAAGCAGCCCATCTGTACTAGGCAACAGCCTAGTGACAGCTCTTTAACTGTAGAAAAGAAACAAACTTTTTCAGGTTTCATCATCACTGCCATAACTGTAACAGGCTCCTTGCTGGAGCTCCTGTGAGCACTTTATAAGAAGGATTTAATCCACACATTTCATTTCAAAAAAATTATAAATAAAACTAGAACTCAACTAGTTGTCCATCATGGCTAGATACATGTATGTACCATATTCAAAGTAGCATGTTGTCTGCTTCTGTGTCTCAGGCTCTCAGGATGCCGCCCACGACTTCACAACTCTCCAAAAACACAAGGTATGTCCCAGAACTGTGCATTGTACTGTCGCTTATCCACAGTCCAATACCAGCCCACAGTCCAAACCCTTCCACAAACACCAAGTCAATGTCTATGATCATCCAAAGCCAAAATCCTGCCACAGCATCCAGAGAAATCCAGAGCAGCCAACTGAATGAGCGGGTACTGCACATTTCCACTTTTCTGCTTTAGTTTTAACACACACTGAAAGGGCAAAAGCATTTTATAAGGAGGCTTTGTTCATTGATGAATGAGATAAGGGACAAGGCAACATCATGGTTGCTCTGTAACAGATTACCCATAGAGTGTATACGGAAGTGGACTAAGGGAGTGTGATGTTCGTTCCATATTAGGAATAGGAATTACTTTACAGACAAAATAGCAAAATAAATCACTCTTTTAAGGTCACCACACACTACAGGAGAATTTGCCCGATTTAGGCTGTGATTTGCTTCTCCCTGAGTTCGGGAAGGTGTGATCTGACTTTGTGTTTTTGTGTGCAATTTTGAAGCTGCTGCTCTCTTCGTGTGTGTGTGTGTGTGTGTGTGTGTGTGTGTGTGTGTGTGTGTGTGTGTGTGTGTGTGTGTGTGTGTGTGTCACAAATGTTTTGTGGTTATGATATGACAACAGCAACACTACAGTAAAAAAAATAGTGCAAACTAGCAAACAACTGTGAAAATAATGACTTTATTACTCACCTCTCGTAAAGTTGTGAAGTTAAACTACAGCATCTCATCCATATTAGCCACAAAATGTGTCCTGCAAATAATCCAGTTGGAGGTTTTTCAAAAGTAAAAAGGCGAGAGTAGTTCCTCGCATGTGTCTATTTACATCCATGCAGCAAGTGGGTGAAGTTGCAGATTAGCGATAGTGACTCTATTTCCTGCGTACTTTATCACCAACCTTCTGTGCATGAAAAATCATGTATCTGAAGCATTGCACCACATTTCACCAATAATAAAAACAGTTTTTACTTGCATCTAAACTAGAAGTGCAGTGCTCTTTTGACCACTTACTCTAGACAGGAAACAGCTGACATGAGGTGCGCACACACTATTATATCCTGTGGTACGCAGACATATCCTGCAGCAGCCAGAGATTTTTAATTTGTCAACTGGACAAAAGTTTATTTAGTCGAATACGTTTACACTAAATAAACTTTTGTTCAGTTGACAAATTTAATTTCTCCTTTTGCCATTTTGTCCGTAACTTTCAAAGTTCAAAGTCATCTTTATTGTCAAAAAACATATGTACAGGTTGCACACACAGGATTTGAAATAGCAGTAACTTAAGATATTAATTAATAACAGACAAATCAGGCGCCTGATTCGCTAAGGTTGCTCCCACTAGCAGTAGCAGCAGGTTAGATTGACAGCTTTGCTAAGAGCCTGCTCCCTGTTAAACCAGTGTTGTGGTTGGGAAGGGGCCTTACCTTCAACAGCCTCACTCTGGATTGGGTTTTTGGTTGCTATAATACTCGTGGACAGAATTCTAAATATGGAACTCGGCTCAAAGTCACCCCTATATCTAGTAGCCTTGATAAGCTTCATTTGACTGGAGCCAAACGGACGATGGAGCTAAGGTGTTTTGTCCTTGCAGGTGTCTCACATCCTGAATGTGGCCTTTGGAGTGGACAATGTCTTCCCTGAGCTCTTCATCTACAAAACGGTCAGCATTCTGGACCAGCCTGACACACAGCTGATCAGCCACATCAAGGAGTGCTGTGACTTCATCACACAAGCCCACACTGAGGTCAGAGCACTGAACCCTGCATGGGGAGAGTCCATCATGGGCTACATCTGAAATGTACATTAACACTGGCAACAGCCAGATCCATTCACACATGCAGCCTGCAGACAGTTTGACAGAACAGAGTCATGTGTGAACAAAGCCACAGGTGATTTCCCTGCATTTTTGATCTGAGAATTTCCTGGAAAATTGCCAATAGCACAATGTTTTCTCTTTTGTTATGAGCTTAGTTATCTTGGTTACAAGCTTTGTGCCCATGGTAACAAGTTATGAGTTTACTTTTCTTAGTTTTGTATCCTTTCTTACGAGTTTGGTTTCCTTGGTTATGAACTTGGTTTCCTGTTTACAGGAATACAGGGAGAGATGATAGAGAGTTCAGTGTTCAGTGTTGCTGCTATTCAATGGAGACACTAGAGGACAGGAATGCAGGGAGCAAGTGGAGGAGCATGTTCCGGTGAGGAGGTTTGGGAGCTCAGACCTGACAGGTGCAAAGCCAACAGGTGCAGACGGGTGTGAGGGTCAGGTTTGGGGTGCGGCAGGGACATGGGACACGGCTCTGCATTAATCATGATCTGAGCATGTTTTATACAAGAGGCTCTCAGATCACACTCAGATCCCTCTCACACATACACTCTCTCTTTCACACACATACACCCTCACACACACATACACACACTCTCTCTCACAAACACACACCCTCATAACACTTACACACACTCTCTCTCCCTCTCTCACACATGCACACACGCACACACACACTCTCTTTCTTTCACTTTTGTTAGGGGACCTGGTGTTGCGCAATGGCAAAGCTGCAGGCAGGTGAAGGGGTTTGGGAAGGTGAAGGGGTCTGATCAGGTGAGGGAGTCTGGTTAGGTGAGGGGGTGTGGGCACTGCCTTTCTGTGTCACTATTACACCAGGGTCTAATGGACACCGAGCGGGGCTCACTGCTCCAGGCCGTAGACAGACCCTTACTGCTTCTTGCTCAAAGGGACTGGGGAGGGCCCTCCTTGGCTGCACTGCGGCTGACTCACTGGGGCTTTGAGGGCAATATCAGTGTAATTGTGAGACATAGGCTACGTTTATACGGCGACGATCAAAACAGAAGACGCAAAAGTGGCGTCTCATCTTCAATTTTTAATCCGCGTTTAGACGAATGTTCTCAACAGGAAATGTTTGTTTATACGAAGACGCAAAAGTGGGCGAATTCGATTGAATATGCATGCCAGGCCGCTAATAATATAATATATATTAATAATATAATAATAATATAATGCAGGTAATATAATGTCAGAGCTACCTTTTTCAGGACACCGACAGGGGCTCTCATTACGGTTGTTTCGCCCTCGATGTCGGGTCGGAGCTCTTCGCTTAATGCAACAAGAGCTTGTTTAGTCATTCTGAAGTTTTCCACCCAACACTGTCATCAACTAATCCATTCTCAAAATTCTCCCACCACTGACTGGTTCTGCCCGGTCTTGTCCAAACTCGCCTCTGTCGCCTGCGACGTATTGTTATTGTTTTTACCGGCTTGGCACATCAGGTGTATGCGACGTGAACATGTTTTGCGCTTCTTGCCGTTTAGACGGAGACGCAACCCGGGCCGGTTTCAGACCCCGATGGCGCCGCCGCCGTGTAAACGAAAGACACTTCCGATAGAATATTTTGTCGTTTTCAGTCGCAATCGTCCTCGTCTAAACGGCCCCATAATCAGTGTAATTCTATTACAGTTCATTACATGTTATTTATTGAAGCATAATCTTGTGATACTTAGTGAAATGTGCACTAATTTCTGTGTATTTTAATTTCATGTGGTCTTGTCTCAGGTTTAACACTGTCTGAAGTATAGAAGGTAATAATGTTGTGTACAACTCTTCATTTTATACAGACAGCTGGTGAAATCTGCTATTAAACCCTTAATAAGAACAGAGTGTTAGCAGCTAGCATCCTTTTGTTATTGATTTTTACCCCCGTTGCACTGCTGTTTACTACTGTTATTGCACATTTACTACTGGAATTTTTAGTACTGTTGTTTACTCCTGTTGCACTAGAATTACTACTGTTGCACACTTATTTTTATTTATCTTAACTCCAATGCACATTCTACTGCACATGACCAATTCACTGCTGTATCTTCCATTGCACATTTTGATGCACACTGCACACTTTGGAAATCTGTATATAGTATAGGTTATTTGTTATTTATTATGTTGCACTGTTTTAAGATTTTAGACCGTAGACTTTAGTTTTAACTTAGATCTCTGTCTTAGATAGTTTTTGTTGTGTTTTGTCTTCATATTGTATTTTGTACACTGTCTTTTTGCACTACCTGGCCAGAGAGAAACGAAATTTCGATTCACTGTATGTTGAACACATATGGCAGAATTGACAATAAAGCTGACATTGAACTTTGAACTTGAACTTTTGTTTTATCTTCAAGCACACTGAACATGTGTGCGGTGATACCTCTAGACTTACATGACTCTCTCCAGATTTAACACAGAATTATCCCTGTTTTGTTTTTCTGTATAAGACCGTAGATTAATAGTTTATATTTCATTTCCTGATTTAGATTTGGACAACCCAAACCCAACTCTTGTGTGTTTCAGAAAGGCGTGGTGCTGGTTCACTGTAACACTGGCGTGTCCCGGGCTCCGGCGGTCGTCATTGGTTACCTGATGTCATGTGACAGCCTGTCCTTTGAAGACGCGCTGTCATTAGTTCGAACAGCTCGTCCTAACTCCGCCCCCAACCCCGGCTTCATGGAGCAGCTGCAGAAGTACCAGAGTCCTGCAGTGAATGGAGGCCATCACTAGACTCACAGACAGGTGGCGCTGTGCTGACTCCTGACACACACAGGCTTCCCATCCTCTCATTAAAGCAGACTTATTGTTCTTGAGTGTGCTCTACAGTTATAATCTGTGACACCCATGGATCATTATGTGTAGAATCCCTCACTTGTCCAAGTAGAATCCATAGCAAAAAGAGAAATTCGATTTGTCAACTGGACAAAAGTTTACTTGGTTAAATATGTTTCACAATGGGAGTGGAGTGTGGCCAACCAGGTCAGGTCCAGAGGTGTGAAAACACCCATTATGGCCCTGAATGGCTATGCTAACAGAACATAAGGCAGTGTCCGCCAGCACTCTGAACAGAACTGAAGAAGCAGCTTGGATGAGCTGCGAAACGTATTCGACCAAATACATTTTTGTCCAGTTCACAAATTGAATTTCTCCTTTTGCCATGGATCATTATTTTCTAATTTGGACATTTGAAATCACAATATAAAACCATTTAATAAGAGAAATAAGTCCACTGACTTCTGCATTAGAAAACTGAGGTGCCCATTAGGAGCTGACGGTGCCCTAAACATCATCACAAAAGCGTGGCCCCTCCTGTTTAGTCCTAAATAATAATATTAATGCATCAGTTTTATATAGCACTTTTCTGGACACTCAAAGACTCTTTACAAAACATTATTCATTCACTCAGTGATGGTAAGATACACACACACACCACTTTCATACTAGGCAATGTGGGTGAAGTTCCTTGCCAATGGACACAAGTTTTTTGCAACTGGCACCCCACTAAGGCACCTGATATTCCCAGCAGTCTCCAATCCAAGTACCAACCAAATCCAGCCCTGCTTTGCTTCTGAGATCAAACAGGATCAGGCTTTGACAAACTGGTATGGCCACACTCTGCCGTAGTCCTTTATTTAAAATCAGTTTCATTAACATCATAAACAATTTAAAGTACCTTTTTGGGTGTAAAACAACTGGGTCAAGGATTTTAGTTAGCATGTAGCTGGTTAGCCTCCACAATATCTTTGAACTGTTTATGTCTGAACATTTTCAAAAGTCACTGGGGGAAATGAATGGAAAATGTACTTCCAGAGCCGGGACGGGCAGTCACTGTTGGGTTTATGTTTTTTGCATTCTTTTACAGGAAGTCAAAGGTCACTTAGCTGTTTTAGGGCAATTTAGCAATGACCAAAATGTAAAATAATGATCCACAAATGATGTTATAGTTTAAAGGTCCCATGGCATGAAATTTTCACTTTCTCAGGTTTTTGAATGTTAATGTGAGCTCCCCTACCCTTTTTAGCCCCTCCCCCCCCCCCCCCCATGGCTAAAGGTTGCGAAATGTGTAAACTGAGCAATTGTGGTCCTTTTCCACGTTTGAAAAAAGACAGCCCAAACTGGCGATTCTGAACAAGGGAACTTTCTGTTGTCACACTCGGGGAAAGGTTTCCACCCGTCTGGATGTCCACCCCCTCTCTGGAAATCACGCCCAGAGACTTTGGACTGCAAACGAGCTACGAAATGCGAGATGCGGGGTTTTTTTTTGCCAGAAGACGTGAGAGTCTCTTCAGGCTCAGATGTCCTTTATCCGAGCTTCCGAACCTCTGAAACAGCAGTGGTTTAATTTTATTTTCTGTGGAATTTTTTTTTTTCATAGGAAGATATGAGACGCTTAAAACGCACTTAAAACGCGGAAGTGGGTGACAGCGCACACCGCACCGCTAATCCAGGAAACAGTGGCGTATTTGGCCACACCTCACCCGCCTGCACTGACCTGTCTCTGTCCTCCTCATTTGCATTCAAGCAACAACGCCCAGAATAAATTGTTTCAGAGACATATTTATGACTCTGACTGTCTTCATGAGGCTCTCTCATGCACTGAGGCTTGATTTTGAAGAAGGATTCATTTACAGTATTAGGGAACCACTAAGGCGCTATATAAAAGCATCAAGAAGTACCATGTCATGGGATCTTTAAAGGGCCCATATTTAGCTATTTTCTGATCTACAGTATGTAGTTTCCTCATCACAAACATACTGTACCTGGAGTTGTGTTTTGTTTCATTCACACATGTTTAACACACAAAACCTGCATATTTAGGCTAAGTTCTTCTCTCAAACAGAAAACACTCTGTGTTTTTAAATTCCAGACACCTTCACTAGAGTCATTTGGAAGATTTCAGACCTGGAATTGCCCATCTCCACTGAACTAAAGGTTCAAGAACTGATAATTTCATGACATCACAAGGTGGAACAGAGTATTTTGAGCTTTGGATATTTAGACAGAGCAACAATAAATGGGACTAAACTTTACAGTAAACTTTATAGTGGCCATACCTGCCTGTCAAAGCCTGATCCCGTCAGATCTCAGAAGCTAAGCAAGGCAGGGCCTGGTTAGTACTTGGATGGGAGACAAGTGGGAATTCCAGGTGCCACAGGGGGGCGCCAGTTGTGTCCTTAGGCAACACACTCTACCCACATTGCCTACTATGAAAGTGGTGTCTGCGTGAGTGTTGGAGGTGGTCAGAGGGGCTGATGGCGCAGATTGGCAGCCTTGCTTCTGTCAGTCTGCCCCAGGGCAGCTGTGGCTACAGAAAGTAGCTTACCACCACCAAGTGTGGAGTGAATGAACAATGAACTGTAAAGCGCTTTGGGTGTCATGAAAGGCGCTATATAAATGCTATGAATTATTATTATTTATACAGTGTCATTCACAAAAATCACAAAGTGATTTACAGAGAGTGAGGACTCCAGAAAACATCTAAAGGTAAAGCAGGTCATAGCACTGAGGTGACCACAAGCTTTTCTAAACTGGAGTCACTTCAGCTGCTCTTTAAAACAATCCACAGAGTGGGCCACAGCAGGTTCTGACTGGAAGAGGTGGTCTGGAAGATTACTAGGTTCAAAGGTCCAGGGTGCTCTGAGTGCCTGCCTGTGTACAGCTCTAAAAGTAATCAGTACAATTTTAGCATCAATCCTGAAGTTTACAGGAGCCAGTGGGGGGATGAAAGACTTCAGATGTGCTTCTGGGGGTTCCTGTTCAAATCCTGGCACTAGAGTTTTCCACACTTGAAGTTACTCAAATACAGTGGTACCTCACCTTACGAAAGACCCAACAAACGAAAATTTCAAGTTACGAAACGCCTTCACGTTAAATTTTGGTCTCTAGATACAAAAGAAAATTCAAGTTACGAAATGCGAAATCTCAAAAATTCAAATAATGCGCGCTCAGCCACACACATTATACGCTTTTCTCAGACTGAATTTAAACTTTTCTCACATTTGTCTCTCGTTTAAACACTCAAACTTTCATAGATTTTCAACAAAATTATTAACAGTGAAGTGTGGGGGGAAGGGGGAGGGGGGAGAAAACTGCGCTCTGACACGTGTGATAGCGCAGCATGACCCGGCGCGGGGCTGCCAGCAGGTCTAGAACTGGACTAAACCAGGACTGTACCAGGACTAAACCAGGACTAAACCAGGACTAAACCTGGACTAAACCAGGACTAGACCAGGTGGGTTAAAGCGCCGCGTGCGGGTCTATTTCCTGGTTTCGTTTCGAGTCACGGCTGAGGCGAGCAGCGAGGGGGATCGCACGCAGTCTGAGCGCATGAACGAACGCATGCAAGAGCCGCGGTGGTCTAGACCAGGTCTAGAGGAGGTCTAGAGGAGGCACGGTTTGAGCACGGGTCTCGTTCATGCGCTCAGACTGCGTGCGGTCCCCCTCGCTGCTCGCCTCAGCCGTGACTCGAAACAAAACCAGGAAATAGACACGCACGCGGCGCTTTAATCCACCTGGTCTAGTCCTGGTCTAGTCCAGGTTTAGTCCAGGTTTAGTCCAGGTTTAGACCTTGGTCTAGACCTGGTATAGTCCACGTTTAGTCCTGGGTCTACAGTCTCTACGCAGAACACAATGTTACACTATAAAAAAAGTTACACTATTAAAAAAAAAACTTGGATCGGGGCCTTGGAACGAATCAGGCTTTTTCCATTGAAATAGCTACTCAACTTACGAAAAATTCACGTTACGAAACCACTTCTGGAACAAATTAATTTCGTAAGGTGAGGTACCACTGTATGTGTGAATGAAACAACACACAACCCCAGATATGTTTTTGAGGACGTAGCAGTATTATAACATGGCTTAAAATTCACAATCAATTTTGTGTAGGACCTAACAGACCTATTCTACAAACTGGACTTTTAAATAGACAATGAAAAGTCTCTGAGGTTGTATTTGGAGTGATTTGTACATGTTTGCGTAGTCTCTAATAACTTATTTTACATCATTTTGCTGATATACCCCCGTTTTCACCTCCAACTGTTTCTTTTATTAAGTCAGATTAATGTTGTGATTTAAATTATCCAAATTATAACTTAATGGTCCACAGCTGTCAGAGATTAGAACTATAGAGCACACACACACACACGCACGCACTATATGTCTGTTTTAAAGTCCATACACTTCAGCAAACTAGTTGTGATCATGGAGTGCTCACATGGCTCCTGTACCTTACTACAATACAATATTACTCAAGTATGACTAAAAGTATGTTGCTAGAAAATGTCTTTTAAAAGTGTGCTTTTAGCTGGAGGATCTGGCAACCCAAAGTCAGGAGCTCATTCTGCTCAAGAAAAAAAGCACCAAATATAAACATGGACACATCTGACTTTGTGTAAAATGTTTTTGTAATAAATCCATGTTACTACTGTGTGTGTGTGTGTGTGTGTGTGTGCTTTATACCTGAGAACACTGTCCGACTGTTGAAATATGGTATGTTTATTTATTAAATATGGCACAGAGCATATTAGTACATGTCCAAGTACAATGTGTACATGAGTTAGCCATGCAGGCTCAGGCTCAACCACAGATCCACTGAAGCTTTATGACGCACATAAAACAGCAAAACAGGCACACAACATCCACGCCACACACAACACACATTAAAGATCAGTGAATACAAATGTGGCATATTAAAACAATGGGAACATGCTATAAGCAGGGCTCTCAAGTCTCACGCATTGAGAGTGTGACACATGCAATTCGACAAGTTCACACGCTCACACGCCACACATGGGATTTCTCACGCTGATTTTTTTTTTTTTTTGTGCCCAGAAAATCGGTCTGTACGGCTCAGTTTATGCAGGCACTGCGCGTTTTCAGCGAAAAAAACTCTCCCCCTCCTCCCCGTTCCGCTCCCCGGAAAAAAATCAGCCAATCAGAAAATAGATTGTTCTGTTGTTGGGCAGACTGTAGAGTGTAGTTTCAGCTACTAAGCGCACACTGCGGTGATGATAAAACAAACTGAGAACCATCAGGTAATAACTTCATTTATATAACTCTCATTAGTTGCTTTGTAGTTTAAGTTTGCTCTTTAGACAAACATTTACAGCAGGGCTCTCAAGTCTCACGCATTGAGAGAGACAATTCGACGCGTTCAAACGCTCACACGGCATTTCTCACGCAATTCAAGTCCCCCCCGCTCCTCGGGAAAAATTGTTCACTCGCACCCCCCCCCCCGCACCCCCCGCGCTCCTCGGAAATTACGCAGTCTCACGCATGACCCCGTTCAAAACTTGAGAGCCCTGCTATAAGCACACACACTAGACACAGTAGTAGATTATACACTACAATCGGTTGTATATAACACAGTACACACAATAGTAGATTATACGCTACACAGTGGTGGATTACACATTACACACAGTAGTGGATTACACACTACGTACACACAGCAGTGGATTACACAGTACAGACAGTAGTATATTACACAGTACAAAAAAAATTAGATTACACACTACACGCAGTAATGGATTATACTTTACAGAGATTAGACAATAGTCAAAAATCACAGTCATAGTTCATAGTCATAGTCATAGTTTGCTTTATTGCCAAAAAAAAACATACGTACATGTACATAGAGTAATTCGAAATTCCGTTTCCCCGCTAACCAGGCAGGACAGTGATAGAGTGGCTAGGGGAGGGGCTGCTGCGCCCACGCGTGCCGCCGACTGGGAGATGCAGAGTGGAAAAGATGCAATTACAATCAATGACTATTATACACAACATGTAATGACAGAAAGACAATTGGACAGGTAACATACGGTGTTTTTTTCTTTGGCGACAAGGAGGAAGGGTGGGGCAAGGGAGCAGATCAGAAATCAATTAAATTGATTGGAAATTGATTGAAAACTGAAGTAGAGGCAGATTCTAAAAATAGAGTAGACAGGGCAAGTGTTTACAAAAATACATGTCAGTGAGTCCGAATAGAGTGCCAATGTTTTTGTAGAGTGCTGTGAGATAAGCGGCAGCTGTCGGCCTTGGACATGTTTGTGCAGAAGGTGCAGTCAAAACAAAGCAAAGTCCAGTTAGATCACATTTTCCAGATAATTGATTAAAGGGGAAATTACATCACATTACATTTCAATACATTTTTAGAACCCAGGCGAACAGTCAATTTGCCAGAACCCTGGTTTCTACCAGGTCCCCACTTCCTGCAGGTCTGTGCGACTCGCAATCCTCCCCCTGGCACATATGATAATTAATACGGACTGCGTCGCTGACCCCACAGTTCCATATCCATTTATCAGCGATGTTATCCAGCACCAGGGAGGTCCCACAGATGGGATGGAACAGTTCATCTGTGTTTTCTCCTTCTGATGTTGCCCCCCCTTTTATCTGCTCAGCTCCAATTAGTGATGGATCAGAAAACATCCCCCAGGCCAATCCAGATGTCCTGCCATCAAAGCTCCAATAGTGAATTGTTCCGTGTCCCCCAGTAACAGCGGTGCCAGGTGCATGACGCCCTTGTGTATCAGGCAGCGCGTTTCCTCAGGACTCTGTGGCTCTCCTGACCAGCGCTCCTCCGTGAAAAAAAATGCGTGGGACCAGCTTATCCAAATCATGATTTAGTCACACAACACAACATTATTTATGTGATGTTAAAACACACACAGGAGTCCATGTTATGTTCACATATCTGATTGTCCAGAGATGGTTTCACAGATCTATTGCAGCTCTGGATTCCAGATTCCAGGAGTGTGTGGCACAGACTGAAAAGACCCACTGTCCTAATGAAGACTTTCTAAATGGGCTTTCACAGTCTCCTCTGCACCATGCTCTAGTGTTTCTATTTAAATGTAACTATATAAACTCTTTTAATATGGTTTTATAGACCAGACTGAGTAAATGTCTGAATAAATAAAGTTTTCACAATCAAAAAATGTATATTTGTTCAAAATTTGACAATGATGATACAAATTGGAGTTTTGGTCTATTGTTTTCAGAGTCGGTCTGTCGAGCCTTTCTATAGGCATCAATGAGGTCTTATTTGCCTGGTCGTGTCCTGTCTCCTCTCTCCTCTCATCCTGTTTCCTTTCTCTTCTGCTCCTGTCTCCTGTCTCCTCCTGTCTCCTCTTCTTTGTCTCAAAAAGTTTGAGTTAGTAAACAAATGTAACATAAAAAAATAAAAGAGAGGAAAACAAAAGGTTTATTGAAATTGAAACTCATGTAGTATTACAGGTTGACCTATGAAACTGTAAGAAGCAGCTGCTTCATGCTTGCCATGGTATTGGAACTTTAAAAAGGAAATTTGCACCAAACCAAGTAGTTTGGGCTAGATGCCTTCTATGACTCTCAAGGATGCACATTCCTGCTTCCCTTCAGCTCTAGCTGGACCCTGGAGCTTAAAATAAGATTGATAAGAGGTGTGTATTCTGCAAACAGAGATATTAACTTCTCTTACCCAAAAACTCTCCAAAAGAGCTACAAGATCTACAAAGTATTTTCAAAGAAAACCAAGTGACTGAAGTAAATTCAGATAAACTTGCCATAACCAAGGCACAAGATCAAACAATCTCAGCTAAATGACTTTCTCCAGAGAAAGAAGAGCAATGGTGTGAACTGTTCATACTGTGAATATTCTCACTATGTTGTTTGAATATTGATCTGTAAATGTCATGTGAATATCTTTTATTTGTGTAAAACTGTTAATGGTTCATAATAGTATGTGATAGTAATAGTGAGGAATAATAGTGAGGAAACTTACAGACCTCTCATCATCCTCCACTCAACTTTATTGAAGACCTCACTGGTTTAACCTTCCTCCATTACAACTTAAGTGGGTGCAGGATATAGACCAGGGGTGGGCAAACTTTTTGACTCGTGGGCCACAAACGGTTCTAAAATTTGACAGAAGGGCCGGACCAGGAGCAGCTGGATTTAGTGGATTTTTGGTAAAAACACTAAAAATAACATGGGATATGTAGAAAACTTATGCTTTATTTCAATTACAAATGAACAAAAGCATTACAACAAAATGTCCATCTTTCAAGTTCCACGGTATTTAGCTATTTATTGAAATGACTCTTAAAACACAGAAAATTTAATCAATAAAATACAGCTTTTTTATTACTAACAGTTACTATTTTAAAGCACTGAAAGTTCTGTTCTCCTTCAGGTTCTTTCGTTATTTCGTTGACTGTTTTGTGGCAAAGTGATGCCTGATATTCTTTAAAAACCGCTACAGTCTCTTGGCATATCAGGCATACAGCAGCTGTTAAATATTTGGTGAAAAAAATATGACTATTTGTTAAACACTCGACATTCTTTGTCCACTTTTCTTTTCTTAGCTCCGCTCATCTTTAGAGGAGGGCTGAGGGGTGGAGCAAAACGCCGCACCTCAACAAAGGTCAATGTATGTAGTGCGTCAGCTATTGGAAAATGCCAGAATTGCAGGAAATTAAAACATTAACAATGTTTATTAATATAATTTCTTCATGTTCGGCGGGCCAGATTAAAAAGCTTAACGGGCCGCATATGGCCCCCGGGCCGTAGTTTGCCCATGCCTGATATAGACTGTTATTGAGGAGACCCCGCTCAGTTCAATGTCTCAGTTTAACCAAGGAGTTTAACAAAGGAGCTGAACCAGAGAGAACAGAGAAACAGGGAGACACAGAGCACCTCCTTATCTTCTCTGCTGGACAAAGAACATTCCAGAAAGACAATTTCTGAGAAGTTAAAACTTCCAGTTCTTTCTTCCAAATTTGTGCCCATCTTTTGACGTGTTTTTATTAGGGCTGTCAGTTTAACGCGTTAATTAGATTAATTAATTACACTGCTAATTAACGCGTTATAAAAATTAACGCAATTAATTATGAGCGCAATTCAATGCGCCTGCATTTTAAATTTGGCGTGCGGGGCCTTTGAACGGCGAGTTTATTTATAAAAATGTGACGGAGCAGATCCGTTTCTAAGCCCCCTGTCCCCGCGGAGAGCACGTGAAGACGCCGGGGAGAGCACGTGAAGACGCGCGCGTCCGTTTCCGTATCTGTTGCGCTGCGCGCGCTGAACCCCTTTCAGTTCCCCATAACCTCTCCAGCGTGTTTTGCCGTGACTAAGGGTGCACACTTAAGAAGCGTTAGTTTTGCCCATCCAAATCACGCCATCATTTGCTCACCCCGCGGTGCCGCCGCCTCCACCCTCCTCCTCCGTGCGATGGTCCGGACACATCCGCACCGGGTTCCGGGGGTCAGGTGAGCCATGAGTAATTTACACGGACAATTATTTGTATTCTCTGTATATTTGAAGCTGTGTATATTATTTATTGACATTGCATGAAAGCGACTGTACGTGCTCACGTACGCCAGAAATATTCACCATTTAATAGGCTAGTGCAGGGGTCTTCAACGTTTTTCAGGCCAGGGACCCCCAAACAGATGGCTAACTGGGCCAGGGACCCCCTACTATATATACGGTATAGAATTGTGTTTTATAGTAAATTGAGCTTAGTGTCATGTATAAACATTGCTACTCTGTTACGGTACATCCAATACAAGGAAATAATACACAGGTTAATACTGTATTTTACGCTATAAAATATAAAATTATATTATTTTAAAGTGAAATCAAAAGATTTCGCGACCCCCCCGCAGTACCTCCGCGACCCCCCTAGGGGTCGCGACCCCCCTGCTGAAGACCTCTGGGCGAGTGGAATGGTGTAAATGAGCTTTCGAATGAATATTACGTAATGTGGGAGGTGAATGGGGGTGTACAGCAGTCTTGTCTTGGTTACACTGGAGGTAACGTGCACTGAAAGAGTGAAAGACTGAAAGACTTAAAGGAGAAGTGCGTGAAGAGTCCCTCAGTCGTCCAGGTAGAATCCATGATAAGAGAGAAATTCAATTTGTCATCTGGACAAAGTCTGTTTGGTCGAAAACGTTTCGCCGCTCATCCGAGAGGCTTCGTCAGTTCTGGTTCTAGTGCTGGTTAGACCCTGTTTAGAACCAGAACTGACGAACAGAACAGAAACTTTGTCCAGGTGACAAATTGAATTTCTCCTTTTATCTTTTAAAGGGGAAGTCTGCATTCTTTTCACTGTACCACTATAAATAACACATTTTTTGCACTGTGGGAAAGCACAATAAACCACCTAAAAAATATATTTTAAAAAATGCGATTAATTAGATTAATTAATTACAAATCCTGTAATTAATTAGATTAATTTTTTTAATCGCCTGGCAGCACTAGTTTTTATCCAAATTAATGTAGCAAAGCTTTCATATTTTTCCAAATTTAAATATTTGCATTTTTGTAGTCAGTAGTCTTTTGGTTTAATTGGCTTTAATCTATGACCAGTGCTGTTCAGACCTCAAGGACACTGGAAAGGTCTTCGGCTCCTCTTTAAGCAGAGGATACAGCATTCCTTCAGCCTGTGCCTGAAGTTATTGTTTAGATCACATTGCCTCCGTCCGTCTCAGCTTGTTTGATTCTTCAGACCTGACGCCCTGAGGACTTCTGAACCACACCGTGACAGACATCTCCACTCTCCCTGGTCGTATGCACATGTATCACAGTTTGGCTTAATCGATCAACATAGACTCAACACAGAACTTTAGATCTAATCTCCAATCTTTAGACACCAGTCTGTAGTAGCCTACACTCATTTGCATATTTCATATCTAAATACTGTCTTTTTAATTTGGTCAATAAATATTCATAAAACATAGTTTGCTTGGTGAATAGTGATGTTATTTCCAGGTACGGGTCACTGATATGGACAAGAATTTACGAACCTTCAGAAAAATTGTTTAATTAATAATTAATTAACTTAGATAATTGATTATATTGGATTGGTAATATTTCTCAAAATTTGTCAAAAGTCTACTTCTAGTCAAAGCCAAACACTCACAACGGCCACATGAGTCCTGCTTTAACTTAGAACTCTTAACCTGTTAAGCCCTACGTCCTTGTTTGGTCAAATCAGGAAAGGAAAAGTACATATGAATTGAGGGTTTTTTCAGCCTGTACATGGCCCACATGGATGATCTTGATCTCTAAGTGAAGCTAAGACTTAATGCGTTCTGCCTGGTGTTAAATAAGATAAGATAAGATAAGATAAGATAAGATAAGACTTTATTGATCTCACACAGGAGAAATTTACTTGTCACAGTAGCTCCAGGTAATAATGACATTATATAACAAAAACCAAAAACAACCCTTTCAATTCCGCATGACAAAAAATATAAAATTAAAACTGAAAATTGCTTTTAACAGAGGTGGGACAAAGTCATTTCTGGGCAAGTCCCAAGTAAGTCTAAGTCTTTTGCACTCAAGTCCGAGTGAAGTCCCGAGTCAAGAGTATCCAAGTGCCGAGTCAAGTCCGAAGTCAAAGCTCACAAGTCTAAAGTCGAGTCCAAAGTCCTAGCATTTTAGTTTCGAGTCATTTCGAGTCCCCTTTACAAAGAAATAACATTTCTACAAATCATATAATGTCTGCAAGATCTGTATTCATTTGACCTTTTTACACCATTTCAAATAACATATCAAATAACATTAGAAAAGCTTCAGGTGCCGAACAAAATTGGACGTTGTGGAAGCTCCGTCTGTAATCTTTGACCCGCACGTTCTGCATTTTGCCGTTCGTTTTTTGTTGACAACTTCGTAGTTTTTATAACCAAACGAAATTACCTTCGGCATCATTTTGCAAACTGGCGCGTGGATGCTTTTTTCCGCATCATTTGTTGTGCAGTTTGCCTTGGATGCGGTCGAATGAAAGCAACGTAGATCTACTGTGATTGGATGTTGTGCAAGCCGCGCGCACATGCTCTTTGCATACATTTTCACAGATTCACAAGTACGAGTGCGGCCCTTATCAACATTCTTTTTAGAGTATGTTTTTTTTAGAGTTTTTTTTTTTCATTGGACGTAGCAAGTCATCACAAGTCAAAAGGCCTAAGTCCAAGTGAAGTTTCGAGTTATTGATATTGAAGTCCAAGTCGAGTTGCACGTGTTTGTACATTTTGTCGAGTCGAGTCTAAAGTTATCAAATTCGTGACTCGAGTCTGACTCGAGTCGAAGTCACATAACCCGAGTCCACACCTCTGGCTTTTAAACTTTGGATTTATCTTCTGGGCAATGTTCCCTCTAAGCTGCGCAACTGCACAATTGCGCACTGCTCGCACATTCTCAGCGCACAAGAAAACCTATGCAGCGCACTGTAAATGAATTAGATCTATAACATTTTTTTCTGTATCATTTTGCTGTGTAACTCAGTGAGTGACAGGTGTCCAGCCAATCATACGATATGATTCATTTACGCAGCCAATCATGGCATTGACAGTACTTGTGTACGTGCCCTGAACATACACACTATATAACAGTAATAACAGTGCAGCGGAGTTAAGGTATGCTAATGCTAACCAGTGCTCCCTCTAAGGTGCGTGCGTGCAGCGCATAAAATAAAATCTAACCTGAACTGACAAACAAAGCGCTGGTTAGACGCACGGAACGACCAATCTGATAGATGCACACGTGAATGTGACACACATCACAGCCAACTACAGACACATTTCGACTGCATTTCTCTCGCTTCCTTCAGTATGACCGTAGTTGTAGTTGCACATCTCCGCGGGTGCAAACGTTTCGCCGCTCATCCGAGAGGCGAAATGTTTACGACCAAACAAACTTTGTCCAGTTGACAAATTGAATTTCTCCCTTTATCATGGATTCTACCTGGACGACTGAGGGATTCTTCATGCATCTTAGAGCCATAATGTACATAAAAGCAAGATAAAACAAAATAAAAACAGTGTAAAAATACATTTTAAAAACAGATACAGATTAAAAGACAGTGCAGTTATGCAGTGGCGTTCCTAGAGTGATTTGCGCCCTGGGCGAAAGCCACTCTTGCCGCCCCCCCCCCCCCCCCGGGGGGCGTTTCAAACCCTTCTTTCACAACAACAATTCACAACAACTACTTTCAAGTTAGTTTTAATGAACAATAAACAATAATTACAAAAAAAGTTTTTGAAGCCCCAAAGGCACAATTATTTCACATTATAGCCATGTAGGCCTACAGCCATTTAAGAGAGCAAAAGTGCAACATTAGTGTAACATAATTAACAAAAAGACTTAAACCTCCATTGAAGTCGCACCATATAAATAACAAAAAATTAAACGATCTGTACATTACAGAATAACATGAACATTTTTTTTTTTTAAATTACTACACATTAAATTGGCAAAAATGGTGCAAACAGTGCAATCCTGTATCATAAATAAATGAACGACCAAGGTACATTCTATACACATTACTGTACACATAAAAACAAATAATGAACACTATTGTGTATCATAAGTAACAGGAAGTAATAAGTGAGGAAGTGGCAAAAAAAAGGCAAACCACTATAATTTGTCATAAATAACAAGGGCAAAAGAAGTAATATGAAAACAGTCTAAAAGTTGGATTTCCTGTCCTTCCTGGATGCAAATTCGTCCACAATGTCTTCATATGAGCTTGGGGGAAGGACAAACATGCATCAACAATCACATCGGGGGAGTTTAACTAATACAACATCATGATCAAAGTCAAACTTGAAGACTAGTCGATAGCATACCGTTTTCTTTTGCTCACTTCTCCTCCTCTTCTTTCCATTTCTTTCAAAATTGAGCACCTGATGGCTTCAATCTTTTTCAGTCCATCACTGCGACTGTTTTGTCATATACTGTACACCGTGCGCTACTCTGTCTTCATGTAACCACGAGCCAGCACAGCACCAGCCCCCCACCCCGGCCCCTGCACAAGGATCCGCGCGGATATTTGCTCCGCGCCTCCGCGCGCCACCGCACCGTTTTTTGTTTTTCCTTCGCGCCACCGCGGCGCCCCTCCCGCGATGCCGCCCTGGGCAATTGCCCAGGTGGCCCCCGTCAAAGAACGCCCCTGCCCATAGTGACGAGACGGGCAGGAGGGACAGTGAGGTGCAGGGAGGAGGAGGAGCGGAGGGAGCGGGCAGGTGTGGAGATGTGGATGAGGTTAGAAAGGTATGGAGGGGCGAGGTTGTGGATGGCTTTGTAGGTGAGGAGTATGATTGAGTATAATGACAGTTATATAAATGAAGTTATTACCTGATGGTTCTCAGTTTGTTTTATCATCTCTGCACTTTGTCAGTGTGTCGCGGAGAGCATGGGGGAGGGAGTTCCAGACTCCCTCCTTACATGAATCCATTTTTAACGGATTCATGTAAGAGTCTGGTTAATGCACCGGGCCCGCGGCTCACCGCGGCTCACCATGGGCAGTTCGGCTCTAGGCCGCGCGTATTCCGCGCGTAAGCCGTCGGGGGGGACACGTTACGCACAGACGGAGACACCGGGACCGGAGTCGGTGCGTCTCAGAGGAGACGTGGCACCGGGACTGAGGCTCAGGACGTGCTCGGACCGTGCGCCCGGAGCAGGGGGAGTTTTTTTTCGCTGAAAACCTGCATAAACTAAGCCACACAGACCGATTTTCTGGGCACAAAAAAAAAAAGAAAAAAGAAATCAGCGTGAGAAATGCCATGTGTGGCGTGTGAGCGTGTGAACACGTCGAATTGCGTGTGTCACACTCTCAATGCGTGAGACTTGAGAGCCCTGATGTAATCTTCCCCTGTTTACTTTGTTTTCATAGTTTTTTGTGAGCCAAAAAGACGGGACTTTCTCAAAGTGTGAATCCTCTCCCCGGAGCGTTATACCACAGAGCTCTGACACTCACACAAAATTACAGGCTAATGATTTAAAAGCAAGATATAAAGTGATAATAGTCAATACTTATTTTGAGATCATTATTTTGAGAAAGATTACCCATCCAGGGACCACTGTAGTCTCATTTACTAAAGAGCAACTACCGATAAGCTGCTGAACACTGCCATCTGCTGGATGTCCAGTGAAGGCTATTTGTATTCAAATCCGGTGACATTTATTTGTGAATCGTGGTTTGCGGTAGAACTGTCTCACAATTACGTCATCGACAAGAAAGCAAAAAATGGATCCACAAATGCAGACTCCACATACAAAGTCAACTACATTTGTTTTCAAATCTCGAAAATATATTTATAAATCTCGAAAATATATTTACAAATGCATGTGTATTTATATACATTCTATCATTTATTTGTATGTCACGTTTTTGTATTTGTATTTTGAGTTTGAATATTTATAAATGTATTTATATTTACATATATCTTTTTTATTTATACAAATCTTTATGAGACAAAATTATCTCCATATGGAAGGCTCCTATTACAAGCAGCGATATCATGTGACTTTTCCTCCTTCTTCATATAGACACAAGCGAAGGCACGCAACGACCCGAGCTTGAATCTGTTGCCATCATCCACCTCTGTAGTTAAAAAAATAAGAAGAAGACACGCTTTATTCATCCCCGTAGGGAAATTATTTCTCTGCATTTGACCCATCCATGAGGAGCAGTGGGGAGCTCGTCTGTCAGGCGCCCAGGGACCATCTCCATGATCTTATTGCTCGGCTTGGTCAGGACCTAAGCTGAAGGATTTTACCTGGAGCATGTTTTGGGTTGATGGGGGAAACCGGAGTGCCCAGAGGAAACCCACCCAGACACGGGGAGAACATGGCTCGGGCGACCCGGGGATCGAACCCAGACCATGCATGCAAATTCCACACAGAACACACACAGAAAGGCCTGGGCGACCCGGGGATCGAACCCGGAACCTTCTTGCTGGCATGAGGCATGAGCGCTAGCCACTCAGCCACCGTGCCGCCACTCAGGCGGTATGGAGAGAGCAACAGCAATAATCGCAGAACTGTTTTAGTGCACAAGACTAATGTTACAGCCCCACCCACTGAAGGACCAGATAAACACTGCCCTGTGCATAACAAACCACACAGCTTAGAACAGTGGTTCTTAACCTTGTTGGAGGTACTGAACCAGGCCCGGCGCCAGACATAAAATAATAGGGGGGCGATGACTTTATCAGAGGGGGCGGGGTCGCGTCGCACACACGCACACACACATATCCCACAACAAAGTTCGCTCCTCGCTCGCGTGTGTAATGGGTCAGGCGCGCTCGTGTATTTAGACTACACCTTTGTAAGAGACTGGCTAAGAGTAAAAAGTGATGAGTTTTTTTAAAAATTATTATTATTTGAACGTAGACCCTCGTGATCTCCTGCATACCACAAAACCAAGCCAACAAGTGATCTGAGCAACGCCAAGAGACAGTACATTAACGCCACATAGCACTCCACCACACATATATCTATAACAACACATAACTTTTCTCTCACTATAAAGTCCACACCTTAACATAAAATACTATGTAGGAACTAGAAGCTAGCCTACCTCAGAAAAGTTGAAGCCTTCGGTTGGATGCTCCGCTGAAGAAGTCTGTAAGGCTGTGTCGGGTGGTGCTGGTGAACAAGGTCTCGGATCCTCTGGAGGAATCTTACTAGGTTTAATCCACATTCGTATATCCATCATTTAATCCACTTCCACTACAATGAAGCCTAGCAACCATATCCCGCGCAAGTTGTGCGGTGCGCGGCGCAACCCTCAGCCTATCAAATCGCTTTGAACAATTGCCGTATCCGTTTGTTTTAAAAATAATTAATTTGATCTATGTTTTAACTCATTTATATTGCTGAATAGCGTGGGCTAGTATTTTTGCAGTATTTATTTTAGTTTCCTTTTTCTTTTACAACTCTCACCTGAGGGGGCGGAACTGATGACGTGAGGGGGCGTCGCCCCCAAACGCCCCCTCGTGGCGCCGGCTGTGTACTGAACCCCACCAGTTTCATAGGCACAGTCACCAAAACCTTCTTTACTGAAAAATAAAATATGATTTTTTATTTTTTTTTCAAATTCAAGACATAGGTTTATGTTTTACTGGTGCACAAAATGAACTCAGCTAAGCCACGAACTTATCCTATACCCACGGCTATATAAACTACATGACAATACCACATATACACACAAGGACACGACAATACATCAAGAGATGACTAAAGGGATGATTACACTACAACAGAGGTCTTCAACAGGGGGGTCGCGACCCCTAGGGGGGGGGTCACGGAGGTACTGCAGGGGGGTCGTGAAATCTTTTGATTTCACTTTAAGATAATATAATTTTATATTTTATAGTGTAAAATACAGTATTAACCTGTGTATTATTTCCTTGTATTGGATGTACCATAACAGAGTAACAATGTTTATACATGACACTAAGCTCAATTTAATATAAAACACAATTCTATGCCGTATATATAGTAGGGGGTCCCTGGCCCAGTTCGCCATCTGTTTGGGGGTCCCTGGCCTGAAAAACGTTGAAGACCCCTGCTCTACAAGATTATGGCTTCATATATAACATTGAGGGCCTATTAACATTATGATATATTATAGATTAAATACGTGTTTTTGGGGACAACATACATCCTCCCAGCGTGTTAAATGAAAAGGGAAGAGTTGAGGGGAGTAGGGACCTATAAACGTGTGGAACACAGAAGATGGGGAGCCAGGAGGGACAAAAGGCTACAGAACTGAAACGCCACGAGATATACATGAAAACAAATGTAATATCAAACATGTGTAATTATTATAAAGAAAACTTCTAGAAAATGAATCCCATTTACACAGGATTTAACTGCACTATTAACTCCGTTACACTTAGAGTTACAGTGGTACCTCACCTTACGAAATTAATTCGTTCCAGAAGTGGTTTCGTAATGTGAAAAATTCGTAAGTTGAGTAGCTATTTCAATGGAAAAAGCCTGATCCGTTCCAAGGTTTTTTTTTATAGTGTAACATTTTTTTTAATAGTGTAACGTTGTGTTCTACGTCCTGACGGGCTAAGAGACTAGACCAGGACTAAAAGAACGTGGAATAAACCAGGTCTGGCCAGAACTAAACCTGGATTGGACCTGTTATTATTATAACATGGCAGTGCCGCGGGAGGAGCGCGTTGCTCGTGTCTCCGCACCTTTAAGAGGCCGAGAAAGACGCTCTTTCAGCGGGAATAAGAGCGGGGCGGGGCGAGCTCTGCTTCTATCTGACCTCCAGAGCCGGGGGGCTGACACTGTGAGCTAACATGCCGATGAAGATGCTCTATCAGCGGTGTTGTGAGATGTGTCTATCTTGTGTCTATAGCTCAGTGCAGAGAGTCTGCGAGTGTGTGCACGCGTGCTGGATGAATGTCTCCGCGGAGTAGAGGAGACAATAAAGTTCCACTCTGCAGCAAAACTGCCTTTTTTTACTTGCATTCTCCACCACTGTAAGCATGCGATGTCCACAAGGGAGTTAACCCCGGAGGGAAAACTATCTCCGGCCCTGGAGAAGACGATCTCCCCTGGAATGGATAACAGCGGGCAAGACTGCGGG
Organism: Paratrypauchen microcephalus; assembly: GCA_036785185.1. Lineage (NCBI taxonomy): Eukaryota > Metazoa > Chordata > Actinopteri > Gobiiformes > Gobiidae > Paratrypauchen > Paratrypauchen microcephalus. The sequence goes on from JAVJIX010000101.1 coordinate 671,451, forward strand.
GTCTCGCTCGGGTCGGGCGCTGGTTCTATGTGACTTCCAGGTCTAGACCAGAACTAAACCAGGTCTAAACCAGGACCGGAGCAGGAATAAATCACCCCGTGCTCGGCCCGCGCGTGCTCGGCCCCGAGGAGGAGGCACGGCTGCATCCCGCAGCCCCAGTGTAGCGCAGCCTTGCGCCGTGTCGACGTGATCCTTCGATGTCGGCTCTTCCTATCACTGTGAAGCAGAATTCACCAAGTGTTGCATTGTTCACTCACTAAGGGAACGTGAGCTGGGTTTAGACCGTCGTGAGACAGGTGAGTTTTACCATACTGATGATGTGTTGTTGTGTCTCCCCTGGGCGTGCATCTGAGCGCGCATTAATTGAATTTTTGAGATTTGTTGTTTTTAAAGTGCTTTATAAATGAAGTTGGATTGGAGATTTCGCGTTTCGTAACTTGAAATTTCATTCGTATCTAGAGACCAAAATTTGACGTGAAGGCGTTTCGTAACTTGAAATTTTCGTTTGTTGGGTCATTCGTAAGGTGAGGTACCACTGTACTTGGAAAAATGAATATTGTTGCATTTGGCTCCATCTGCTTCAATTTGGTAATTGCTGTGCTCCTGCACACCAAAATGTACTTTCTCTCCACAAAGTGGCACTGTTGGCTTTATGTGCCAGTGCCTGTCAGCATTTAATAGGGGCCGAGAAAGGTAGCACAGGTGCTGCTAAGTTTAGGTACTGGTGGGGTTCCATCCAAAAATGGGCAAAAATACCTCCTTCCTTGTCCTTCCTTCTCCTTTTCGCTGACCTCTGAGACCTACTTCATGAGGTCAGCTACAGGACCAAGGAGGAGGAAGAACACTGAGGAAAAAGAACTATAGTTGCTTTAGGTGGATCGGGATCCTCCTAACTAATGTTGGAAAACTCCCAGAAAATAGACTACATCAAGAACACCATCCTCCACTACTGCACTAAGTATTATTTAAACCTTTCAGTCCTTTCATCACAATGGGAGCTGACATAAATAAAGCCACTGTACATGAGTGAAATGACTGCTGTTAAATAAAGAGCTGCACTAAATCTGCACACGGCACACTGAACGAAAAAACAAAACAAAAACAAAACATCAGCAGCACAGGGAAAGAACTTCTTCCAGCTCGGAAAGCAGCCCGGGAAAGAGGTGATGTGGCTTATTTAAAGTATGATAAACTGAGGGCCCGTTTACACGAGAATGCTTAAGGGTAAAAACGACAAAATATTTTATCGGAAGTGCGTTTCGTTTACACGGTGACAGCATTTTTGGGGCCTAAAAACGCAAAAATCTGAAACCACCCTCCAGAGTGGAAAAGTTAAATACGCTCCGCTGTAGCGTTTCCGTGTAAACTGCCCAAGACGCAAAACTGGTCAGATCTGCTCACGTCGGTACACGTTTACGTCACATAGATGTGGCATACCTTGATACCACGGATGTTCTAGCAGCTCTAGTCAACATACAAGTCATTTCAACAATTGTATAAATCGCACCCACACACGTCTACGGCGTACAAGTCTTTCTCACACTCTCACAGCCACACAGACGCCAAGACAAGCGACTTCCGCATGAGCCACTTCAAATGTAAAACCTGATGTGATTTTATATTTTCTAATTCACTGTAATCCTCCTGTAATGTCACTATTTTCAGTACAATATTCAAAAACATGTAAACAAAAATACAAGTCACTGAAATGTTTGGAGCGGAACTTAACAACTCATTTAAAACGCAACTAGAACATTTTATTTAGAAGTTTTACCTTTCTCTTTTCCGGTACAGTCGTGGTTAGAAATGTAACTTGATGCTGTTGTGATGTTTTTTTGTTGTTTTTTTTCAGTCCAGCGCCTCCCTTTGCTGGCTTTTGCGTCCACTTTTGCGTCTTCGTATAAATGCGGATAAAAAAATTGAAGACGAGACGCCACTTTTGCGTCTTCTGTTTTGATCGTCGCCGTATAAACGTAGCCTGATTGTTCATCCACCTTGTAATTTACCTCACCCGGCTAATTCTAATGTTTAAGGTCTGATGTGATGGCCCTTCACTGTTCTCTGTTAATCTTTGCTTGTTTTTCCCACCATTTTACCCATGGATGAAAGCTTTGATTTTGCTAACAGACATTTTGATTCTACTGACTCGTATAGTAGTGAAATTGACCCTGATATACACTTTTTTTAAATTTATAATGCTTCTAACCTGTGTGATTATTATAGTGTAAAAAAGTTTAATGAATCTTTTTATAATTTACCGCCTAATATATTTTCAACTTTTCATTTAAACATACAAAGTTTATCTAAACATTATGATGAATTCACCCATTTCGTTTATTCTTTAAATTATATGTTTACTGTTATTGCCTTATCAGAAACATGGCTTACTGAAGACACATGTGATTTTTTAAAGTTGTCAAATTATCAAGCACGCCATTTTGTGAGAAATACACTCAACACAAATATAAACGCAACACTTTTGTTTTTGCTCCCATTTTTCCTGAGATGGACCCAAAGATCCAAAATTCACTCCAGATGCACAACACTACCATTTCTCTCAAACATTGTTCACAAATCTGTCCAAATGTGTGACAGCGAGCACCTCTGCCCCGCCGAGACAATCCACCCCACCTCACAGGTGCGCCACATCAAGATGCCGATCCGACATCATGACCAGTGCACAGGTGTACCCCAGACTGCCCACAATAAAAGGCCACCCCGAAATGTGCATTTTTTTTTTGCTTTATTGGGGGTCTGGGGACTCAGAACCAGTCAGTATCTGGTGTGACCACCATTTGCCTCATGCAGTGCAACACATCTTCTTCGCATAGAGTTTATCAGATTGTCAGTTGTGGCCTGTGGAATGTTGGTCCACTCCTCTTCAATGGCTGTGCGAAGTTGCTGGATATTAGTGGGAGCTGGTACACGCTGTCGTATACGCCGGTCAAGCACATCCCAAACATGCTCAATGGGTGACATGTCCGGTGAGTATGCTGGCCATGCAAGAACTGGGACATTTTCAGCTTCCAAGAATTGTGTACAGATCCTTGCAACATGGGGCCGTGCATTATCTTGCTGAAACATGAGGTGATGTTCATGGATGTATGGCACAACAATGGGCCTCAGGATCTCATCACGGTATCTCTGTGCATTCAAAATGCCATCAATAAAATGCACCTGTGTTCTTCGTCCATAACAGCCTTTGAAGAGGAGTGGACCAACATCCCACAGGCCACAACTGACAATCTGATAAACTCTATGCGAAGAAGCTGTGTTGCACTGCATGAGGCAAATGGTGGTCACACCAGATACTGACTGGTTCTGAGTCCCCAGACCCCCAATAAAGCAAAAAAAAAAAAAACAATGCACATTTCGGGGTGGCCTTTTATTGTGGGCAGTCTGGGGTGCACCTGTGCACTGGTCATGATGTCGGACCGGCATCTTGATGTGGCACACCTGTGAGGTGGGGTGGATTGTCTCGGCGGGGCAGAGGTGCTCGCTGTCACACATTTGGACAGATTTGTGAACAATGTTTGAGAGAAATGGTAGTGTTGTGTATCTGGAGTGAATTTTGGATCTTTGGGTCCATCTCAGGAAAAATGGGAGCAAAAACAAAAGTGTTGCGTTTATATTTTTGTTGAGTTGTAATAGAGCAGGGGCCGGTGTCTCTCTCTTTATTCAGAGCAATTATGAATTCAGACTAAGAATTGACCTAAGGCTTACTTCTGATAAAGGAGAAATAGTCACTGTTTGTGGAACTTTCTGGTTGTGATGAAAAGAATGTAATTGTTGGAGTCATTTACCGTCCACCAGATTTGGGCATTAAAGATTTGATTGAAAGTTTATCTAAAACTCTGGACTCACTAAATTCTGAAAATAAACTTTGCTATATTTTGGGTGATTTCAACATAGATATTTTAAGAGACAAAACAGTCTCATATACTGATGAATATATAAATACACTTTTCTCAAGCTATTTTTTTCCATTAATTAACAAACCAACAAGAGTAAGTGATAAGACTTCAACCTTGATTGATAATATAATTACAAACAATTTAAATCATGAAAATAAATCTGGGATTATTTATTAAGATTTGTCTGATCACTTTTCTATATTCCAACACTGCTCACTTAAGGTAAAGAGTAGTAATTATGAAAAGAAAATCATAGCAAAGAGGAATGTGAGCAAACATAATGTAGAAAAGTTTAAAGTTAAGATAAGCAATATTTCTTGGGATCAATTGTATCTAGACAAAATGTGGATGATGCATACAAGTATTTCATGCAGCAAATCAAAATTCATTTTTGTGATTCTTTTTCTACTTAAAAAAATAAGAGAAAATCAGAAGCCAAAGAATCCTTGGTTTACTCCAGATTTGTTGAGAATGTTTAAAAAGAAAAACAAACTTTATAAAAAGTACTGTATCTATCCAATCCAACTCCTCTTACTCTTGATACTTATAAAGAATACAGAAATAACTATGTACACTCACTAAGGTCTGCTAAAAAGAAGTATTATTTTGCCCAAATTAACAAGACCTCCAATAATATTAAAGGTACTTGGAAGGTTATCAACCATCTGCTGCAAAAGGATGTTACATCCACAAACACTAATATACCTTTGCTCTTTGTGGATGTTGTAACTACATATGAAACTCCTGCTGAGAAAGCACAGAAATTTTATACATTTGTTGTTCATTCTGGTTTAGAATTAGTAAAGAATATTTCAACCTCTTATGAAGATCCATTGGAATACATTCAATCCAGCTATCCTAAAATGATGTCTTTTCAGCCTCCTGATATCAATGAAATAAGTAAGTGGTTAGCACTCATGCTTCACAGCAAGAAGGTTCCGGGTTCGATCCCCGGGTCACCCAGACCTTTCTGTGTGTGTTCTGTGTGGAGTTTGCATGCATGGTCTGGGTTCGATCCCCGGGTCACCCGAGCCTTTCTGTGTGGAGTTTGCATGTTCTCCCCGTGTCTGGGTGGGTTTCCTCCGGGCACTCCGGTTTCCCCCATCAACCCAAAACATGCACCATAGGTACCTCCAGCTTTGGTCCTGACCAAGCCGAAGCAAGAAGATCATGGAGATGGTCCCCGGGCGCAGTAATGTGCTGCTCACTGCTCCTAATAACAGGATGGGTTAAATGCAGAACTGGAATTTCCCCACTGTGGGACTAATAAAGGCATAGCTTAAAACCATCCTCTGCTGCACATGATGGTATTTTCTGCCTTCCTTGTGAAGCAAATCAAACATTCCATTTTGAAGCCACTTTCTTACATTATCTCACTGTCTTTAAGTACAGGTGTTGTACCAGAGGATCTCAAGGTAGCCAAGGTCATTCCCTTGTTTAAAGCAGAGGATAGAGGCTGTTTCGATAACTATAGACCAGGGGTCGGCAACCTTTACCACTCAAAGAGCCGTTTGGACCCGTTTCACACAGTAAAGAAAACAAAGAAAAACTGGGAGCCACAAAACCCTTTTGAAATTTAAAATTAAATAACACTGCATATAACACGGCTTTTTTGTTTTGCCTTTGTGCCATAGAATTACATTTTGAAAATGAAAGAACTAAAATAAAATACATTTTAATCAAATACAGTGGTCCCTCGCTATATCATTCACTTTTCGCGGCTTCACTGTTTCGCTGATTTTTTAAAAGTGTATCAATGCGCATTGTGTTCTGCGTCCTGATTGGCTCAGGGACTGTAGACCTTTGCCGATTCGTCAGTCCTTCTCCTCCGTGTCTCCTGTACAGGACAGAATGCGTTCAGCCAAATTTATATAAATGTTCGATCGCAGTGTGACCCTGAAGTGCTGTATGTTTGCAAGTTTTCTCTCCGACAAAACCCGCGACAGCGGAACAGCGTCAGGACAAAGAGGCTCGGTCAGAGGAACTTTGAAATACACGCACCACTGTACTGAGCCGCACCAGAGGGATCAAAGAGCCGCATGTGGCTCCGGAGCCGCAGGTTGCCGACCCCTGCTATAGACCCATATCTATTTTACCCTGTTTTTCAAAAGTATTTGAAAAAGTTGTTTACAAAAGGTTATTTACTCATATAAATAATAATTCAATTCTTTATAAGTATCAATATGGCTTCCGTAAAAATCACAGCACTTACATGGCTTTACAGGGAGTCCTCGAGTTACGACGTTGATCCGTTCTTAAGACGCGTCGTAACCCGAATTTCGTCGTAAACCGGATTTTGCCTTTGATCTTCCAACCAAAGCACCAATAACCTTTCCATCTCAATAATTAGACCACTACGCTGCTTGGTTATCACTGCCGCTTTCATAGGAGCAGATCAGAGCCCACATCAGGTACTTCCGCCCACATTGGGCACGCACATGAGGCTGTCTTCTTCTCCCTACAACCACAACAGAGCGTGTTCTTCCGCCGTGCGCCGCGCGCCGCGTGCGTTTGTTTACATATCTTACCACGCTAAACCGTGTAAGACGGAATGACGCGTAATATATACATATTTTTTTTAATGGGGGCGCGTTCGTAACCACGAAACGTCGTAACCCGAGACCGTCGTAACCCGAGGACCCCCTGTAGTTCAATTATTAGATGAGATAATTTCAGCATTAGACAATCAGTTTACTTCTAGTATTTTTTTGAACTTGTCAAAAGCTTTTGACACGGTCAATCATACAATTCTACTTGCAAAATTATATAAAGAAGAAGCTATTTTATTGATCTCACACAGGAGAAATTCTTCTCTGCATTTAACCCATCCTGTTATTAGGAGCAGTGGGCAGCACATTACTGCGCCCGGGGACCATCTCCATGATCTTCTTGCTTCAGTTTGGTCAGGACCTCAGCTGGAGGATTTTACCTATGGTGCATGTTTTGGGTTGATGGGGGAAACCAGAGTGCCCGGAGGAAACCCACCCAGACACGGGGAGAACATGCAAACTCCACACAGAAAGCTAGCCACTCAGCCAGCGTGCCGCCAGTAAATATGGTTTTCATAATACAGTTTTAAAGTGGCTTCAGAATTACATTTCTAATCGATCCCAGTTTGTTTATATCAATGGTTGCAATTCTGATAGAGCTGCTTTACAGTGTGGAGTCCCCCAGGGTTCCATATTAGGTCCTTTATTATTGTTATTGTACATTGATGACTTATGTAATATATCTCAAGATCTTACCCCAATAATGTTTGCTGATGAAACTACTTTATTCATATCCAATTGAAATTTTAATGTTCTTTATAAACCAAACTAATGCTGCTTTATCTGCTTATGCCAAATGGTTCAAAATTAACAAATTATCTCTTAATATTAAAAAAAAAAGAAAAACTAATTATATACTGTATATATATATATATATATATATATATATATATATATATATATATATATATATATTTGTGGCAAAAAGTCATTTTCAATTAAACCTAAAATCAAAATTGATAATCATCAGTTGTGGTATGTTTCATTGTATTTTACTGCATGACTGAATCAAATGTATTTAATGTGTGTAAATGTAAGTCTTTACTAATGCACAGCTATGTTTATGTTTATTGAATTCATAAGGTGGAGGCTTTAATATAAACTCTTTTGGGGCCTCTTCCTGCACTTACTTTTTTATCTAATGTTTTCTTTTTTTATTATGTTATGTATGTGCTAAATAAAATAAAATAAAATAAAATCCCTTGTCACAGAAAGAGCACAAATGTACCACTCAGTCCTGTCCTTTAGTCTGACAGAAGCTGACTGCATCAGCAGCATAAGTAGCATGTTGTAAATATAGTTTACATGTTGTCAAAAGTTCTGTTTATTTATGCAGAAGATTTTAATTAATAATCTATTGCAATGTATACCTTGTAAATGAGTACAGTGGTACCTCACCTTACGAATGACCCAGCAAACGAAAATTTCAAGTTACGAAACGCCTTCACAGTAAATTTTGGTCTCTAGATACGAAAGAAAATTCAAGTTGCGAAACGCGAAATCTCAAAAATTCAAATAATGCGCGCTCAGCCACACACATTATACGCTTTTCTCAGACTGGATTTAAACTTTTCTCACATTTGTCTCTCGTTTAAACACTCAAACTTTCATAGATTTTCAACGAAATTATTAATAGTGAAGTGTGGGGGGACGGGGGAGGGGGGAGAAGACTGCGCTCTGACACGTGTGATAGCGCACATGACCTGGCGCGGAGCTGACAGCAGGTCTAGACCAAGGTCTAAACCTGGACTGGACCAGGACTAAACCAGGACTAAACCAGGACTAAACCAGGACTAGACCAGGACTAGACCAGGTGGATTAAAGCAGCGAGGAGGGGACTGCACGCAGTCTGAGCGCATGAACGCATGAACGAGACCCATGCAAGAGCCGCGGTGGTCTGGACTAAACCTGGACTAAACCAGGAGGAGCCGCGGTGGTCTGGACTAAACCAGGACTAAACCTGGACTAAACCAGGAGGAGCCCTCCTGAGCGCATCCGTTCATGCACTCACACTGCGTGCAGTCCCCTCCTCGCTGCTTTAATCCACCTGGTCTAGTCCTGGTTTAGTCCTGGTTTAGTCCTGGTCCAGTCCAGGTTTAGACCTTGGTCTAGACCTGCTGTCAGCTCCGCGCCGGGTCATGCTGCGCTATCACACACGTGTCAGAGCGCAGTTTTCTCCCCCCTCCCGCTCCCCCCCACACTTCACTGTTAATACATTTTGTTGAAAATCTATGAAAGTTTGAGTGTTTAAACGAGAGACAAATGTGAGAAACACAGAACACAATGTTACACTATAAAAAAAGTTACACTATAAAAAAAAAACTTGGATCGGGGCCTTGGAACGAATCAGGCTTTTTCCATTGAAATAGCTACTCAACTTACGAATTTTTCACGTTACGAAACCACTTCTGGAACAAATTAATTTCATAAGGTGAGGTACCACTGTATTTGGAAACTTTTGCGTTGATCTGCGCAGTGGTTTGTGGGATATCTCAGCTTCTTACCACTGGTTAGGAACCTCCCGAGCTTCCTATGCTAAAGGAGCTATGAAAAGAAGCATAATTGCTCATTGCCTTACTCCTTCTTAACCTCACTGGTCAATTCAGATTGTTCTTGTCATAGTAGGTGATGACACACGTCTGGGTCAATGATAAGGAAAGGAACTTCCATTTAACCCAGTGCATTTAACCCATTTAGGATGCACCTAGTAGTTTCTGACTGTGCCTATTGTGGAAGTGTGTTATGTTATGTCAGGGGTCGGCAACCCGCGGCTCCGGAGCCACATGCGGCTCTTTGATCCCTCTGATGCAGCTCAGTACAGCGCTCCCTCGTTTATCACCGTGGTTACATTCTAAAAATAACCCACAATAAGCAAAATACACGAAGTCGTCAGCTTTATATTTTACAATTATTCTCCATGTATTAAGCCTGTAAACGCCTCACCACACACATTCTACACTTTTCTCAGACTGGAATTAACGTTTTCTCACATTTCTCTCTTGTTTAAACACTCAAACTTTCGTAGATTTTCAACAAAAAAGCACATTATTATAGAAAGAATCCAAAGTGTATTTCGTGTGTATTTCACAGTTCTTATGACCGCTTCGCTGTGGCGGGTTTTGTCGGGGAGAAACAAACATACAGCACTTCAGAGTCACACTGCAATCGAACATTTATATAAATCTGGCAAACTGAACGCATCCTGTACAGGAGACACGGAGGAGAATGACTGACGAATCGGCAAAGGTCTACAGTCCCTTAGCCAATCAGGATGCAGAAATGCGCGTTGATACACTATTAAAACAAATTGGAATAAAAAAATAAAATGTATTTTATTTTAGTTCATTCATTTTTAAAATGTAATTCTATGGCACAAAGGCAAAAAAAAGCTGTTATATGCACTGTTATTTAATAAAAAAAAAAAAAAGGGTTTTGTGGCTCCTAGTGTTTTCTTTACTGTGTGAAACGGGTCCAAACGGCTCTTTGAGTGGTAAAGGTTGCCGACCCCTGTGTTATGTGAATTCATGGCTATAGGGATTCGGGTAATATAGGACCTTTAATTATGACAACTATGACAATCACATCAGACATAATTTAAAGGTGCACTTTAACTATTGTCCTTGTCTCATGAAAAGGTGGTTTTGCCTGGAATGTTCAATTAATCAATCATGGCAAAAGGAGAAATTCAATTTCTCAACTGGACAAAAGTTTATTTGGTCGAATACAATTCGCAGCTCATCCAAGCTGCTTCTTCAGTTCAGAACTGAAGAATGGATTCTACCTGGATGACTGAGGGATTCTACACAATCAATCAATCAATCAAACAAACTTTATTTAAAAAGTGCTTTGTGATTAAAAACAATCCCACATTTCATTCCACCTACCCACCCAACCCCCACAACTGCCCCACACACACATACAGACAGTCACATACACAGTCACAACCACATGCATGCACTCACACAAAATTTTACTTCCTGGTTGACCAATAAAATGAAAAGGAAACACATTTATTTGATTGAAATCATGCTTCAAGTATCTGAAAAGGATGTGCTTCTTGTTTAAAGGTCCAGTGTGTAGGATTCGTGGTGCATAGGTGGATGGTAGCTATTCCACTTCCTCTTTTGGCTACGGCAGACGTCAAGGGTCACCCGGGCGTGCCGTATTGCGGACAGCTCGCGTACCAGCGCGCACCCGGGCTTTGTGAGCCCTTGCCGACAAAACGCGGTCCCGTTCACTGTTTTTTTTTTCTCTTCGCATGAAAACACACATTCTCGATCGTGTACCATGACAATCTACACATCAAATGAAACCTTACAGTCTCCTCTTTTTGACTATGCAATTCATTTCCCGGCACAACAATCACTCCCTGAGCACATGGGGCTTTTATACGGAAAAGCACAAAACAAGGTTTGTTACTTAGCTTACCTTAGAATGCTTTGCACAGGTCAAACTCTGTATTTCACCATAAACTTGGTCTCAATCTGTCCGAAAGGATCCATTGAATAAAATCCAGTAAAACAATTTAGTCCAAAACACGTGTTAGATCCATTACGACGTGTGATCCGGCAGCATGCTTGTGTTGTTTACCCAAAACCATGAGCCTTGCCGAAGGCGGAGCCCAAATGTCCTCCTGCGGCTCTCGTATTCAAAATGGCTGCCTCTGCATGGGGAAGATCCCCCTTTTATGTGACTATATCTAAGTCCAAAAGAATACTTTGATTTCATGATGGAAGTGAAAAGGCTTGGAAAACAATGTATTTTTGAATGGGTATCTTCAATTTCAGTAATTAACGGGTAAAAATCTTACACACTGTCCCTTTAAATTGTGCTTAACCTTTGGATAGAATTCTTCCACTGTGATGCCATCAATGGAACTCTCTAAATAGAACTCTCTACTTGCTGTAATTTTCAGCTTTTCTTCACAAATTGAGTCTTGATTTCTGTGCAACTGGTGTGAAATTACTTATATTTACAACAGGTTACAGTCCAAATCAGAGAATCATCAGAACCTGTGATACGTAGCTTGTGTGTGCAGGTGCCGGGCCTGCTGCAGCCTGCAGGGGGCAGTGTCAGGATGACATCAGTGCAGCTTGTGTCTCTGTGAGGCTAAAGTTGGGTTTGAATCCAGAGGCAGAATTCCATCACTCTTAGCAACATGTTTCCACGGAAACACTCCTCTATCTCAGCACCCGGCTCTGCTTCTCTCTGCAGCGTTTCCACGGCGATGCTTTGGGATGTCCGCCTCTCACCATTAGACACCAGAACCTACCCCCTCCCCAAACCAACCACCCACTCCTCTGCAGCCAGCCCTGCACTGCACTTACATCCCCCTCCCCTCAGGAGACACCTGCCGTTTTCAAAGTTACTGTCCTGCAGAAACCCCCGGTCCGGCTCCATGTCATATTTTACGTTTATTCATGTACTGCTCAATCTGCTCAAACTGCTTAAAAAGCTTAAACTTCTTTTTATTCCACGACTTGAGATAGAGAGATGAGGAAACCACGGGGAACGAGAGAGAGAAAGAGAGAGAGAGAGAGAGAGAGAGAGAGAGAGAGAACGGGCGGGAAACTGCGGAGAGGCGCGCGGTGCCAGGATGGAGAGGAGGAGGAGAAAAGTCAGAGCCAAGTCCTCCCTCCAGGACGCATGAATATGGATGAGGAGAGAGGCAGCGAAAGTGCGGCGACAACGGGCAACAACAAACTCGAGCAGGGATGTAAAGTTTCCCCAGACACGGGCGAGCGGTCCGGAGCAGCGAAGCGCATGGAGGACAGCGGAGAACCACGAGGGCAGCCCGCGGGAGAGACTGCACATGGCCCGGGAGCAGCAGTGGACCTGTGCGGGGAGGAGGACGGGGGAGAAGCGCTGAATACTGATGACTCTGAAGGAGACTTTGGAGTGCACCAGGACACAGCCCGCGCGCACGGGAACGCGCACGGCTCGGAGACGCGCGCACCGCACTCAGAAAATGAGATGAGCGCCGCTGGAGAGGTGGACAGCGGCGGAGAGACAGAGCAGACGCGCGCACAGAGAGAGCAGAGCGCCTCGGAGCAAGGGCTAAACGGGGGCGCATCCTCAGCGGAGCAGGAGCACGGAGCGGACATGAGGGAGACAGCGGCACCGCGGCAAACGGCGGAGGGGCGGCTGGAGCGCCAGAGCACCGAGGACATAGTGGACCTGCCCGCACACGTCCTGCACCGGCTGCGAGGAATGTGAGTGTCCGCCGGAGTGATGTATGACGCGTGTGTGTGCGCGCGTGAATGATGCACGCGGCATGACAATCAGCGCGACTTTCACAACGTCACAGATGCAGTGTTGATGTTTGCCGCGTCACAGACAAATGTCTCCGGTATAAACAGCACAAGTCAATTTGAGTGGCGCATGAACAAAACCGTGCGCGCGTGTGTGTGTGTGTGTACATGGATGCGGACTTAGGCTCGTGTCAGACAGGATTGAAGGGCACGCGCCTCATTACCGCACTTGATGACTTTAGCGCGTGCGTTCATTTTGAGCGTTGTGGTCACGCGGTTGCCAAGGCAACTCGGTCTGGTTAAAAGGATAACGCTGGTGAACGCAGGTATGAGGCAGTGCGCGCTGAATGAGACGCGCAAAAGTGCGACAGATCGTGGCGCAGCTGAGCGTCTCACGGTAACTCGATGGACGCGGCTCAAACAACTGAGCTGTTACACCCAGCGACAGCTAACGAGTCAATAAAAGCGACACATGAGGAGACGCGAGCGCGCTTGGACATTCAAACGAGCACACGCGCAGTTCATTGAAGTGAAAATCCCTCCAGAGTGACGGGCATACAAAAACCCGCGAGATGAACACTGCCTGTGGTTCACCTCAGTTCACAATGTGACCAGTGTCTTATACGAGCCACACATCTGATGATAGTGTTATAATTATAATATTTCGCATTTCTAATGGGTGCTGCAGATCCCACTAGTGATTTATACTCTGCATTTGACCCAGGCCCCAGTGCCTCTCAGGAGACCCGCTGCGCAGCACTTGACAGCCTGCAGAGCATCCCCTGACGCAGAGGCTACTCTTTCTGGATAAACCTGTAACTTGAGTTTTGCTACCAGCAAGCTGTGAAAAGATGGGGCTAACCACTCTGCCACAGAGCTTCAAAATGAGCATTTCTGGAGCTGCATGCACGTCCTCTGCAGGCGTCGTAGCTGTTGGTTGCCATGGCGACAGGAGCTGAGGAGGCTGGAGTGACAGATAATAGTGGATATTAGAGGTGGGTGTGTGACATGCTCTCAGCATAACCCCAGCCTCAGAACAGCATGCTTGTGTCCACAGCTGTTGCTATGGAGACAGGCTGAGCAATGCAGCAAAACTCAGCGACAAGACAAAAAACAATGAGACAGGCAAAAATAGACCAAGATGGAAGACAAAGATGACAGAGGCTCTGAGCAGCACCAGAGCCAAAACCTACAGACCACAGACCAGAGCCACAGATCAGAGCCACAGTCCTAACATTGGGACTGGTGTACTGTGGTCATCCCACTGCAGGTAGAGGATGGGTCAAATGCAGACAGACATCCCTGGAGGATAATAGAGCATAGAATAAACAGAAGGACTGTGAGGAGCTGTGTGTCCACACTGTGGCCCTGGATGAGGACACGCATCCAGTGCTCAGCTCCAGCACTGGACACACATAGGGTCAAAGTCAGAGGGGGAGAGTCATACTCCGTTACTCAGTGACCTTGAATGTAAAAAGTACTTTTCTAATCGTATACTTTTACTCTTACTTCCTATTTCTCCAGTGTGAGATCAATAAAGTTCACTTCATCCTAATATGAGGAAGTCTACAAGTGATAAAAGCTTTATGTGATAATATGAAATGATTTGAAAATGTATGTTTATTGCAGCTCCTTCAGGTATGATTGAGTTTGTCTCATTTTTGTGTCTTTATTTAACGTTTTGTCAGTCACATTGCATTAATTAATATAATAATAATAATAATAATAATAATAATAATAATAATAATAATAATAATAATAATAATAATAATACATCAATTTTCTTCCACTTATCCGGGGCCGGATCACGGGGGCAACCATCTAAGCAGGGACTCCCAGACTTCCTTCACCCTGAACACTTCCTCCAGCTCCTCCAGGAAGACCCCATGGCATTCCCAGGCCAGCCGAGAGACATAGTCCCTTTAGTGTGTCCTGGGTCTTCCCCGGGGCCTCCTCCCGGTGGGACATGCCCAGAACACCTCCTGAGGGAGGCGTCCAAGAAGCATCGGCAACAGATGCCCGAGCCACCTCAGCTGGCTCCTCTCGACGTGGAGGAGCAGCGGCTCTACTCCGAGCCCCTCCCGTGTGACTGAGCTCCTCACCGTATCTTTAAGGGTGCGCCCAGCCACTCTGTGGAGGAAACTCATTTCGGCCGCTTGTATCCGCAGTCTTGTCCTGCCGGTCATTATCCAGAGTTCATGACCATAGGTAAGGGTAGGAACGTAGATTGACCGGTAAATTGAGAGCTTTGCCTTTTGGCTCAGCTCCCTCTTCACCACAACGGTCCGGTACAATGACCGCATCACTGCCAATGCTGCACCGATCCACCTGTCAATCTCACGCTCCATCCTCCCCTCACTCGTGAACAAGACCCAGAGATACTTGAACTCCTCCACTTGAGGCAAGGACTCTCCACCCACCCGGAGAGGTCAAGCTACCTTTTTCCGGTCAAGAACCATGGCCTCGGATTTTGAGGAGCTGATCCTCATCCCAGCTGCTTCACACTCAGCTGCAAACCGCCCCAATGCATGTTGGAGGTCCTGGTTCGATGAAGCCATCAGGACAACATCATCTGCAAACAGCAGAACCTCCACCGTCCAACAACATCCCCAGTCAAGGTCAACAGCTCTAGGATGTGTATTCTTTACTTTTCTTTATTATTACATTTGAGCTTAATGCATTTATCATGATGTCTCCTCCCCTCCTCCTGCAATCAGACTTAAACTAGTCACCTGTAGCAGCAGGGCGGAGGGAGGCAGTCCCAGCACGAGAGAGGAGGAGAGAGTGATTATTTTATGAACACTAAAATATCTATTGAAGGTCAACCATGGAGAATATAGTATTTTTGTTCTTTAAAAATAAATTGATAAAGGCAAATACTGGATCTCTGTGAGTGCTTATTTTTTTATTATGTGAGTTACAAAACCTCCTTGAGCAAAAGGGCACAACAGCAGCTTTGCCACCACATCACATGATCTATTCAATATGGCTGACTACCTGTTGGTTGCCTAGCAACGGGATAATATACTTTTTTGTTCCTATTCCCATGATGCATCTCTGTACCAAGTTTGATTTGGCTACGCCAAAGTTTTTTGCCAGGCGTCCAATTGGCAAGGACAGATGTTTGGCCTGTTTGCATGGCAACGGGATGCATGGGGGCATCATTGAGTTTTTTGATCGAGACCATGTCACAATTGTGTATGCCAGTGTATGTCTATGACAAAGTAAAATTCTGCTCTTCCATTTTAGATTTTCTTATATGAATCTGTTCAAGGCAGGGGTGTCCACCAACGATTAAAGTTTGAGTGAAATCGACCAAAGTATGTGTGAATTATCACTTGTCGAAGTTTGATGGGGAGTCGCAAAAACAAACCCGAAATTTGTGCATTGTCACGGAAACACTGTTCAGTCTTTTAGAACACTTTTAACAACTTGTCTTGATGACACAGAATGGTTCTGGTGAGGCTGGGTCAAAAACACTAGGATGAGTCTGTTAAAGTACGACAACAGGAAAATGTGCCTTCGGCGCCAGGTCACATGATCGATCCAATATGGCCAACTCCCTGTTGGTTGCCTAGCAACCGTGTAATATATTTTTTGGTTTGGAACAACATGACCTATCCAACACCCGAATTTTTTTTGTCTATGACAAAGTTTATTTTTCGGGTATATAGTATTTGTAAATTCCTGTTTTGTCGTTCTTGAATTTTGTGCAAAATTTAGTGCCCGTTGCGCTTGTCATTGACTTGTTCGATTACTCACATGCCCAATGGACATTTTTGGAATTTACTAGGGTTAACAATTACAATTATGGCGCTATCCGGGCAATGGGCAATGCCAGTCTGTACTATTGGATGCCATGAGTGTCACTATTGATAGGCATTGAGTGTTTCATTGGGGAAAGCAATGTCAAGTGCGCCCTATGTTTTGGGAAGAACAATTACAATTCGGCCGCTATCGTGGCCATGGACGGTGTCGCCGTGCCATGTCAGCAGGCACCAGCCGATGACATGAGTGCCATTATGTTTGGAAAGGGGAGAGCCCTTCTTACTGCTGGACAATCACAATAGGCCCTACGCCACCCTTGGCGCTCGGGCCTTATAATGCATTTTATTTAAAGGCACCTTTCCGGGCACTTAAGGACACTGTACAAGTAACACTTAAGACACGTAATTAAAAACAATCAAACAATCAATCATTGCAAATTATAAAAGTCATATATAATATTATTTCAAGATAGTTCATTTATTTGAGTAGTAATTTCTTAGACCACTCCTTTCTTATTGACTTGAGCAATATTCTTTTGAAGTAACGTTACTCTTACTTGAGTACAATTTTTGGATAGGTCTTTCACTTGAGCTGATGAGTGATCAGACAGGAGCAAACAAGAGTAGACAGGAGCAGACAGGGGTAGACAGAGCAGACAGGAGCAGAGTGGAGCAGACAGGGCAGCTCACTTTCTTCCGTAGAGGATAGTGTGTTGTGTTGGTCTATCTGCACACCACTGCTCCACTCTGCTCCACTGCCTCATCAGCTTGTGTCATGCTTGTCTCTGATGTAACGGCTCTGTAATGACTCCAACACACACCCAGGCATGCACACATATGCACATACATACTAGGGGTGGCACGGTTCACAAAATTCACGGTTCGGTTCGTATCATGGTTTAAAGGTACAGTGTGTAGGATTCGTGGCGCATAGGTGGATAGTCGCTATTCCACTTCCTCTTTTGGCTACGGCAGACCTCGAGGGTCACCCGGGCGCGCCGTAACGCAGACAGCTCGCGTACCCGTGCGAACCCGGCGCTGTGCGAGCTCTCGCCGACAACTACGGTATAAATACACGCGGTCACATTTTTTTTTTCTTTTCGCATGAAAACACACATTCCCGATCATGTACCATGACACTCTACACATCAAATGAAACCTTACAGTCTCCTCTTTTTGACTATGCAATTCATTTCCCTGCACAACAATCACTCCCCGAGCACATGGGGCTTTTATACGGAAAAGCACAAAACGAGGTTTGTTACTTAGCTTACCTTTGAAGGCTCTGCACAGGTCAAACTCTGTATTTCACCATAAACTTGGCATCAATCTGTCCGTAAGGATCCAGCGAATAAAATCCAGTCAAACAATTTAGTCCAAAACACGTGTTAGATCCATTACGACGTGTGATACAGCAGCTTGTCTTGTTTACCCAAAACCACGAGGCTCCCCCTTCCCCTTCCCCGGCTCCGCTCTCCTTTTCTCCTTCTCTCCCTCAGGCAGCGCGGCCGAGCAGGTGCGAGCAGGAGCCTAGGCAAAGGCGGAGCCCAAATGTCCTTCTGCGGCTCTCGTATTCAAAATGGCTGCTTCTATATGGGGAAGATCCCCCTTTTATGTGACTATATCTAAGTCCAAAAGAATACTTTGATTTCATGATGGAAGTGAAAAGGCTTGGAAAACAATGTATTTTTGAATGGGTATCTTCAATTTCAGTAATTAACGGGTAAAAATCTTACACATTGTCCCTTTAAGGGTCACGGTTTTCGGTTCTGTACGGTTCTTATTGGTTTCTTTCAAAATACACCTTATATCCATTTATCTTAATAATCCACAATAACAGGATATAACAATAAAAATGTTATAAGATTATATAATAATCTAATGTAATATAAAATCTTAATACAATGTAATAATCACACAATCTGAATTTGACATGACTTTAAGCCCATTATTGGAACCATCTCTCTGATCTGGTGGCAGTAACTATGTCACCTGTTCAAAAAAAAAAAAAACCTTTCACTAAATATTGAAGAAACAGAAACAAAGAAACAAAAGTAGGTGTCTCATATTAACAAGCCCACACAAGCACCCCCCGCCCCCCCCCCACCCAAGGAATGAAAAAAAAAAAAAAACATTTACCACAAGCAGCCATGTTTCATTATCACTATAGAGTGGTTCTCATTATCACAACTTTCAAAAAAATATAAGTTATCATAACTTAAATAACATAAATAAAAAATATATACATATAAACTTAGAACAAAGTATGCAGTGTTGGGAAAGTTCATTTTCTACATGAACTAGTTCAAAGTTCAGTTCACACATTTCAAAATGAAACTTAAGTTCGCTCATAGTTGCATAATTGTTTATAGTTAGTAGTTCGTTCATAGTTCCAAAAAATGAACTAGTTCATAGTTCTTTTTTTCCAATACATTGCTGCAGAGCCAGCCCCGAGCGAGACCCCGCGGTCTTGCCCGCCGATAGAGCACGTTTCTCGGCCTGTTAGCTCACAGTGTCGGCGCCCCGGCTCTGGAGGTCAGATAGAAGCAGAGCCAACCCCGCCCCGCTCTTATTCCCGCTGAAAGAGCGTCTTTCTCTGCCTCTTAGCCCTAGCGCGGAACGCGCAAGGAGCGCAGACACGAGCAATGAGCAACGCGCTCATCCAACGGCACTGCCATGTTATAATAATAACAGGTCCAATCCAGGTTTAGTTCTGGTCAGACCTGGTTTATTGCACATCCTTATCCAACTATAAATAACAGTCCCCATAATGATAAAACACCTGCAATTCAACATAATAAAGAAAATACTTAAATAACCCCCATATGGTATGACTTAATTAACTAAGAGACTTAAGAAAACAAAATAAACCCGCAAATTAACATTAGTGATTCCCCCTTTAATGTGGCCCCCTTTAGCGCACCACTCTGCGCTGTTTCTCGCAAGACCAGGAAGTGCCGCAGTTTGGCCCCTGAACCAGAGAGCAGGAGGAGGAGAAGGTCGGGAGAGCATGAGGGGAACAGAGTCCAGAGAGCAGGAAACAGTTTGTAAGCACACCTGCAGGAGCAGAGAAAGGTTTGAGGCAAACCAGGTGGAGCGAGAGGGAGAGAGGTTTTGTTTCAAGCGCTCGGCACGGCGCCCCTCACGAAGTTGCGCCCTGGGCAATTGGCCCACTCGCCCCCCCCAAGAACCGCTACTGCATCCTCTATGTCCTTGCCGCTATCTCCACTCTCACTTGCCATTTCTATCCAACTTTATTTACCGCACTCATTCAGCGTTCTCGCGAAAGGCAGAGGCAAGTATACATTGCGCATGCCCGGAAACGTCTGGTGCGCACCGAACGGTTCGTCGTGACAAGCGAACCGAACGGTTCGTCGGTTTTTCATGAACCGTGCCACCCCTAATACACACACAGGACACACACACACGCACAAACATGCATACACCCCCCCCCCACACACACACACACATACACACGCATGCACATAGTACACACACGTACGTACATACATATACAGCACACAGGCACACGCTTTTAGCTTTCTAACATGTTATAACATTGCTCCCTCATCAAAAACATGCTTGAAGAGGTTTTAGATGTCATCCATGCATGTTATACTTTTAATAATCTCAGTGAATCACAAAATGATGTTCAGTTATTCTAAGCAGGCCTGGACTGGTAATAGGCATACCGGGCATTTTTCCGATGGACCGACAGTCCTAGGGGCCGATGCTGTTGATTTCAAATTTCAAATCAAATTCTTTTCAGTGCATAAAATAAAATCTAACCTGAACTGACAAACAAAGCGCTGGTTAGATGCACGGAATGACCAATTTGATTCAAGATTCAGATTCAAGATTCAAGATACAAAGCTTTTATTGTCATAGGCACAGTAAAGAAATACGTTTCCCTGTACAATGAAATTCTTACTTTGCTGCCCACACTGGTTGCCAAGATCATACAAAAAATTAAAATAGATAAATAAGATAAAGATTGCACACGTGAATGTGCATAAGCGTTAGGGACAAGCCAACTACTACTACAAAGAGACATTTCAACCGCATTGCTCTCACTTCCTTCAGTATGACTGTAGTTGTAGTGCACATCGCCGCGGTTCAGAGCTGCCGCTGCTCAGAGCAGCAGGTCCGTACAAGCTGCCAGGAGCGCTGCCCGCAGACACTCCATGTAGGGAAGAACACATGAAGAGGAGACAGGTAGAGTCTTAATGTAATCTTCCCCTGTTTACTTTGTTTTCATATTTTTTTTTGTGAGCCAAAAAGATCGGACTTTCTCAAAGTGTGAATCCTCTCCCCAGAGCGTTATACCAAAGAGACACTCACACAAAATTAAATAGGCTAAAGATTAGATTCAAGATTCAAGATTGTTTATTTGTCATATGCAGAATCAACACAACGTCAACAATGCAATGAAATGCTTAGGATCAGAGAAACCGTTCCCTCGCTAAGATAGTCAAGAAGTACTAATAACATGCAATAATAGTACATGGTAAAAAAAAGTGTTGCAAAAGTGCAGGGGAAGAAGTAAACAATATCATAAAAATATGTAATAAAAAGGAATAAAAATACAAAGTACAATGTACAAAGGTACAGGTGGGATTAAATAAGGTGTAGGTAGAATATTTCACAAATTGCACATAATATGGATGTGGATTTCGTATTGCACATAGTATAGTATTGCACGTAAGTATTGCACGTGGGTTATTGCACAGGTAACAGTAGC
This sequence comes from Paratrypauchen microcephalus, assembly GCA_036785185.1. Taxonomy (NCBI): domain Eukaryota; kingdom Metazoa; phylum Chordata; class Actinopteri; order Gobiiformes; family Gobiidae; genus Paratrypauchen; species Paratrypauchen microcephalus. The sequence continues at coordinate 692,673 of JAVJIX010000101.1, forward strand.
ATTTACAGTGAGGTAGTGACGAACATGATACTTTCATATAGAGCAGCAGCAGTAAACATAATTATGCATAATGAAAAGTAGTTTAGTGCAGTGTTGCCATAGTTACTTTTAAAAAGTAATCTGACTACTGACTACTTGCTTTTAAAAGTAACTAAGTTAGATTACTTTTAGTTACTTTCAGCAGAGGCTTATTATATTATTATATTATATATTATAACATTATTATATTATATTATATTATATTATATTATATTGTATTATATTATATTATATTATATTATATTATATTATATTATATTATATTATATTATATTATATTATATTATATTGTATTATATTATATTATATTATATTATATTATATTATTATATTGCTTGTCCAGGTAACTAGAAAAGCATGTTCTGTGAGGCAGCTCAGTATCGTTACTGTAGGGATCTTAGATACAATGGCACGAAACGATGGTGAGTCAACAGTGTTGAGAGTGACCTCCTTCACCTGTGACTTTCGCATCGGGCGGGTCTTGCTCTGTTAGCTTCGTTGTGCTGTGCAGTTTATCCAGATGTTTTTTCAGATTTGATGTTGTGTTTTTGAAGGTAGACAGCACTCTGTCACCAGCACAGAGTGTACAACGGACCTTAATGTTGTCATACTTAGCCGAAAATAAAATCAAAATAATGCCTGTATTTCCAGCTGAAAAAGGCGAACCTCTCTCCTTCCATATTGTTTACATCGACCGAGCCTCGTAAGAAACGCGCAGCCAAAAAATAAGAATAAATAAATGTAACCTACATTCCCCCGAAATGCAGAAATAGTAACGCACGGTGTATTAAATAAGTAACTGTAATCTGACTACTGGTTTTGAAATAGTAGTTGCGTTACACTACTCGTTACTGAAAAAAGTACTCCGACTACAGTAACGCGTTACCGGCATCACTGGTTTAGTGCAGTATTATTGAGAGGTCAGTATTATTTAGAGCATTATCCAGAGTTCAGTAGTCTGACAGAATGGTGACAGAATAGCTGTCTTTGAGTCTTTTTGTGCGCGCTGGCAGACTCCTGTATCGTCTACCAGAGGGTAGCAGACGGAGTCCTTGTGCCGGATGAGTATGGTCCTTAGTGATGCTGCGTGCCTTACGCAGACCCCTGCTGTGGTAAATGTCCTGGATGGAGGGGAGACTGCTGCAATGATGACCTCTGCCGCTCGCACCACCCTCTGTAGTGCTTTGCGGCTCTGAGCGGTGCAGTTCCCATACCACACTGTGATGCAGCCCGTCAGCAGGCTTTCGATAGTGCACCTGTAGACGTTTGTGAAGATGCTGGTGTTCATACCAAACTTCCTCAACTTCCTCAGGAAGTAGAGTCTTTGTCGGGCTTTCTTAACCACAGTATCTGTATGTAGTGTCCAGGACAGATCCTCAGTGATGTGTACCCCAAGGAACTTAAAACTGCTGACCTGCTCTACCTCAGCGTTGTTAATGGAGATGGGGGGGATGCTGGTCTACACACTGTCTCCTGATGTCAACGATCATTTCCTTAGTTTTGCTGATGTTCAGAGAGAGGTTATTTTCCTGATACCAGCTGGTCAGTGATTTCACCTCGTCTCTGTAGGCGCTCTCGTCGTTGTTAGTGATGAGGCCTAAGATGATGGTGTCATTAGCAAACTTGAGGATGATGTTGGAGCTGTCCCTGGCGGTACAGTCATAGGTGAACAGGGAGTATAGGAGAGGGCTGAGAACACAGCCCCGGGGTGCACCAGTGCTGAGGACACGCGTGGAGGAGAGGTGGCTGCCGATCCTCACCGCCTGTGGCCTGTTAGTGAGGAAGTCCCATATCCAGCAGCAGATGGACGTCCCCAGGCCCAGGGCGGTGAGCTTAGAGCCCAGTTTGGAGGGGATTATGGTGTTGAATGCCGAGCTGTAGTCAATGAAGAGCATTCTCACATATGTGTTTCCTCTCTCCAGATGACTGAGAGAGGTGTGGACTGCTAGAGCAATCTGTAGACCTCTTTGCTCTATATGCAAACTGCAGGGGGTCCAGGGTGTCGGGGAGGGAGTCACAAAGTACTTCATGATGACAGATGTGAGTGCTATGGGCCAATAGTCATTAGGACAGGATGCTGTGGGGGTCTTTGGGATGGGGACTACAGTGGAGGTCTTGAAGATGGTGGGCACGATAGACCGGCTCAGAGACAGGTTGAAGATGTTGGTGAACACCCCGCCGAGTTGGTCAGCACAACTCTCAAGTCCTGATGGTCTTTCTGAGGTTGTACGTGGCTGCTTTGTAGGCTTGGGGGTCTCCTGACTTGAAGGTGGCAGTGCGAGCTTTCAGTTTAGCACGCACCTCCGGTCCAACCCAGGGTTTCTGATTAGGGTAAGTGCAGATGGAGATTTTGGGCACTGTGTCCTCAATGCACTTCCCTATGTAGCCTGCGACAGAGTCTGTGTACACATTAATGTCACCATCCGCTGCGTCTGCAAACATCTGCCAGTCCGTTGTTTCAAAGCAATCCTGTAGCACCTCCTCAGACATACTGCTCCATTTGTGTATTTGTCTGGGAACCGTTTTTTCCAATTTAAGCCTTTGTTTGTACAACAGCAAGATGGCGCTATGGTCAGATTTATCAAACGCTGGGCGGAGGACGGTTTGTAACTGTCTTTAAATGGGGTGTAGCAATGGTCTAATGTCTGGTGGGGAGGGATATGTGCTGGTAGTATTTTGGTAAAACCGTTTTCATGTTCGCTCTATTGAAATCCCCCAACACAATGAAAGCTGCATCAGGGTGTGAGCTTTCAAGTCCGTTTATAATCCCATACAGTTGTTCTAGGGCTTCTGTTTTAGCAGCTTGTGGTGGAATATAGACTACAGTGAGGACTACAGCGGTGAATTCTCTAGGCAGATAGAAGGGTCAAACTTTGATGGTTAGCAGCTCTAGGGCTGGAGTGCAGTGGGTTGTTAAAATACGTGCATCTGTTTCCCACAAAGAGTTAACCATAAAGCAAACACCTCCTCCGCAAGACTTGCCTGAATCCTTCGTCCTGTCCTGCCTGTAGATGGTGAAATTGTCCGGCGAGACAGCGCTGTTGGGAATGGTCGGGTCCAGCCGTGTTTCCATGAAGGCAAAAACACAACAGTTCCTCGTGTCCCGTTCGAAATAAATCCGTGCGCGAAGGTCATCCAGTTCATTCCTCTGAGACTGAACGTTTGCAAGCAGGATAGAGGGAAGAGTAGGTCTGTTGTGTCTCCGACGGGTTCTCCACAGCACGCTGGCTCGCTTCCCTCGGTCCCTCGGTTTCCTGTAATTGATTAATTTGCTCACTGTATATCTTTTTGACATAACCAGCATCCAGAAGTTTATTTATTTCCATTTGATAGATCTCAGCTATTTTAGGATCTTTGGACAAGCGCCTTTCACTGAAATGGCAACGAGTCATACGGCCTCTGGTTGAGCTTGGAGAGGCAGACTATTTGGAACTCTCAATAAGGGAGTGGTGTAATGCTGTACACCATATACACACTCGACTGTAATACTGAGAGGGGGAGATGGTCTTGTTTTGATCCCTGTTCTGTCTTTTCATTCACATAGGGCAAAGAATCAATCTGGTATCAATCTTAGTCTCTGAGGAGTTCACTTTTGAAATATTTGCTATGTATCACTACAGGACCACCAGGGGGCCCCACTAGTACTGGTTCAGTTGGTGTGATTAAGTGAGCAAAATCTGAGCCAATAAGTACAAAGGGACAGGGTCAATAGGCTGTAATGGAATGTCCTTTAGATAATCAAACTGATCCTGCAGCGTTTTCACTTAATATGTGCGTTCTGACAGTCCAAGATTACCTGCAATAAAGGCCCCCTTAATGTCATATTTCTGACTTGGTTGTACTGCAGGGGGAATCTGGAAACACACTGAAGATCCATTAACCTGCTGCATCTCTTACCTCACAGCACATAACAAAGTAGTTTCTGGCCTAATTACTGGACAGCATCAGGAGGATGGAACTGTCTGCACCATCATCTAGGACAGCACAGGCTTGTAAAGATCTTGCATTCTAGAGACATATCTTGACTAACTTTAGCATGATTTTCTGGGAACAGTTGGGTTTATTTAAATAAAGGAGTTCTTGTGGGGAAGTGAACATTACTGTGGCCCATCCAGCCATCCATTTTCTTCCGCTTATCCGGGGCCGGGTCGTGGGGGCAACAGTCTAAGCAGGGACTCCCAGACTTCCTTCACCCCGGACACTTCCTCCAGCTCCTCCGGGGGGACCCCAAGGCGTTCTTAGGCCAACCGGGAGACATAGTCCCTCCAGCGTGTCCTGGGTCTTCCCCGGGGCCTCCTTCCAGTGGGACATGCCCGGAACACCTCCCGAGGGAGGCATCCGGAACAGATGCCTGAGCCGCATCACTGCCGACGCTGCACCGATCCGCCTGTCAATCTCACGCTCCATCCTCCCCTCACTCGTGAACAAGACCTTGAGATACTTGAACTCCTCCACTTGAGGCAAGGACTCTCCACCTACCTGGAGAGGGTGGCCCTTCTGCTATCATGGAGAATAGTCAAATCCCGCTCATTCCAACCATTACATGGCCTGTTAAACATGCCTTTGTTAAGTTTGTTTATGCATCTTTTTATTTTATTTCAGTTTATTATTTGAGTTTATTTCAACAAATCCATCTCTGTACAAGAAGTTTACTGAGGAGCCGGACAACTTGAGAGCCAAATTGAATTTTGGGACCATTTGGACTTTCTAGGGAGAGCAGCATTCCTACTGGTGAATGGACAGAGAGTGAAAAATCCCCAAATGCTTCTACATCACAATACAAATAACGGGAGCAATTAGCATTAATATTAGTATTTGAGATTTAATTTGTTCTATCAGATGAGAATAGCCCTATTCATTCATTTCTTCCGCTTTTTCCATTTTCTGGGTCGCGGGGGAAGCAGTCCAAGCAGTGTTCTGCTGCCCAGAACACAATGCACCAGCCCCCATGAATCCCCCCGCAGGTGGTGGGTCCACAGGAGGGCGGCTCACGTCACATATCTTCTGCCATGGGGGCTACCAGTGTCCACAGACACTGGGGGCAAGGTGGGGTTAAGTGTCTTGCCCAAGGACACAACAGCAGCGCTCATCTGTGGGAGCTGGGATCACATGCGGTCAACCCGTCAAGAGCGGGATTCGAACCGCCAACCCCGGGCAACTAGGCAAACGCTCTACCAATTGAGCTACTGCCGCCCCAAGAGAATAGCCCTAAACCATTTTAATTGGGCAAACCACTCTCTGCCACTCTTAAATACAGAGTGTTTGTTGGGCAAGGAAAACCATGAGCAGAGGCTCTTAACCAATCTGTCACATTTGCATTCTGTGATTGTGAGAGTGAGGCTGAACAGGTGATGTAGCCTGGCTGTGTATTACATTAGCAGGCACAGATACAGAGGTTTGTGCAAAGTCTATGGACACAGCTGTGTTAGTGGCTTGAGAGGTTGGCATTACCTGGGCAGGTAAGTGGTGACTCAAAGATGTGCAGCTGGTGAAGGTGCCTTTGAAGTGGGCAGTGTGTAGCTTAGGGCGGATGCTACAGGGTGCTGCATTTGGGATATTCGAGAAGGCTTGGCAACTTGAGCTGCAATTAAAGATCCCATGACATGGTACTTCTTGATGCTTTTATATGGCTCCTTAATGGTTCCCTAATACTGTAAATGAATCCTTCTTCAAAATCAAGACTCAGTGCATGAGAAAGAGAGATAAGATGAGAAAGAGTCATAAATGTCACTCTGGAACACTCCATTATGGGCGTTGTTGCTTGAATGCAAATGAGGAGGACAGAGATGGCCTATAGTAGCGGGTGGGGGCGTGGCCAAACTCTCCGCTCTTTCCTTTTCAGCTGTGCCCTGTGCGCTCTGACCCACTTCCGTGTTTTTGCGCGGAGGGAGAGATGAGAAGCGTTCCATTGAAAAATAAACACATTTCCACAGAAAATAAAATTAAACCACTGCTGTTTCAGATATCCACAGGCTCAGATAAAGGACTTCCGAGCCTAGAAACACTCGCAAGTTCCTCCAGGCAAATAAAAAAACGCATTTCGCATTGCGTAGCTCCTCCGCAGTCCAAACTCTCTGGGCGTGATTTACAGAGACGCTGAGTAGAGACAGACGGGGGTGGAACTGCATTTGCATTTCTTTTTTCGAGCTGACGTCAGTAAGTTTCCTTGTTCAAAATCGCCCGTTTGAGCTCTGATTTTTTCTAACGCAGAAAAGGATCGCAAATGCTCAGTTTAGACATTTCGCAACTTTTAACCATGGGGAGGGGGGGGGCTAAACAGGGTAGGGGAGCTCACATTAACGTTCAAAAACCTCAGAAAGTGAAAATTTCATGCCATGGGACCTTTAAAGGTTGTATAGAGGATTTTCCAAGGAACCAGAAATCCAGCGAGTGTTTGTCCTTTTCAAAGGTTGCGCATGCGTGAAACCAGCAAACAGGAGACAGCTGTTGTCTAATGTGTGTTAGCTTTTTTTGGCAAAGTGTGTTGGCTCAGCATATCAGTCACATCATGGGAATATGGCAGAGTTTGATGGGGTTAACGGTTCAATAACTTTGTAGTTGACCCAATAACTTTGTATTTGACCCAATGCCAGAAAACTGGCACTGCTCTGCACATCAGAAAACACTATATAGAATAGCATAGAACTACACAGTATGAGCACAGGTCTCATCTGCACACTGTTTTAAAGGCCCCATATCACACTAATCTCTGTTCAAATATAGTTTCCTCATCACAAACATAACCATGCACATTTAGACTGAGTTCTTCTCTCAAACTGAAAACACTCTGTTCCACCCTGTGATGTCATATAGTCATTTAGGAAGTGCATTTGGATGATTTCAGACATGGAATTGCCAGTCTCTACTGAACTTCATGACATCACAAGGTGGAGCAGAGAATTTTGAGCTTTGGAGATGTCGACAGACAAATAATAAAGGGTTACTCAAACATGTGTGAATGAAACAAAACACAACTCCAGATATGTTTTTGAGAAAGTAGCAGCATATAACATGGCTTAAAGCACACAAGAGTCAAATTTGTGTAATATAGGACCCTTAAATAGTACACAAGTTATAACTGGTAAGGGTCCAATTAGAGATGAAGGGATTCATCACAGACATGAGCTGAAAATGTCCAGAGGAGGTTTTTTTTTAAACATGTTTACTTGTTCTGTAATATGTGTTAAATGCATTATACTGGTGAAAACAAGCTGTTAGAGGAGAGCAGGCTGGTAATAATAACACCTTAGCTCCTCAGCTTAAAGGAAAAGTAAAGTTCTTTTTACAATTTGAGCCTTATTTCGGTAATAAAACAAGTTTTTTTACTCACCCATAGCACTTTGGTGTCATATGGAGCACTTCCAGAGATGTTTTAGATTTGCGGTTAGCCTAGCGCGACTTCTAGCCATAGCTCGGGGCATATAATATATTCCACTGAGTCTTGTAATGTGCGCAAAGCTGCATTAAAAACACATTAATATTTGAGCACTTTTCAAATCATAGAAGCCCGATGTCTTAGTCTACGATTTCGTTTGAAGCAAAAGTGGCCTGTAATCCGAGATTTATCCATAGTTTACAGCTTTGCGTTTCATGTTTGGGTCCCGGGAGCTGAGAGCACAGTCCGCGCATGTGCACTGGCCTCCTCATCTACTCGAAACTATGGATACATCTCGGATTACAGGCCACTTTTGCTTCAAACGAAATCGTAGACTAAGACATCGGGCTTCTATGATTTGAAAAGTGCTAAAGTTTGTGTTATTTGGAGACCGCAAAGTAATGCCCCGAGCACTCAAGTTAACGGATACGCTACAACATAACTTCTACAAAACTGCTCAAAATGACACCAAACTGCTATGGGTGAGTAAAACTACTTGTTTTATTGCCGAAAGAAGATTCAGATTGTAAAAAAAAACGTTACTTTTCCTTTAAGGAGGTGCTCATTGTGGAAAGTGTATGTCCCTGACTCAAAAAACAGGCAAAAACAAGATCTCAAAGCACACTTTAAAGAGGGGCTATCACCCAAAATAACATAATAACATGTTTTATGAGTTTCTGAGTCCTCCCCTCTCCTTGCTCTCCACACTGAGTCACTCCCCCTACAGAGCACTACCACAATCAGCCTGCATTCCGCTAATGAAACTACTGTACATCGCATCAGGTTTGTTGCTGTGTACAGTTTTGTATCATGTTTTTATATATTTATGGATAATGATCATGTGGGAGCATGGGTGATGTAGGATTGCTGGTGGAGCCTTGTACAGTTTCGTATTGCTAACTGTAAGGTGCTATTGAATAGGTGCTGGGATAGATCACTAAAATACTCAAACATACATGGATGACGTCTAAAACCTCTTCAGGCCTTTTTTGATGAGGGAACAACAGTATAACACGGTAGAAAGCTAAAAAATGTTGATTTTTGCAGAATACGTCCTTTTCAAGTACATTCAGCGAAATCTTGTAAAAATTAAGCAGTTAGTAAAGTTTCTTTACCTGGCCAGCCAAATATCTCTCTGTATTTGCTATACAGCGAGATACCATTTGGACACCCTCGCTCCCCCGGTTAACAACGGACTCCGCGATTCTGATTCGTTCAAAGATGGTGATGTCAGTGCACCCGCCTTTGCCCGCAACGTCACTCTTAGGCAGCGGAAGTTCCTCCTCAGTTTTGAATCAAGATGGCGCATCGGAGAACTGAACGTCCCTTCCATTCAGCTGTAAAATTGGTCTTAAATGACCTAAAACACATCGATTCCTTAAAACCACAGCAGCTGACAGCTCTAGAGGCCTTTCTTTCCGCCCTTGTTTGATTGGTTCACGTCGCTGTCCGTTAGCTGTTCTCTGATTGGTTCACTTAGCTGTCTGTCTACGCGCAACGGCAGCGCATTCTGGACCAAGCGTTACCAGACTCGCCGCTGGTACAGCGATGAGTCATGGATTCTTCCAGGCAAAAAGTTTCTGAGAAAATGTTTACATAACCCCCAATTCTACACCAGCAGTGTCATACGCGTGTCGGCCATCATTACACTATGTGCCACTCAATTTTGCAATGTCAGTGGAGCATCTCAAGGCTTTTTAGCAGGAAAAAGACAGGAAATGGGTACGCAGTGTCAAAATAAAGTTCCGATACCTGTTCAAAGTATGTTCTCTAAAACAACTACAGTCATGTAAACACTGTGTGTCGCATCCAGGAGCTCAGGGAATGGCACGTGATGGACTATGGAAAGTTTACAGCTGTGGAAGAGAAATATAAAACACTTTACAGCATCAGACAGCAACATTACAAGTACATCTTCTGAAGGAAAAAGCACGTGGTGCAGACAACCAAAGTTAAATGGTGAGTAGTTTCATTAATGCAAGTGCCGCAAATACAGCTTGGTATCACTGCAAAGCATCGCCTCTCTTGTTGTCAACTTTTGTATTGTGATTTAAAACATAATTCATCCAATCAACAATGAATAGAAAAGCAGTCTAAACATAAGAATACACAGAGGCTGCCGTCACAGGAGCAGCTCTGCCTCCTCTGGGGCAAATTGAAGCTTTTAAAAGCATGCACGTATGCAGCTCTGTCTATGTTATGTGTTGCTGATGCTCCTGGTGTAAATTCCAGGTAAAGCTGATAAGCCCTGTGCAAGCTTTTAAAGTTTTAGCATTTTTTTCAGAATGTCGATGGGAAAAATGAATGGAAATGTACCTCCGCTAAAGGGTCTATGGATCACTCAGCTCCCGTGCTTGAGAACATTTATTTATTTATTTATTTATTTCAGGGACAGTGCATATTAATCAACATTTCTGTAAATATGCCAGAATTAGCCAAAGGCTATTTTTCATCTGTAGTCCCTTGACAACAGATACTGTCCACTTGCCTGGAAGAATCCATGACTCATCGCTGTACCAGCGGCGAGTCTGGTAATGCTTGGTCCAGAATGCGCTGCCGTTGCGCGTAGACAGACAGCTAAGTGAACCAATCAGAGAACAGTTAACGGACAGCGACGTGAACCAATCAAACAAGGGCAGAAAGAAAGGCCTCTAGAGCTGTCAGCTGCTGTGGTTTTAAGGAATCGATGTGTTTTAGGTCATTTAAGACCAATTTTACAGCTGAATGGAAGGGACGTTCAGTTCTCCGATGAGCCATCTTGATTCAAAACTGAGGAGGAACTTCCGCTGCCTAAGAGTAACGTTGCGGGCAAAGGCGGGTGCACTGACGTCACCATCTTTGAACGAATCAGAATCGCGGAGTCCGTTGTTAACCGGGGGAGCGAGGGTGGAGCAAGGGTGTCCAAATGGTATCTCGCTGTATAGCAAATACAGAGAGATATCATTTGGCTGGCCAGGTAAACTGTCCACCTAAAAACAAGAATAAAATTTACAATACAATAAATACATAAAAAACATTACATTACAGTCCTAGATACAAAAACAGCCAAGAAACAGTCTCAGAAAACAGTCCTGAAATGCTCACAGTGAAGTTTGACCCCATATGAACCAAAGTAAAATCTAACCACAGAAGATTTTTCTGCTCAATGAGCCTGGAATCATCAGTGGTGCAGCGTAGCAAAGTAAAAGTAGCAGTGCTGTACAGTAGCAGTAAAAGTATTAAGTATGGCACTTAAGTACAAATTTTAGGTATCTGTACTTTATTTGAATTAAGTTAGCACATTCTCTACATTTCAGAGCCCCCTTCTTGAACCGTCACCTTAACGTGGTGGAGGGGTTTGAATGCCCGAATGATCCCGAGAGCTATGTTGTCGGAGGCTTCATGCCCCTGGTAGGGTCACCTAAGGCAAACAGGTCCTGGGGGACGGGTCAAACTAAGAGTGGTTTAGAATCCCCCATGATGAGAAACACAAGGCCAGTTACGTTGCCCAGATTGGCGTTACCGGGGCCTCACCCTGGAGCCGGGTCTGGGGTGGGTGCTTGACAGTGATGGTGTCGAGTGAGCCTTCCCCCTGCCCGGCTGGGCACAGCCTGAAGGAGCGACATGGGTCCATCCTCCCGTGGACCCAACACTCGCAGGTGGATCTATAGGGGACCGGTGCAGGGAGATCTGTTGAAGGCAGGGGCCTCGACAACCAGATATCCGGACATGGAGACTAGCTTTGGGGACATGGAATGTGACCTCGCTGGGGTGGAATTAGCCCGAGCTTGTGCAGGAAGTTGAGCGTTACCGAGTAGATCGGCCTCACCTCCACGCACAGCTTGAGCTCTGGAACCCAACTCCTTGAGGGCAGGTACTTTCTGCTCCACTACATTTTAGACAGGACTGAAAAGTAAAACTATCCCAGAGATTTTAGCTAACATCCTGTCTTCAGCTGCGAACAGCTGCTTTTGTTTTGTAAAGGAGGTCATTACTGGCGCACCCCAGGAGGGCGCATGCTGACGCATGGGCGCATTTATTTTGTACTTCTTTGCTGAATATGGTGAATATGGTGTGGTTTGTGAATAAAACCACAAAATCGGTCAATTTCTTTTATTTTATTTTACACATTTTTGTGCTTTTAGCAGAAAAGGAGAGAAATTTTTTTTTTATCTTCGATAAAAAAAGCCAACATTTTATAATCCTATAACAAAATGATGGATTAATATTTGTAAAAATAAAAAAAAAAAGAAATCACTATAAAAGGTCAGTCAGCATGACAAATATACAAAAGAACAACTGTGATTTGTTTCCAATGCTTTTCATTTCTGTCAAAAAAAATAATAAAATTAAATATTAAAAATATATTTTCCTCCTGCATTTGCCACATGTGTATTTGTAGCAGTCAATACATCTCACAGTGGCGCATCGATGGTTGACCTGACACTTCGTCCTTTTCCCAGGGCTAGGTGTTGGAGGTTGCTGCTGAAACAGTAGTGACTGCGTGCACATGGAAAAGTCCAAACCGATTGCAAACTGATTGGGATCGTAACGGTTGCATGTGCACAGGCAACGGATTGGATTGGGATTGGTTTCCCCAATCCCCCAGGAACCCCTGGCTTAGGCCGATAGCAAACCACTTGGCGTCGCCATGTGCACGATTTCGGATTGGATTTGCGTACTGCGCATGTGCCAGGGATTTCACCCGGAAGTGGTCAGAGTGGTAGGAGGTGCTGAGGGCGTCGTAAGTAGCGATTGTTGTGGCCGGACTTTCAGACGGAAACATGGCTGCGAAGAAAACAACAAGCACGCGCTACTGAACAGATGAAGAAACCGAGTTCATGCTCAGTGAACATGGAGCTCTTCCCGCATCCGACAGCTGTCCTCCACCCCTCAACCAGATGGCTCAGGACAGCTTTCCTTCACGGCACCAACAAGTCCCATGTTCCACCATTTCGGGACTATGAACATAACGCACAGGGCATTTCCAGAAAAGAAGAAATTTACCGCACACTCGCTTGAATATACTCTTATTCCTTTATTGGGCTTAGAGCAAACAACGCGTTTCGCTTTTACAGCGTCATGAGGTAGAATCGAAACGCGTTGTGTGCTCTAAGCCCAATAAAGGATTAAGAATATGCGGTAAATTTAGTCTTTTCTGGAATTATTCAATGTTCCCGTTGTTACCAGCACCTGGAAGCTGTGCATGGAGTTTTGAACTTTTGAAATAACGCACAGGGCACTTTTACAAACATTTTGAGTTATCTATTGTGACCTTATAGTATCAGAAGAGTGTGGTTTTTTTTAACTGTTGTATAACTTGTAAATATTAAAAATCAGTGTGGAAATTCACTTAAGTTGTTCACTCAGACAGGACCAAAGAGTCCACCCCAGACCGTACATAAATGAACGATAAACCCATAGCTACACATTTAATGCCTTTATTTGTGGCACAAAAGATGCAAGCAACAAAAAGCAGAACATGATTAAAACAATGGTGTGTTATAAAATCCTCGTAATTTTCGTTGTCCTCGATTGCTTGTAATATCAAACGCCGACGACACAGTTCGTGTCATATTAACAAAACCAAAAACGCATTTTTTTCGTTCATACAAACAACCATATTCTGCATAATGGATAACACGTACACCAATACTGCTCGTCAAACTCCACGCACGTAAGATACTCGTGTTGTGTTTTTATTGAGTAGCCATCACCCGGAAGTAGTTGGACTACAGCGCCACATAGCGTTGCGGAGCGTGCCAGGTCGCTGACCTGAATCCGATTGCGTGAGCTTCATGTGCACTCGGATTGGACGACAGACCACCCGCCGAGTAACGGAAAAAAAACAATCCAATCCTGATCCGATCCTACCATGTGGACGCACTCAGTTGCTCCTTGTGAGCCTTCTTCTTACTCACATTACAGTTAGTCAACTCTCTCGCAAGCTCAACCAGGAAGTCCACCTGTCTCTCCTGCACCTCGGTACATTCCTTATGAACAACATAAGCATTCAGTGCCGACATGTCGATCATGTTGTAGAACACGGCGACTGGCCATCTCTGTGTTCCTGCACGCATGCTGTACTCCCGCACCATCTGGTCCGTCACATCCACGCCGCATTTTGTGGTGTTGTATTGTGTGACAGTGTTTGGCTTCTTTTTGGTGGTATCCTCAGTCTCAACCACATTGTGCATGCTGCTGAAAACGTAGACAATCTTTTTACATTTCGGCGCATATACTGCCGTCATCAGGATGGGATGAGGGTCTGGGCCCGGGATTGGTTGAATATCCTGGTGAAGATGCAATCAAGCTGGTGGGCACACCCTCTGAGCACTCTTCTAGGAACCCCGTCTGGGCCAGCAGCCTTTCTGGGGTTCACTGAGAGGAGTGCTCGCCTGACAGCTTCCCCTGTAACAGTGAGTGGTGAGAGAATCAGGGGTGGTCGGGGGAGGGGTGTAGGTGGAAGAGTCAGGGGTGGCGGTGTGGGAGGGAGGTGGAAAAGATAACGAGGCTACGAGGTAGTTTCACGCAGGTGGCCATACCTGCTTGTCAAACCCTGATCCCATCAGATCTCAGAAGCTAAGCAAGGCATCCTGGTTAGTAGTTGGATGGGAGACTGCTGGGAATTCCAGGTGCCACAGTGGGGGTGCTAGTTGCAATTGGCAGCCTTGCTTCCATCAGTCTGCCCCAGGGCAGCTGTGGCTACAGAAAGTAGCTTACGACCAAGTGTGGAGTGAAGGAACAATGAAATGTAAAGCGCTTTGGGTGTCATGAAAGGTGCTATATAAATGCTATGAATTATTATTATGTGCAACATTTGAAAAAGGACAAACATTTGCTATATTTCTCATTCCTTGGAAAATCCTTTTTTTTCATGTGATACTTTTACTTTTACTTTAGTATTTTTTTGCTCCGGTAGCTATACTTTTAAGTAGCAAAATCGAGTATGGGGGGCAAGCAGTCTGATAGCCCGCTCTCTGTCCTCTCAGAGTGGCTGGCGGCGACATCTTGTGTGAGTAAGCAGTTGGCAGTGGAGGAGAGGTAAAAGCAGCATTTCACAAAATCTGAAGCCAAGCCCAAAATAAGCAGAGAGGTGTGAGAGAGCGCTGGGTGAGAACAGCCCACGAACCAAGCGTGCACCGCAACCAGGCAAGTCCACCAACTGCAGGACTCTACAGGACTTCCCAGGACTCTGCAGGACCTCCCAGGACTCTCCAGGACCTCACTGGATCCTCCAGGATCTTCTAAGTCCCTCCGGGACCTCCAAGGACTCACCAGGAACTCCCAGGACTCTTCCAGATTCTCCAGAAACTCCTCGGACCCTCCAAAATCACCCAATTCAGGACCTGCCATAATGGTTGGAGTGAGTGGCAGAGTGGTTAATTTGAGCACTGTGAATTTACAGCAAGAATTGAGCACGCCAAACTTTTTAAACACATTTTAATAAAGCTAAGTGAGAGTAAGATGGATTGCTCCTTCCAGGGCCTCCAGCTCAGATGTTCCTCCTGTTCAAACATCAGGAGCCAGCAGACATTATTAAAGAGGGGGTATGGCATTCAGTGGCTTATTAACTGTAACACATTACTCCACCTAGAAGCCACGGGTCACTCCTTTGAGGACAGTGAGGTTCAGATCTTAGCCAGGGAAAAGAACTGGTTTGAGAGGAGAGTTAAAGAGGCTATTTTTGTCAAAAAAGAGAATCCTTCCTTGAACAGGAATGGAGGGGTCAGACACAATCTCTCTCCCATCTATAATTCCATTCTCAAACCTAAATCAAAACAAACAAAGGAAACAATAGGGCTAGCCAGGTCAGGTCCAGAGGTGTGAAAACACCTATTATGGTACTGAATGGGTGTGCTAAACAAGAGTTCACACAGAAAGTGTAAAACAAAGAGGTGATAGTTTCATAGTAATTTCACTGTAGTTAGCTCCTCCCTGCAGCTAGATATAAGCAGTGTCCATCAGCTCTAACCAGAACTGATGAAGCAGCTCGGATGAGCTGCGAAACGTTTTTGACCAAATAAACTGTCCAGTTGACAAATTGAATTTCTCCTTTTACCATGGATTCTACCTGGACGACTGAGGGATTCTTCACACATACAGAATGCACAGAATCTCACAGCTAACTGTAAGAAGGGTTAGTTGTATCACTAAAATACTCAAACATACATGGACATTAAACAATTCAAATATCTTCAGTCAATTTTGCATAAGATCCCCTCTTTAAAGGAAAAGTAACGTTTTTTTTACAATCTGAGCCTTCTTTCGGTAATAAAACAAGTTGTTTTACTCACCCATAGCACTTTGGTGTCATATGGAGCACTTCCAGAGATGTTTTAGATTTGCGGTTAGCCTAGCGCGACTTCTAGCCATAGCTCGGGGCATATAATATATTCCCCAAGCATGTAATATGCCCCGTGCGGGCTCCAAATAGCACAAACTTTAGCACTTTTCAAATCATAGAAGCCCGATATCTTAGTCTACGATTTCGTTTGAAGCAAAAGTGGCCTGTAATCCGAGATTTATCCATAGTTTACAGCTTTGCGTTTCATGTTTGGGTCCCGGGAGCTGAGAGCACAGTCCACACATGCGCACTGGCCTCCTCATCTACTCGAAACTATGGCTAAATCTCGGTTTACAGGCCACTTTTGCTTCAAACGAAATCGTAGACTAAGACATCGGGCTTCTATGATTTGAAAAGTGCTAAAATTTGTGTTATTTGCAGACCGCAAAGTAATGCCCCGAGCACTCAAGTTAACGGATACGCTACAACATAACTTCTATGAAACTGCTCAAAATGACACCAAACTGCTATGGGTGAGTAAAACTACTTGTTTTATTGCTGAAAGAAGGCTCAGATTGTAAAAAAAACGTTACTTTTCCTTTAATGACAACACTCCTGTCCCATGTTTTCGATCAGGGGTCTCCAACTTCCTTCCTTCGATGAGCCACCTTTACAAAATGAAAATGCCAGAGAGTTACTCATTTTAGCTGTCACAAGAAATTGAGATGATTATAAGAAAGAGGACAAACCTTGGGGTAAAATTAGATGCCTACAAAACATAAATCATTGTCCATTTATTAGTGCACAGAGTTGGGCTTTAAAATTATACATTTACAATAGTAATAAAGCAAATTTTTGTTATTTAGTGCACTGGTATAATTCCAAAATCCCTACTTGGAAGGGGGTGGAGAGCTACTGGTAGTTCCCGTGCTACAGGTTAGAGACTCCTGTTTCAGATATAGGCCTGACTGCTGGACTGTCCTGCCTAAAGACACAATAACAGAAACAGAAACTCAATCAATATATAGAATGCCCTTTTCATCAGGAGCACATGAGGAGCACTGGCACCTGAGGGGCATTGGCACATGAGGGGCGTTGGCACATGAGGGGGACTGGGCACATTAGGGGCACAGGGCACTTAAGGGGCACGGGGCACACTAGGGGCACGGGGCACATGTGAAAGATAAACACTATCAGATGTGATATTTTATCTCGTCAAAGCTCTGTTTCTAAAACATCTGAGTGTTTGTCTCGACCAGACGAAACACTGGACAGTTTTGTCCTGGTTAATGCTGAGATGCTTGACAGGGTTATCTCCTCAGTGAGGCCCACCACATGTCTTTTAGATCCAATCCCCACGCCATTTTTAAAGTCGTTTTATGGATCTTTTAAGGATGAACATTTGGTCATGATGAATTGCTCTCTTCAGACGGAGTCTTTCCCACTGCCTTCAAAGCGGAGGTGGTCAGGCCCCTACTGAAGAAGAGCAACTTAGAATTTTATGATTTTAACATCTACCGACCTTACCTGGCCAGCCAAATGATATCTCTCTGTATTTCCTATACACCGCGATACCATTTGGACACTCTCCATCCACTCTCGCTCCTCCGGTTCCAAACCGACTCCGCGATTCTGATTCGTTCAAAGATGGTGACGTCAGTGCACCCGCCTTTGCCCGCAAAGTCACTCTTAGGCAGCGGAAGTTCCGCCTCAGTTTTGAATCAAGATGGCGCAATCTCTGATTGGTTCACTTAGCTGTCTGTCTACGCGCAACCGCAGCGTATTCTGTGGATCAAACGTTACCAGACTCACTCGCTGGTACAGCGATGAGTCATGGATTCTTCCAGGCAACTACCGACCAGTTTCTAACTTACCATTTTTAAGCAAGATTTTAGAAAAACTTGTCTTTATGCAACTAAATTATTTTTTAGATAATCACAACATTTTGGAAAAATTTCAATCTGGTTTTAGGGTGAACCACAGCACCGAGACTACCTTGGCAAAGATTTTACAGTAATCCCTCGTTTATCGCGGGGGTTAGGTTCCAGAAATAACCCGCAATAAGAGAAATCCGCGAAGTAGGACAACTTTGTATTTTACAATTATTATACATGTTTTTAGGGCTGTAAATGCCTCACCACACACATTATACGCTTTTCTCAGACTGGAATTAACCTTTTCTCACATTTATCTCTCGTTTAAACACTCAAACTTTCATAGATTTTCAACAAAATGTATTAATAGTGACGCGTGGAGGGAGACACGGCTCCGGAAGCCCCGGCAGATGCGCGAGGAGCACTGCCACGTCCCGGGACGCTACGCACACCAACCCCTTGGAGAAGTGTCGTGCACCCCTCATCGTGGACAAATCCGTGACAGAGCAGCACGACCGCCGTGAGGCCGCACGTACACCGGGGCTGCGAGCACGAGATCGAACCGCCGCGCCCGGACTATGCCTCCCCCTCAGGACCACGTCCTCGCCGCCCGAGCCACAAACCGAACACGCACAAACGAACGCAAGAGCCGCACGAAACCAGCAAAGAGCCGCGCGGAGTGATTTAATCCTGGTTTAGACCTGGTCTAGTCCTGGTATAGTCCAGGACCAGTCCAGGTTTAGACCTGGTCTAGACCTGGTTCAGTTCTGGT
Organism: Paratrypauchen microcephalus; assembly: GCA_036785185.1. Taxonomy (NCBI): domain Eukaryota; kingdom Metazoa; phylum Chordata; class Actinopteri; order Gobiiformes; family Gobiidae; genus Paratrypauchen; species Paratrypauchen microcephalus. The sequence continues at coordinate 710,999 of JAVJIX010000101.1, forward strand.
CTAGACCTGGTTTAGTCCACGTTTAGTCCTGGTCTAGTCCCTTAGCCAATCAGGACGCAGAACACAATGTTACACTATAAAAAAATGTTACACTACAAAAAACTACTACTGAAAAAAAAAAAAAAAATCCGCGAAACAGCAAGGCCGCAAACAGTGAACCGCGATAGAGCGAGGGACCACTGTAAATGATTTTAGATTCACAAAAGGTGACTGTGTTGGTTCTACTGGATCTGAGCGCTGCCTTTGACACAGTAGACCACACTATTCTTTTAACTCGCCGAAAACACTTTGGCCTCCGGTGCTGTTCACAAATGGTTCACTTCCTATCTCACAGACAGAACATTTATGGTGAGTGTGGACACATGCTCCTCCAAGGTCCATGAAATCACACGTGGTGTTCCCCAGGGTTCCAATTTAGGCCCTGTGCTTTTTGATTTGTACACGCTTCCTCTTGGTGGTGTCATCAGGAGACATGGAATCAATTTCCACAGCTATGCAGATGATACACAGCTTTACATCTCCGTGTCTCCTGATGACACCAGGCCAATGGATGCTCTTTTTAACTGCATTCTATATATCAAATCCTGGATGGCAGGAAACTTTCTCCAGCTTAACCAGGACAAAAAAACTGAAGTTTTAGTCATCGGTCCTGAAGCTCAGAGAGAGAAACTTTTATCCAAAGTAACACGGAGTCTCCAAAACGGAGACACTGATGCATGCTTTTATCACCAGTCGAATAGACCAGTGTTTCCCAACCAGGGGTAATGTACCCCTAGGGGTACGCGAGCACACTGCAGGGGGTACTCGGCAGTGTCGCTGCTAGGCACAGGGGGGGATTTTTAGGAATTTTTATTTTTGGAATTTTTAATTCTAATTTGAGTAAATTTGAGTTAAAGAAAAGAGAAAAAAATGCCATAGAATTAAATTTTCAAACTAAGGAGATGAAATAAAATGACTTTCATTTAATAATCTGTTGTGTCACTTTCTACTTTTGGAGAATTATCAACACGTATGAGTGAGGGGGCACTCGAGGTATGACAAAAAGGCTCAGGGGGTACACAAGACAAAAAAGATTGGGAAACACTGGAATAGGCTACTGTAATGCCCTGCTCTCTGGTCTTCCCAAAAAGAGTATTTCAGGTTTGCAATTATTAAAGAATTCAGCAGCACGTGTCCTGACTAGGACCAGAGGGCAGGACCACATTACACTGGTTTTAAAATCACTGCATTGGCTCCCTGTGAGTGTCAGGATAGATTTTAAAGTTCTTTTACTGGTTTTTAAATGGTCTTGGGCCTTCTTATCTTTCAGAACTGCTTTTACCTTGTGAACCTTCATGGGCCCTGCGCTCTTCCCGCAGCTCCTGGTCATTCCCAAAGTCAGGACACACGCTCATGGAGAGGCGTCTTTTTAGTACTACGGCCCTCGTCTATGGAACAGCCTGCTGGAGGAGCTCAGGGCGGTGGAGAACGTTCATGTTTTTAAGAGTGGGCTCAAGACTCACCTGTTTAGCTTGGCCTTTGATTAAAATAAATTTTTAAAAAAGTTAAAAAATAAAAAAAATGGTGCGTGTGCTACTCTTAGGGTTGCTTGGTTGTGTGGTGTCGGGCGGCTGTGGGGCTGGTTGGTTGGGTGGGTGGAAGGAAATGTGGGATTGTTTTTAATCACTGTAAGGCGCTTTGTGTTACATTTTTTTGTATGAAAAGCGCTTTATAAATAATGCTTGATTGATTGATTGATTGATGAGGAGCACTGGGCACATGAAGGACACTGGGCACATGAGGGGCACTGGCACATGAGGGGCACAAGGCACATGAGGTGCACAGGCCATGAAGGGCACTGGGCACATGAGGGGCAGGGGGCACGTCAGGGGCACTGGCACATGAGGAGCACATGAGGGGCACTGGCACATGAGGAGCACTGGGCACATGAGGGGCACAAGGCACATGAGGTGCACAGGCCATGAAGGGCACTGGGCACATGAGGGGCAGGGGGCACGTCAGGGGCACTGGCACATGAGGAGCACATGAGGGGCACTGGCACATGAGGAGCACTGGGCACATAAGGGGCACAGGGCACATGGCACATGAGGAGCACAGGCCACATGAGGGGCACTGGCACATGAGGAGCACTGGACACATGAGGGGCACAGGGCACATCAGGGGCACTGGCACATGAGGAGCACAGGCCACATGAGGGGCATTGGCACATGAGGAGCACTGGACACATGAGGGGCACTGGCACATGAGGAGCACTGGGCACATGAGGGGCACAGGGCACATGGGGGGCACTGGCACATGAGGAGCACAGGACACATGAGGGGCACGGGGCATGTCAGGGGTACTGGCACATGAGGAGCATGGGGCACATGAGGGGCACAGGGCACATGGGGGGCATTGGTACTTGAGGGATACAGGGCACATGAGGGGCACAGGGCACATGAAGGGCATGGGGCACATGAAGGGCATGGGGCACATGAGGGGCACTGAACAGTTTGGGGAAAATATTAAACTTAGATTTTTCTAACAAACATTGTGATTGTGATTAGATTTGTTCTAATAATGTTTTCTGTTCAAAGTTCATATTTTAAACACGTCCAGAGAATCAACAAAAACACTTAAAAGTCAACTGAAAGTAATACAAGAATCACGTTTCAGAACCTGTTTGTACAGATTTAAACTGCAGGGTTAGCAATTTTTTATGCAGAATAAGAAATTATTATACTTCAAAAATTGCAGCCTCTACAATTCGTCCAATGTAGAAATAGTGTTTTCAGTTGAATGGCCTTCACCCTCCTGTTCTGCTTCTGTCCCTTCTGACCCACATCATACTTGAGTCGTTTTTGAATATCATCTCTGCATAGAGCATCTTTATTTTGACCAATGTATCAAAAATAACAAGGACCAGTTTTGAGGAATCCTTTCAGCAAACAAAGACCAAACTTGGGTGGCTGTAGAAACACTTGGGTGTTCAGAAAATAAGTCCTCTGAGCAGAAGAGCTCCACACAGCTGTGATCTCATGCTCTGTGATTTCATACTGTGACAAACAGAGTGGAAGATTCGTTGGTTCCCCCAGGACCACAACATGATGCAGTGGAACATATGCCAGAGAACTGACCTGACACCTCAGGAACACCATCTCATCCTCTGAACCTCTATCATCTCCTCAGAACATCTCACTCTGCTCCATCAGGACTTATATTACACACATTTGACTCTAGTGAGCTTAGAGCTGTAATACTATAATGATGCTACCTCCTCAAAAACATACCTAGAGTTGTGATTTGTTTCATTTATGCATGTTTGAATAATCCTTTATCTATCCTTTATTTAGTCTGTCTACATCTCCAAAGCTCAAAATGCTTTGTTCCACTTTGTGATGTCATGAAGTGGTAGTTTTCAGGTTACCAGTTATTATTTACCTTTAGTTCGGTAAAGGTAGTGCAGGGCTGAAATGATCCAAATGATTCTAGTGAAGGTGAATTGCATTACCACATGACATCACAAGGTTTTCTGTTTGAGAGAAGAATTCTCTTGTGTGTTAAACATGTGTGAAAGAAACAAAACAACTCCAGGTGTTTGTGAGCAGGAAACTGCATTAGAACACAGACTGTATCAGAAAATGCATATTTTACAATCTTTTCCAATAACAAACCTGTGAATTAATGCAAGATAACCCCCATGCGAGACAAAGCAACATAATCTCCATAGAGACAAACATGGAGACTTTTCACCAGAAAAGTTCCACTGTGTACCTTTAAAGGAAAAGTAACATTTTTTACAATTTGAGCCTTATTTCGGTAATAAAACAAGTTGTTTTACTCACCCATAGCACTTTGGTGTCATATGGAGGATTTCCGGAGATGTTTTAGATTAGCGTTAGGCTAACGCCGTTAGCCTAGCGCGACTTATAGCCATAGCTCGGGGCATTCCCCGAGCATGTAATATGCCCCGTGCGGGCTCCAAATAACACAAACTTTAGCACTTTTCAAATCATAGAAGCTTGATATCTTACTCTACGGTTTTGTTTGAGTCAAAAGTGGCCTGTAATCCGAGATTTATCCATGGTTTACAGCTTTGCGTTTCATGTTTGGGTCCCGGGAGCTGAGAGCACAGTCCGCACATGCGCACTGGCCTCCTCATCTACTCGAAACTATGGCTACGTTACTTTTCCTTTAATATGTGTTTGCATTGTGATTTAAATGCACTAAATGCGTTGGCTTTACACAGTTCTGTCACCATCCCCGCGATGATATCCAAACGTCGAGATGTTTCCTTCGGTTGAAATCCTTCCAAAAGGACCTCAACCTGTCCCACTTTCTGATGTAATCCTTTCACAAGATCTCCAACCCCTTCACAATGGCTCGAAATTTCGGCAGACAGCTTAGGGGACTCTTTACAAGCTGCCAGTTTACAAATTATGCGATAGATCATGGACAATCCCAGGCCAATTAACAGATGTCCAACTATCAGAAATCCACATGCACATGTAAAATGCTGTCACAAAATTGAGTTATCATTTTACCAAGACTCCTGCCTACATTCTTTTACGTTTTTTAGTTTCAGTAAATTTTGTAATACAAAATTATTAGATTAGACTAATACAAATAAGAGAAAACAGCTTTATTGCAAATATTTGTCCAAGTAATTTCCCTTGTGGATCAGTAAAGTCTGTTCAAATCAATGGGCTTCATTTTCTTTCTTTTTCTTAATTGAAGATGTTCTTCTGTAAGAACAAATCCTACAGTCAGGAGCACTCATAAGAACAAAACTATACTATAGTTACCATGTAATCCAATAACATTTATGAGATTTTTTTTTTCTTTATAGATGTAATGTCATCTAGTGGGTCTAATAGACTTTAGGCTGCAGTGAGCCTCAGTCTGTCCCAGCCCCCCACCCCCATAACCAGAGGACACTCTTATGCACCCCTACCACAGCCCCCCTCCCTCGCTATTTACCGCATATATATAATTTTTTTATTTATTTATATAAATCTTTTGAGACAATTCTATCCCCATACTCCCTTGCCCTTTCATGCATCATAATACAAATCCTATATTGGCCATATTTGGTCAATACATATTCATTTTCTATGTAAATGAAATATAAATCAGAGTGGAGGTGTCCGTAACTGGGTGCTGGTGTCAGTTATGAAGGAATTTGTCTGTGTATGAATGCTTTGTGAATCTGGCATGGAGTTCTCTCAGCATTTTCTTAAAGTGGAAGTTACAAAAAAAGTTGATGAAAAGATTAATGAATGAGGCCCAATGTTTTTTTCTTTTCATGGTAAGAAAATGCCCAATGTTTTTTTCTTTCCTGTATTTTTTTCTTTTCATGGTAAGTGATGTAAAGCTATGCTAAGTAATAACCAAAGATACCAAACCAGGTATAAATCAGAATAACATGAAAACCTGTCAGATGCACTGGCTCCATTCTCTTTAAAGATGACCCAGTGATAGTGAATACACACAACACTTTGTGACCTTACTGTGTATGTGCTCTGTGTTCACAGGCAGAAGTACAAGAGCGCCTCACAGAGGTGAGTGGGTGACCCAGGACTACACCAGGACTGAACCAGGACTACACCAGGACTACACCAGGACTACACCAGGACTGAACCAGGACTGGACTAGGACAGAACCAGGACTGAACCAGGATGGAACCAAGACTAAACCAGGATAAACCAGGATAAACCAGTATAAACCAGGACTAAACCAGTATAAACCAGGACTAAACCAGGACTGAACCAGAAGTGAACCAGGATAGAACCAGAACTACACCAGGACAAAGACTAAACCAGAGGGGTGTTCCATCAACGCGGCTAAGCGCAAAGCCCGGCTTATTTCGATAGATCGCGCTAGTTTTAGTGAGAGTTCGGTTCCATGACTCTCGCTAACATTAGTCCCAGCTGAGTTACTGAGGCAACATAGTCCTCTGAGCTAGCCTGGTCCCGGGCAGGCTAAAGATGAGGCTTAATCTTGCCATGTCGCAAAGAATATGTACCAGAAGTAAACAGAGTGTCAAAAAACAGTTCTGCACACCTCCCGCATGACTATCTGTGTTGTCTGAAAACAAGGGTGACAATTTCAGCAAAAAACAAAACAAAAAAACTTTACGTTCTTGGTCAGTTTTGACAACTTTCCAGTAATTTAAAATATTCTTCTGAACCGCTGTCTTTACGACATTATCAGATAAAAGAATTCCAGAGATGTCATGGAGAAAGTCTTTGGCCGAGTGGTTAAGTACTCCGTCTATCACGTGGGAGTCCCAGGTTTCATTCCTATTACTGACGGTTTTCATGCGCAAGTCAATTATGTGTTATATTTTCACGAATTTACATTTGCCACACATTACACAAATGTGAATGAATTTAACCAACAATTATTCATATCATCATAGAACTTATATCAGCTGCGCCTAACATCACTCTCACTTGACGACATTGACACTTTATATTTTATGTGACATCTCTATCAAAGAATACAGTTAAAGGTAAACCTTCATTTTTAAAACAAAATGTAGCCAAATAACAGGCACACTCCATGATGCAACATTTCAATGATTCAACAAATTTGCTTCAGAGATGCTGTGCAAGCCTCTTTAATGAAATCCTACTTATCAATTTCCATCAATAGGCATAAGACAATAAAAGACATTAGGTATGACATTCTGGTGTGAGGTCACTGCTGGAGGACTGCTGAGGGTCAGGCAAGGCACTGCTGGAGGACTGCTGAGGGTCAGGCAAGGCACTGCTGGAGGACTGCTGAGGAGGGTCCAAGTGTACGCCATCTTCAGTAACTAGAACACAAGTATACTATTAAAATATACAAATGCTTGGATCACAGCTGAGGAGAGCAGTAGCCTAGAGAATACCTTGAATATACTCTTCACAAGAACTCGCAGGAAGGATCTTTGATGGGGTCCCTCCTTCAGTTACCTCCACCAGTGGGCGACCCCGGTTTAGGGCCAGTGCCAGCTCCTCTGCAGGTGAAAGATTTCACCTGCGTGGCTTGGTAGCTACTGTTCATTTTAAATTAAATTAAGGTACCATTTCAACAGTATTACCAATTTCACAGAATAATAATATTAATATTAGCCTACTTACCACTCTGCAAAATGTTTTTATGCTTTGTCTTTACCTGCAAAACAGTCCTCTTCACATTATTCCTGCTCAAAGACAAGATAACACAATTTAACATGATTATTTGGTGCAAACACTTTTACACAGTAAAAAACTGACAAGACTGCGCTACAAATATGAATATAAACATTTTATGATATCAACTGCTCTCCTTGAGTATCGATCTCGGGTCTCCCACGTGTCAAACCATAGCGAGTCCTCTCCCCCACGGACTTATCTTGTTACCAATGGTAAAAACATACTTAAAAAAACTCAACATTCAGCACGGTCGGCGATCTTCTGCCATGCCATGTCTCTCGCCTTGGTTATTGCAAATACGTTGCAGAGTTCCAAAAGCAAGTTTTGTTCTGCTGCGCTGAAATAATCGGCCTGAATCTTTAACATGATCGCGTTTTTGACAGTTGCTTGTCCTGGACGTCATACATCCCCTGTGCACGCGCCTAGTGCAGGACTCGATAGGCCTGGCTGAAGTTTGCGCTGCTGAGGCGCAGCTAAACGATTTTAGGCTTTAGTTTAAGTTGCCGCTTCTTCAGGCGAGGCTTAACCACTTAGGCGCTGCTATGTTTAGCGACGTTGATGGAATACCCCTTGTTCCTAAACTTAACTTAAACCTAACCCTAAACTTAAACCTAAATCTTAACATAAACATAAACCTAAACCTTAAAGGGCCACTAAACACCAAAACCACTTTGTGTAAATGGGTCTAAATACCTATCCTAAAACCTAAAAGAGCTGGAGAAGTACAAGGCTGGACAGTGAAAGAGCAAGACAGACTTGGACAGACTGAAAACGATAGACCAAAGGTGGAATCAGGTTGGATACACATTATTATAAAGGTACAATACACTGAACTAGTTATGGACACAAAGACTGACATAAGTGATAAAATCTATGATTTTGAAACTGATTTTGCACACAGACTACTAACACCTGGTGAATGTAATTATTTTACAGTACAACAGTTAAATTCTAGAACAGATAAGATAACAGATAATGCATTCTCTATAATACATTTAAATAGTCAAAGTCTGAAATGTAAATTTGAAGTTTTTCAATGATTTTAAGTGCACCTTTAAAGTAATAGCCATTACAGAAACTTGGTTAAAGGACATGCATATTAATAAAGTACAAATAGAAGGTTATAACATGTTTTATATAAACAGGATAAAAAACAGGGAGGAGGGGTTGCCATCTACTTCGACAAACTTTTAAAATTTAGGGTTGTTGAACATAAAACAGTAACTATAAATGACTTGATGGAAATGCTTACAATAGAAATAATTAATGATAATGGAAAAAATATTCTAACTAGTTGTGTGTATAGACCACCTGGGGCCAATGTGGACTTGTTTACAGATAAAATACTTGAAGTGTTTGAGAATGTAAACAAATCAGTAATTTTATGGGGTGACTTCAACACAGATCTAGAAAACACTGTAACAACAAATGATTTTAAGAAGTACATGGAAACTGCTGGCCTGTGCCCCATGATAACAAAACCAACCAGGATAACTACTCATAGTGCTACGATCATTGATAATATATATACAAATATACATGGTGAAATAATTAGTGGTGTCTTTATGACAGGTGTGAGTGATCATCTCCCTGTATTTATGATTCATGAAAAATTGTGTTTCGATGTTGTACAAGAAGAAAATCAAATTAAGAGAGTAAGTAAGAGATAAATCTAGTAAGGCTTTAGAGGCCTTCAGAGAAGACTTAAGAAAAAAAATTGGGATCATGTATATTCAGGTAATTTAAATAATGCCTACAATGCATTTATGACAACATTTCTCAATCTTTCTGACAAAAATTGCAAAAAAATTAAAACTAGTCCTCGTGGTGAGATAAAGATTCATAACCCATGGATGACTCAGCTCCGTAGCGGCGGTGGCTCCGCAGATTCGCCGTCCGACGCCCAGACAGGAACCGGTATCAGACACCGTTCGCTCCCCGCAGATCCAGTCCCGCTTGCTCGCTGTTTTCTCCGCCTGGTTTGGACACCTGCCCTGGATCCCCGCTTCCTTTTTCTTTTGCCCCGGAGCTTAATTAGCAGCAGGTACTCCGGCGATGACGTGGAGCATTCCAGTTTTGGAGGGAAAAACTGTGTACCTGGCCAGGTAACAGAAAAACTTTCCATATGTGCCTTGATGCGGAATAGCGTATGTCTGTCATATTGAATAACAGCTGCGACATAGCCATTTGTTGACAGGGCTGACCATGCAAAATATAGCACAAGGAAAATCACAAAAATACGAGAAATAGTAGAGGTAGCAGAAGTACAGCCGACCATAGGCGCCATCTTGCTCCTGTGATTCCTCTCAACCCGAGCCACAAACCGAACAAGCACAAACGAACGCAAAAGCCGCACGGAGTGATTTAATCCTGGTTCAGACCTGGTCTACTTCAAGTCTAGACCTGGTTTAGTCCACGTTTAGTCCTGGTCTAGTCTCTTAGCCAATCAGGACACAGAACACATTGTTACACTATAAAAAAAAGTTACACTATAAAAAAAATGAAAAAAAAAGAAAAAAAAGAAAAAAAAATCCGCGAAACAGCGAGGCCGCGAAGAGTGAATAATAATATAATTTTGAGTTGATAATGGGCAGATATCATAAGCTTATGCTTCTTTCTGTTCCCTTTTCATTCATATTTAAGTTATAATTGTATAGATCTCCCTGGCGTTACTTTGGTATTTTAGTGCATATTTGTTAAAAATCTGACTTTTGGGGCTTTTCAAAAGCCATGTCTGTACCGGCCTCTTTAGGACCACTACATTTGAATTTCTGGGTTGGACAAACCGCCGCCAATGAGTCAGATGTAGGGTTATTACATGACAAACACAGTCATTCACGGTCAGCTCACGGTCTCTGGGTGGTACGAGAGGAGCCTCTCTTAACCCCGGCTATACCTGCTGCACTCTGTGACAAAACTCACGTCTCTGTCACTCTTCTTTGGCAGTATGCTATTGCTAGCTTTCACTGACTGGCACTATCACCAGGCTGTCATAGGTCAATCCCCACCCCACCTGCGCTCTCTAACCTGATGGGTACCACCCACTTTTATTTTTATTTTTAACAGTGGGTGGAGTTAACTCTAGCAAAGGCATTTAGTGGCTCTTTAATAGAACAGAATAGAATAGAATGCCTTTTATTGTCACTATTCATATGTACAATTTACATCATACATACTCACAATGAGACTGAAAGCATCTTACTTCAGTGCAGACATTTAAGTACGATATATACAACACAGCAGGATATTGCTGGTTTATGGGTAAAAGAACACAGTAATGGTAAACTTTAAACTTAACCTTAACCACAGTAATTAAGACCTTAACCTTAACCAAACCCTAACCTTAACCAAATGAACCATTTCCTAATCGTAACCATAATTTATATCCCTAAATGTCATTATTTTTAGCTAGCACTAAGCTACAAACAAGCAGTGAATGTGGTGCTTTGGGAGGTAGCTCTGCTTAGCTTCAGAGATCAAACCAGAGCAAGCTTTGACAAAGCGGTTTGGCCACAGTGTGACCAGAGGGGGCGTTTGATTGTGGGCTGACACGTCAAGCGACCAGAGGTTACGTTTGATTGACAGCTGACACATCATGTGACCAGAGGGGGCGTTTGAGTGATAGCCAGCTCGTCATGTCACCATCTGGAAGAGCAGATTGGCGAGTGAGGCGTGAACAGAGCACAGCTGTGTGGGGGCCGACCTGCCCGTCCTGTCACTCAGCCCAGACACAAGCTCCTGCGCTAACATTAACACACACATTTTAGCCAAACGGGAGCACAACCAAAATAGCGACCATTTATAAATAAACAGATGAAATAAAAGATGAATCAGTCGCTGTAAAGTACACAAGGTTTATCTGACCTCTACAAGAGCCAAAACAGACCTTGGATTTACAAAAAAAATCCAATAAAATTCTCAAACATTTTTGCGACCATCAAAGTATGGACATTCGCCCCCCAAACACAATTTTTTTGCTTGTTTGTTGACAGAATTTGCACTGTAGGCCCATTGCCACGTATGTTAATAAATACATTTGGCCACCATACAGAGGTTGTTGAATGTGCTGATGCATTCCAGGATGAAGGGGGTCCTGGAGCAGATGGACCAGGGTGTGGTGGACCTCCCGGAGCTTCGGAGGAACCTAGAGCTGGCGTCAGCCATGTTGGATGCCATCTACACGGAAGAGACCAGGTAAGAGCCTGCAGTCTGATAATACACTCCCATCTGTGCTGTTTAAGGGTCCTATACAAAATGGACTCCTGTGAGCTTTAAGCCATGTTTTAATGTTATTATCTCCTCAAAAACAATATTGGGCTGTTTACATCTCCAAAACTCAAAATGCTCTGTTCCACCTTGTGATGTCATGAAGTGGTAGTTTTCAAATTAACAGCTCCTTTCAACTTTTGTTCAGTAGAAATGGTAAACTCCAGGGCTGAAATTATCCAACTATTTCTAGTGACGGTGTATGGAGTTTAAAACACAGCGGAGCACTTCCTGTATTACCACATGACATCACAATGTGGAACAGAGTGTTTTCTGTTTGAGAGAAGAACAATATGCTCAATAACTCAAGAGAAGCCTAAATATGCAGGGTTTGTGCGTTAAACATGTGTGAATGAAACAAAACGCAGCTCCAGGTATGTTCTATTTCATGTGTGCTCCACCCATCTATGGGCTTCGCTATTGGTTACCTCTCTCTGGCGCCAAGCCAACCTCTGAAAAAGATCAAAGCAGTAACCACAACAATCATGCCTACAGCCTGGCACATGCCCATGAACCCAGTGCCCTACCGCCAGCCACATAACTCCTGTCTTCTCTCAGAGCTCTCTGAGCTCAGCTACTCTGAGAATTTTCTCCAAGATTGAAAATGGATTCTGCCCGAGATTCGTCACCTGTTGGTGTCAGGCACTTCGGATTCTGTTTGTGTAGCACTCTGCTCCACCGTGAAGACAAGTATGACAGCTGTTTCTTCTGTCTGGGACGACTAAATCAGACTCAGTGCTCTTCATCTCACACTTCTCAGAGAGGAGTTGGAGCGCCGCATCGCCTTTATGGGACCCACTTCCCCGCTCCACAGCAGTGCTGGATCACCCGCTGAGGATGACCTGCTCACCCCGCCGGCCCCTTTGGACTGAGCGGAGGCGTATGAAGACAATGGGAGCTACTGGGCTCCCTGGATTCAGAGAAGATGAGCCTCTCTTATGACACCGTCTCGACCGCCTCTGATTGCCAGGCATCTTGCCCCGAACCAGTGGACCCGCTGCCAGGGTTATTCGCTGCCGCTGCAGTCCGGGCCTAGATCCCATTTCCTCCCCAGTTTTCAGAACCTTGGGCTTGCATCGCAGGCTCGGGCTAGGGCATGAGTGGCAATGCCCTGTCCTGCTTTACCGGAGTACTGCAACATTGAGGGCTGGCCCAACGTCTCCGGTGTGCTGCCCATCGTAGACTAGTTAGACTCCACCCCCTTCCACCCTTTGGCCCAGTTGCTTGTGTTAGCTAACAACATGGCTTTTCTGCTCGGCTCCATTGACCGCATTTGTCATGAGCGCTCGGAGCTCACACTAGAGGACATCGGAAAGATCCAGAACACGGCAGAAGCCCTGTTGAGGATGTGCCAGGCATTAGCCATAGATGACAGCCGTTCTATGTGTGTCACTCAGGTTGGAATGAGACATATGTGGCTTTTGCGCTCTTCATGTGCTCCCAAATATGTTAAGACCATCAGGCTCATTACTCCCAAAAAAGCAAAACTTCTTTAGCTCCAGTGCACGCCTTTTGCCCAACAGCTACTAGTGCCGATAGCACTCAGGCTATTCCGTTGTGGGCTCAAGCAAGTGGAGGGCAGTGCCCACTCTGGTTCTCGCTCAGGTCATCAGGCGAGCCACCGTTCAGGGTGGATGTGCTAGGGCACCGGCTGTGGCCCACGGGCCTACTGTATGCCTTTCCACTGCTGCGTCTCCTAGGACCCCTGCTCCACAGAGTGAGGTCACAGAGTCTGGACATCCTGGTTGTAACTCCAGACAGTCCAAGTGCCAGGTTATACCCAGGCCTGGTATGAATGGTGGTGATGGACCTGTGGCCTCTCCCCGACATAACAGATGTGCTAGTACAGGTGCGGGGCACCCTGCAGTTATGCCCCCTTCTGGGCAGGAGGCTCCTGGTCTGGAAGTTGAAAACAATTCAGCCCCTAAACAATTTCTTCTAGATGGCTCCAGAGTGAGATCATCCTCCAGACAGGTTGTTCCCCCCTGGTAGTTTTGGACAGCCTGTTGGGTACCCCCTCTGAGCTCTTGGAACGGGCAGTGCCTTTCCTTCAAGACTGCACTTCTTTTGGCGTGTTTTTAGTTTAAATTGCACATTTGGTGTCTGGTGAAACGCAATTTCAGTCCTCTGTGTAATGTCTGTTACATAGTGAATTGACAGTACACTTTGACTTGATCTGTGTGCGCTCTCAGTTCACCCCTCCTGCATGTCATTCATTGAGGATGGATGTTGGATTCACCTCTGACCCAACCCATCCTTTCAACCATCTCTGCTTTTTGGTCCAGGGTTATCAGGCTTAGAGCACTCATTCCCCTTGCCTTCTGAGAGGGATTCATGGCTGTTGTGTCCCGTGAGAGCTCTATGCTGTGTTGTTGAGCAGACGGCCATGGCCTCACTGTCATCCCATCTAACTCACTGGATTCATGGAGGCATTATAGCAGCGTATAAAGTCTGTTAGATGTTTCAGCTGGATTGCTTGCTCGTTCTGTGCTTGATGGAAACCAGGCTCCTCTTTCCTGAGAGGGTAGCCTTCCACATAGCTGGCTCTCCCTACCCACCCAGGAAGGGTGGCTGGGAGATATTTGTGGGTGCCCTCTGAGTGAGGCTCGCCCACATTTCAGCTTAACCCTGTATGTCTCTTATACAGTTGGTGTGTCAGCCTTGGGGCCATGAGCGGGAGCAGATGTGCTTGGAGTATCAGGTCCATAGGACTTTGTGTTACTGCACCAAACTCGAGAGTCTATCCAGCTGGGGGTACATGTATCCCTACAGTCTTGGTGGATAACGAATAGCGAAGCCCATAGATGGGCGGAGCACACACGAAATAGAAATTATAGTTACTTGACCTAACTATAGTTCTATGAGTGTTTGCAAGCCCTCCTACCTTCAGGCCCAGCTGGATTGTCTCCCTCTATGTGCTGATTCGAAGAAGGGAGTTATGTGGCTAGCGGTTCGGTATTTATAGGGCACCAGGTTTGCGGGCATGTACCAGGCTGTAGACATGATTGGCATGGTGCCTGCTTTGATCTTCCTCAGAGGCTGGCTTGGTGCCAGAAAGAGGTAACCAATAGCGAAACCTGTGGGTGGGCTCACAAACTAGAACGTGAACTATAGTTATGTAAAGTAAAAAAAATAAAAATAATAATAATAATTACAAAAATACGGCATGGTAGCTGAGTGGCTAGCACTCACGCCTCACAGCAAGAAGGTTCCGAGTTCGATCCCCGGGTTGCCAGGCCTTTCTGTGTGGAGTCTTCCCATGTCTCGGTGGGTTTTCTCCGGGCACTTCGGTTTCCCCCATCAACCCAAAAACAGGCTCCATAGGTAAATCCTCCAGCTAAGGTCCTGACCAATGCCTAGCAATAAGATCATGGAAATGGGTCTCCGGGCACCTTTATGTGCTGCCCACTGCTCCGGAAGGATGGGTGAAATGCAGAGGGTAATTTCCCTTCAGGGATAAATAAAGGATAATAAAAATAAATAAATAAATAAAACTAATTTTGCAATGAGGAAATTACATTAGAACAGAGATGAGAGAATAGGGCCTTTTAATGTTATTTAAATGCATATGGCAGGTTTTCCTTTTTAAAAAAAAAAATTCTGAATGTGTTTAGTGGGGCAGTACAGGTGGTAAATATGTATCAGAGTTGTAAGAGTCTGTCATCAACTACATCCAAAATGGAAGAACAATTTATGAGCAAGGAAGAACTTTTTTCTGATTTCTTGAATGCTAAGGAACTGTTCTGGAATTACCTCTACATATGTCCAACCAAGAAGCAATATAAACTTCACCAGAATTTAAAAAGGTTTGTGCTGATAGTTGGGTCTGGAAGTTACCATGTAGCTCTGGTTGCCACGGTAATGTGTTAGCTCCTGTTGCTATGAACAGGCCCAAAATGTTATATTTTTGACTCTTTTATAGTTTCATTTTTGGTGTAAGCCTTATGATATTAGGAGGTGACACCTTCACTATCCTAAAAGCAGAGTGTCCCTCCTGACCCCACACTTGAGTATTAACCATTTAAAAAAAACTTGAAAAATCTAGTTAAGTTTTTTTTTTTTTTTTTAAACTAAATCCTTAATATATTGATGTCAACTATGGTTTAGTACAATGGGTAATCTGACTTGTCATATGCACTTTTAAACAAAACAAAAAAAAAGCAGTAATATTATGATATCATGTAGGAACAGAGGGTTGACCCAAAATGCAGGACTACTGTTAAAGTTCTTGAATAACAACCAAAGATTGACCAAAATCCAAAAATCCAAGCTGGCAAGACATGACTAATAATGACAAGACGAGACATTAGCCGTTTCCCGATTCTGAGAGTGCACGGTTCGGAGTGTGGTCTCAGCCTGCAGTCGAGGCGGTGCATACTCGCTCAGCCCTTAGTGCAGTCTGTGGATCACATGACCGTCTGCGAAATGGAACAGGTCCCGCCTCAGCTCAGTGAGCCGGGTGGTCTGCTCCTTGTTCCCTAAAGAGAAAAATATTATTCTATTACGACTAGTAACACTTCGAATTGGGACATGGCTATACTGTAGAATATCCAGCATTACAACAGCAAAGGAAATATAGAAGTGTAAGGGGAAAAAGCATGTGAACGGTAATACAGAGGCAGTGAACTATGTCGTTACGGCTACCGTCACACATGTTTAGCGTAGTTTATGAAGAGTTTCATGTAGCATAGTTGTAGGTGAGGTGAACCAGTACTTACATTTGATAGTGAAGTCGCAACTGTCACATGGCGATGTTGCTGGCGAGTCCATCTTTGTAGTCATATATCCTGCCGCGCTGTGCATGCTGGGGCTTTTGAGTGTGCGAAACGTGCATGTTTGCATGCTTGGTCCACACCCCGATTCCCATGGAAACGACTGCGGTCTTTGAACCGCGTGTTAACTGTGTATGGGACAAAAACGAAATGGGACAGCAGTTGTCGCGCCGGATGTGACGCACATCGCCTTCCAACCACGCGCCGAACCGTGCACTCGCTGAATTGGGAAACAGCTATCGACAATGAACCAACAAAGGGCAGAGGAGAACACGGGGTATAAATGCAGACAGACACAGGTGTAGCACATTAGGGCGAGGAAAACAATCAACAGACAGGAAGTAAAACTGAAAGTAACAAGCTGACCAGACAAATGTCAAAATAAAACACTAAAGGCACACCAAAGGAATAAGATACACAAAATATGAAACATCAACAGCAAAACATAAACCATGACAATATGAATGACATGTTGCAGTACGATTGGTGGAGAGTGCTGTAGCTTTTGCCCACTAACAGTCTTGTTCTCTGCAGGCGTCTGCTGGACACAGAGGATGAGCTGAGCGAGCTAAAGGCGGTGTCGGTGCCCAGCGAAGTGCGTGATTGGCTGGCCTGCACCTTCAGCAGTAAAATGGGTGTGGCCAAACGGCGCCCGGAAGAGAAGCCCAGATTTCGGAGCATTGTCCATGCAGTGCAGGCCGGCATCTTTGTGGAGAGGTGAGTAATTCTGAGACTCATATAGAAATATAGTCTGGTCACCCTTAAAACCCCGGTGAGTTCAGATGGGTGTGATTGGTGAATCAGGGACACATGTGGTATATTAATATTAAAACAAATAAGGCTGATTATGTCCCAAGAGCTAGTTTCCATCTCCCTGCACCAGCCCGCTATGGATCCTCCTGTGGGTGGTGGGTCCACGGGAGGACGGACCCACGTCGCTCATTCGGGCTGGGCCCGGCTGGGCCCCGTGGGGGAAGTGTCGGGGGTGAAGGAAATCTGGGAGACCCTGCTTAGACTGTTGCCCCCCGGACCCAACCCCAGATAAGCGGAAGAAAATGGATGGATGGATGGATGGAAGGCTGAAAAAAAGGAAGGACAAAAATATCACAGAGGATTAAAAAACATGAAGGATTTCTGCAGAATCAATGAGAGAAGCCCTACACTTCGCTCACTGATTTACCTGGGAAAAAATAAATAAATAAAATATATATATATATATATATATACATATACATATACATATACATATACATATACATACACATACATTCTGGACACATATTGCAATTAGATTTGTGATATGTTTAAAGGTCCCATGGCATGAAATTTTCACTTTCTGAGGTTTTTTAGAAAATTACTAGTAGTTCCCCTACTCCACATGCCTAGACATGGCAAAATGTGTAAACCAAGCAATGGCTATTGTTTTCCAAAGCTCAAAAGGGTGGAAACCTTTTCCCCGTATAGATGAAAGGTTTCCACCCCGAATTTGGAATTTGGACTGGCACATGGAATTTGGACCGGCACATGCACAAACGAGCTATGGCTACTAGCTGCCCATTTTTTTCCTGGAGAGACATCATGGCTTTGAAACGAGTGAAGCATGGCAGTTGCTGTCCCTGGATGTGATGATGAAGAGTATGTTTTAGTTCCTTCATCCGAGCCTCTGAAACAGCAGTGGTTTAATTTTATTTTCTGTGGAAATGTGCCGACATCTATACCTAAAACATTTTATGTCTGCGCCAAACATTTTGCGGACGACTGTTTTGTCAACTTGGGAAAATACAGAGCTGGACTTACAAATCGACTGAAAATGAAGCCTGGGTCAGTACCAACTGTCCACACCGCATCAGTTACAGACGTCGAACAAGTAAGTCAACTATAAAACTACATAATTTTGTCACTGTGCTGTATATGGTTGCCTGGCTTGTTACCGATAGAATATGTTACATTAGCTGTGCAGCTAACAGCTATCAGCCCAGTTAGCAGGCTAGTCTGCCCTACAAAGCCAAAAGGCAATACTCATATTGAGTTCAATATGGAAATTGACTTTATAACACCACCTTTGTCTTGTGACAAAATCTCTTGCCTCTACATAAAAACATCACCACTATTATAGTGTTATCGGCATAGTGTCTGTAGCTGTTACACTTAAAATGAGGCTTTACCTAGTGAAAATAGACAAATTCATCTTTTGTAAACCTTTGGTTTTAGTACCTGAACTTATAACATTTATTTTGAACTGTTTTTTCATTGAAATATCTTGGCCAATAATATGTTTGCTCATGCAACCTAAAACAAGTTTGACTGGGCAGGTTGACAGTGTTATTGTTCACAAAGTTGCTGTCCTTTGACATTGTCAGGTAGTACTGTCACTAATATTAAGGTAGATTATGGATTGCATGAAGTATGTGTGACTAAACACTGTAACATGAGTGTTGTACACGTCTTTGTTTGATAACAGTTGTGCTACTGCTGTTATCGCGTGCACAAGTAATCAAAGGCAGATTGCGGCACACCCTGACAACCAGGGTGGACTGCAATCTGCCTTTGATCTGTGTTGTTCTCTACACATACTTATCTTCTATCTTCTTACAACTTGCACCTGGAGTATATACATAGTAATAAATGGAGTACTAATTTGTCATTGTTGTCTCAACACAGGCCAGCACATCAAGTGCTGACATTCAGCCACCTCCGTCAAGGGATGTTGCCTGCCAGACAAACCATGTGGAAACCCACACTTTAGAAGTAAAGGTATGTACTTGCCACCTTCAGTATATTAACTCTTTGTTACAAAACCGGTATTTCTCTTTTCCTTCATTGCGTGTTGTTTCATTAGACTTGCCTCACTAAAATATCTTTTTGTCACAGGTGTACAGGCAACTGTCTCCTCAAAATCTCCTTTCCAAAATCTAGGAAGGGAGCGTGCAGAGTTAAACCTCAAAGGACACAGCCAACCTTTGATAAGAGTTCAAAACAATTCAAACAACACATATGTGACCTGCCACTGCCAAACCCACCACATGTCGGCATTCGTGAAAACGAAAAAATCGCGTTTAAAGCAGTTTTTTTTTTTCAAAATTTGTGATTTTCTTTTTTTTTGCATAGATCATGAAGAAGCCACTCCATGTTTCAGATAACAGCATTGGTTGCTTTAAAAGCATACATTTTGTCTGTGAAATGTCTTGTTTTGGGGAAAGAAGCGGGCTGTGCATAAATTACCATACTACCGCAGCTGCCCATTCACATGACGAGTAGTGCTGTTTTGTTTTCTTTTTCTGCTTATCAGCTGTGAGCAGCTCGTGAATATTTACGCTGCATTTCAAGGTGATAAGGACAGTGAAAAAGGAGAAAATCCATAACTTTGACTATAAATGCTACGTAAGAAGGAACTCTGTCCTCAGGACACGGGACACAGTAGCTCTGTTGGTAGATCCACTGATCCCAAAGGTGGTTCAAATCCCGCTCTTGACATAAGAAACACCAACCCACAGGTTGGTGGTACAATTCCAGCTCCCACAGATGAATGCTGCTGTTGTGTCCTTGGGCAAGACACTTAACCCACCTCGTCGTCTGCATCTGCGTACACTGTTGTGTGAATGGGTGAGTGGTTCCTTGTTGTAAGGTGCTTTGGACACCTTGAAGGTGGAAAAGTGCTATATAAAGATATGACCATTTGCAGATAATTTGTTCTGTAAATATTCCTATGCTCTTATGGATCGTCTTGTTGTCTTGTGTTCTAACAATTTTCAAAGTTTTTTCCCCTGTGATGTAAATAAATATTTGCACTATCTTTACACTGTCTGCACCATTGAATGAAAAGGCACAAGGCTCTAGATTTGTGGGTAGAATTAACTGCCAATAGTTTATTTATTCTATTCTATTCTATTTAATAAACTAAAACTTAAAAAACTAAAATGTACTTGTGTATTTCTCTCAATAGTAAAGGACCATAGACAGCTCTGTATATTTGGCAGCATTTTGCAGAGAGTACACGTTGAAGCACACAGGCTCCAATCCAGGATGGTCCACCACATGTGAGCTGTCCCTCGACCTGTCGTAGTCTTCTAGTAACACAATTAGAATTAGGAATAGTAAGTGTCATTTTTAGGCATAAGAAGTTGTCAAATGAAGATACAAAGTTGTTTTCAATTTAGAGTGCTACCTGAGGTATCTCCAAGCAGCAGATGTTCTTAGCCTCTGAGGGCATGGTAGCACAATGTCCACAGTGGCACCTATCCAAAAATATAGGTAGAACAGTGGTAAATCTTCAGGTAAATATAAAGTAATACAGACAGATGTGATGATGGAAAATCTTAATATGACGTCAGTATACGTGAACATGGAGAACTTTATCATTAAGTATGAGCCAGAATAGTCATAGAATAAACTAAAATGCTTCTTCTGTTATTACTGTACATATGCACAATGAGATTAAAAGCCCATTCTCCAGTGCATGTATGTACATTATTTACAACATAGTGCAAAAAAGATAACAAAAGTGGGGTAGGTGCACATTTCTGAGGTGCAACATACATACACAAGAATAGAGAGAGGGGTCTGGCTGCAGACCTCCAGCGTGCAGGCTCCAGTGTCAGGCGTACCTCCAGCATGAGGCCGGTTGGTACCGGAAGTGCGCACAGCAAACTTCAAAATAAGTTAACACAGAGAAATCTTCATGCATTTATATTTAATTAATCAACTTTGTAATGTGAAAGATATTAGTTTCTTAAATACATACACTTTATGTTGTCAATCCAATTTGTGGGATTTACCATGATTATGCCAGCAACATATTTGTCCTAATGGGATAAATTCCAAGTGCTCAGAAGTCATTTCAAATAATCTTAAACCTTTAAGCTGCTGCATCCATTTATAAACTTTTAACCTGTGAAAGATATGTATTCAGATGGCACAGGATAAAGAAACGAGTCCCTCTAAAGAGTCGTTACATGAACACATCGATCTATGTACAACTGTTCAGAGACTTAAAAGCTGCATAACATTTATACAAGTTAAATGCCTTATTTTTACCATTTTTGTTGTATTAAATGATTCCACTTTTGTCTTCAATGACATACTTTACACCTAAAGATCTTAAGAATATTGAGGCAACTTAAAGGAAAATTTATGTTTTTTTTTTACAATCTGAGCCTTCTTTCGGCAATAAAACAAGTAGTTTTACTCACCCATAGCAGTTTGGTGTCAATTGGAGTGGTATCGCAGAACTTATGTTGAGCCGTTCTGTTCTACTAATGATCCTGTATCCGTTAGCCTGAGTGCTCGGGGCACTGATTTGCGGTGTCCAAATAACACAAACTTTAGCACTTTTCAAATCACAGAAGATCGCTGTGTCAGGGTAGACTTTTAGTAGATTCCAAAACGGCCTGAAACCCGATATCGCAACAGAAAAGTAAAGCTCAGAGCGGTGTTAGCTTCTTTCGGACTAGCGGTGTTTACAAAACAGCTGAGTTCACGCATGCGCACTGTCCTCTCTGATGACGTCATCAAATGAAACTATAGCTGGATATCGGGTTTCAGGCCGTTTTGGAATCCACTAAAAGTCTACCCTGACACAGCGATCTTCTGTGATTTGAAAAGTGCTAAAGTTTGTGTTATTTGGACACCGCAAAGTAATGCCCCGAGCACTCACGCTAACGGATACGGGATCATTAGTAGAACAGAACGGCTCAACATAAGTTCTGTGATACTGCTCCAATTGACACCAAACTGCTATGGGTGAGTAAAACTACTTGTTTTATTGCCGAAAGAAGGCTCAGATTGTAAAAAAACGTTGATTTTCCTTTCAGTTGTCAACTGTGCTTAAATACAAAATTGCCAGAATGTAGGGAGGGGAGGAATAGATAAAACTGCATTTTATTGAAATGCAATAACTTACCTGTGATATTGTATAGCAGTATAATAAAAGCAAATAAATTAATGTAGAATAATTAATATCAATATACACTCTTAATGATAACAGGAGAAGTTCAATTTGTCAACTGGACAAAGTTTGTTTGGTTGAAAACGTTTCGCCGCTCATCCGAGAGGCTTCGTCAGCTCTAATAAGAATACTGGTAAGACACTTGCTTATATCTTGCTGTAGGGAGGAGCTACCTAGCTAACTACAGCAAGATATAAGCAAGTGTCTTACCAGCCTTCTCTTGGATGAGCGGCGAAACGTTTTCAACCAAACAAACTTTGTCCAGTTGACAAATTGAACTTCGCCTGTTATCATGGATTCTACCTGGACGACTGAGGGACTTTTCACGCATACACTCTTAATGTAGAGCTGGGTGATATGGCCTAAAAATCTCAGATTTTAAATCAGATCGGAAATCAGATTTTTTTTTTAACAAAAAATCTGATTTCCGATTTTAATCGATTTTTTTCTGCCCTACTCAAAAACAGATAACAGATGACAGACAAATGGCTCAAAATAATGCAACGTTCTTTTATAAAACAAATACATTACACCTAGCATCACTTAAGCTGTTATTGTTTTTTTTTTAAATATATCACTTGAAGACCCTTACCTATAGCATTGTGCAGTCTGTATACAGCTGTGGCAACTTCAGAAAAATATTTGTGGCTTGGTAGCACATACTTCCACATACATCCAAATCTTTCACCATGTTAATGAATCCAGGCTTTTCCACAGTATATATGGGCACCATGTCTTTTACAATATATACAATAGTAGTGTGCATGATTGCCTTCCATCGTGGCCCATGCGTATCGTATGGCACACAGTTCCAGAATGTTTCAGGGACTGTTGCTTGTTTTGACTTTGGACGGTGTGCTCACGCTGTGGCTGTTTTCATTCCGTTGGGACCTGCACTTCTCCCACTCCGCTGCGTGCCTCTACTTTAAAGGGATATGCCACCCCCAGGTCAAACTTGGGCATCTCCCCACAGTCCAGAGACTAAAATAAGTGGTGGAAAGCGTTTTTGTGGTGACGCAGCCATTGTCCAGGTCTGTCAGCACTGACCGCCGCGGTATCTGCAGCTACTCCGCCTTAGACTGGAGTCTAACGTCGCCAGAGAAAGATTTCGGCCAAAAGGAATTAATTTGCTCGATGCTTTTCCCAATTACTTTCTGTGTAGTGCGCATTCATATCGAGTGCAAATAAATGTGCAAATCAACACGGAGAGCCTGACTTGGTCATTTTGGGTGGGAACTATTTTCCAGTGCGGAAAAACACAGCCGAAGCACACACCACGCTGCGTAACAGGAGAACTGCCTTCCTGGTGCGTAACAGGGATTCCCCTGTCAGCGTGGTGTGTGCTTTGTCTTTTTCCGCACTGGAAAATAGTTCCCACCCAAAATGACCAAGTCAAGCTCTCCGTGTTGATTTGCACATTTATTTGCACTCGATATGAATGCGCACTACACAGAAAGTAATTGGGAAAAGCATCGAGCAAATCTTTCTCTGGCGCCGTTAGACTCCAGTCTAACGCGGAGGAGCTGCAGATACCGCGGTGGTCAGTGCTGACAGACCTGGACAATGGCTGCGTCACCACAAAAACGCTTTCCACCACTTATTTTAGTCTCTGGACTGTGGGGAGATGCCCAAGTTTGACCTGGGGGTGGCATATCCCTTTAAGATAAGATAAGATAAGATAAGACTTTATTGATCTCACACAGGAGAAATTGACTTGCCACAGTAGCTCCAGGACAGTTTGAAAACAAGAAAGAAAAGTGCATGCAGGCAAGAATGGAATAAAGTAAGTAATCATAAAAATAAGTAATAATAATAATAATAACAATAATACAGACATTAACAAGGAGAGCATGGAAAAAGGTGCAAGAATACATTTGTCA
This sequence comes from Paratrypauchen microcephalus, assembly GCA_036785185.1. Lineage (NCBI taxonomy): Eukaryota > Metazoa > Chordata > Actinopteri > Gobiiformes > Gobiidae > Paratrypauchen > Paratrypauchen microcephalus. The sequence continues at coordinate 735,021 of JAVJIX010000101.1, forward strand.
CGCTGCTTCCTTTGCTTGCAACAGCTTTTGAACAGACCTTACAGCGAGCACTCGTTTGTTCTAAGTCTGACACAAGAAAACCGAACCAGTTCCATATAACAGATGTAACAACACCTTTATTTGTTACAAGCTCCAGCTTTCCCTCAGTCGCTGCCGTGCTAGCTTGTACAATGTTTGGGTGCGCCCCGCTAACTTACCCGTGTAGAGCGTGGCGGCGCATTAGTTCCGCTCGCATGTAAAAAATAATTTAAAAATCAATTTTCATAAAAACACATCGTCCTGAACTGTAAATTCGAATTAATCGATAAATCGCACACGTCTATCTTAATGTATAACATTATTAAAGCAATAAGGAAAACAGATAGAAGTACAAAAAATACAAAAGAGGACAAAATCATTCAGCCTTTTATTAAATGTTGTTATCTTTCAGTGATGTCATCCCTTTTCTTTTCTGAGATAGACATTAACACGTCACAGGTTGTTTTCTTTCTGTGTTTCCTGTGAATGTGTTTCTTCATGTTCTTTGTAAGGCAGATTAGGCTGCACTAAGGACATTTTTCCTTCTTGGAAAATTTAGCATGCTGGGCAGAGGAGAAGGAGATGGCAGGCTGGGCAGAGGAGGAGGTTGTAGGTGGGACAGAGGAGGAGGTGGTAGGTGGGGCAGAGGAGGAGGTGGTAGGTGGGACAGAGGAGGAGGTTGTAGGTGGGGCAGAGGAGGAGGTGGTAGGTGGGACAGAGGAGGAGGTTGTAGGTGGGGCAGAGGAGGAGGTGGTAGGTGGGACAGAGGAGGAGGTTGTAGGTGGGGCAGAGGAGGAGGTTGTAGGTGGGACAGAGGAGGTGGCAGTGGGCAAAACATGGCAGGTCTCCAAATGTGTCCCCATGTAAACTCTTCTTATTATTGTTTTGGCGGCACGGTGGCTGAGTGGCTAGCGCTCATGCCCAGGCCTTTCTGTGTGTGTTCTGTGTGGAGTTTGCATGCATGGTCTGGGTTCGATCCCCGGGTCGCCTGGGCCTTTCTGTGTGGAGTTTGCATGTTCTCCCCGTGTCTGGGTGGGTTTCCTCTGGGCACTCCGGTTTCCCCCACCAACCCAAAACATGCACCATAAGTAAAATCCTCCAGCTTAGGTCCTGACCAAACCGAAGCAAGATCACGGAGATGGTCCCCGGGCGCAGTAATGTGCTGCCCACTGCTCCTAATAACAGGATGGGTTAAATGCAGAGAAGAATTTCTCCTGTGTAAGATCAATAAAGTCACTTCTCTCACATGGGACAGTGGAAATGTGACATTTTTCTGCAGTTTAAACTGCACTTGCAGATCTTTTGGTCTGGGAGGAAGTCAACAGAAGGTTGAATTTGTCTATGATTAACAAGATACATGAGCACATGAAAACACAGACACATACCTTGAATGTGATGGCATTTTTCACATGCACATCAACATGTTTGTGGAGTTTCCCTCTTTGGCTAGGTTTGTATTTGGGGCAAAGGGGGCAATGAAACAGCTTGCAACAAACTGTGCAGTGCTCTACTTTAAAGCCCTAACTTGCAATAATGGAGTGATGCATCTACATAACACATAACACAAAAAAGTAATGTTATGTTCAATATTGTATTTCATTTGGTAAAAAAGTAGACTGTGTGAAGGGAGTTACCGGTACTGAACAGCTTCGGACTGATTGTGATGTTACATAGGCTATTTTGTGACCTAATGTATCAGCGCTCTTCTCCCCTCTCTCTTATGCCCACTCTGCGTTGTGTTGAGTAGAATGAAGTTTGCGACACTCGACCTTGTTTTAGCTTTTTATTGCTGATGCTCTGCCTCTGGACATTTGCAAAAGAGAGGGACAGTGAGTGCATATCATATTTCACACAAGTATAATTTCAATAATACAAAATAGTGGCATACCTGATGGTGAAAGAAAACAAAACAATATCAGGCACGGAGCGAGTCAGGCGCATCACAGCTGCCAAACACAGGTAGCCCACATTTCAACTTTTGCACACAGGATCTGTCTAACTTACTTGTAGTAGCTACCATGCTACTGCAGCAGCAGCCACGCTAACAGGCTGCAGTGTGTAAAAACACTACATTATGCACCAGCTTACTGTGGGCAAATGCACAACAGAACTCGTGCATGCTGTACACAACATATCGGAACAATACAGTGACAAATATACCCCAAATAAACAAAACAACAACAGCCTCTGGACATTTGCAGACTAAGGGGCAACATGAAGGTTAGGTTAGGGGGAAAACTCCGCCCCCCCTCTACTGTATATCGAAAAAAAAAAAACACATTTAACCCTGCTACACTAGTGTCATCTCAGTAACACCACTGCACAAACACGCCTCGTAAAACTTAATACCACTACACAAATATAAACATCATTATTGATTTATCAATGGCTAGATAATGCACATGACCAGGACTCTGATCAGCAAAACAGTGTAGAAGCGATATAAACAATTTTTCACCGCTCTTCCCCGCTGGGTTGGCCGGACTCTCACTGGTGGTGCGAAAAAGTTTGTTATTTCTGGGCTTCACACTGGAGGAACGCCTGACACTGGAGCCTGCACAGGAAGAGGTCCCATGCTGAAGGTCTGCAGCCAGACCCTCTTAGAGAATAAATGGATTTTATATACAATGACTACGTTTACATGCACTTCAGTATCCAAAATATGATCGTGGTTGGCTTTGTATGGCTTTGTATTTGCACATGTAAACACCTTTTTGCTGACCCCAGTATCCCCAATAAGCCCTTATTCCCAAGCACGTGTTAGAACGTTGTTGTTGGTAAACAGGTTACACACATGTAGAGAGAATACTTTAATGGAACAAGACATCGGAATACTAGTGTTTTTCATGTAAACCGGGATATCCCAAATTTGAACTAGAGAGCTCTAGGTAACTCATTGGGCCTTGAACAATTAAGCAAAATACGGCTATGAGGTGACACTTCACACAGGGTAGTTCAATGGAAATATCTAGCAACAAATAGTTCTTACTGTAAACAACTAGGCTGTGTTAGTTTCACTGTAGTTATCTCCAGTCTTTTGTTGTTCTGCATTATCGTGATGACAATACTGAGAGGCAAATGTGCTACATAAATGTAAGCTTCAAGTCAAACTCAATGGACTGTAAATGTGAGCAATAAGTGTTTGGAAAATTAGTAAGATAAGTTTATTTGTCATTTCTAAATGGCTCTTTATGCAACCTTTTAGTAGATATTTTTATTAGACAATATACTAAATATTACAATTTTATAATATAATATAATATATGATCATTTAAAAATACATAAATAGCAGGATGAGCAGTCTTTGTTCATTAACTTCTTGGGTTCTTTTTTTAAAGATCCCATGACATGGTACTTCTTGATGCTTTTATATGGCTCCTTAATGGTTCCCTAATACTGTAAATGAATCCTTCTTCAAAATCAACACTCAGTGCATGAGAAACAGAGATAAGATGAGAAAGAGTAATTTTTCTCTCTCTGAACACTCTATAATGGGCGTTGTTGCTTGAATGCAAATGAGGAGAAAAGAGATGGCCTATAGTAGAGGGTGGGGACGTGGCCAAACTCTCCTCTCTCGCTCTCAGCTGTGCGCTCTCTGATCCATTTCCGTGCTTTTGCGTGGAGAAGAGATTTGAAGCGTTCCTTTGAAAAATAAACACATTTCCACAGAAAATAAAATTAAACCACTGCTGTTCAAAGGTCCAGAGGCTCAGATAAAGGACTTCCGAGCCTAGAAACACTCGGACGTGCCTCCAGGCAAATAAAAAAACGCATTTCGCATTGCCTAGCGCATTCGCAGTCCAAACTCTCTGGGCGTGATTTACAGAGACGCTGAGTTCAGACAGACGGGGGTGGAACTGCATTTGCATTTCTTTTTTCGATCTGACGTCAATAAGTTTCCTTGTTCAAAATCGCCCGTTTGAGCTCCGATTTTTTCTAACGCAGAAAAGGATCGCAAATGCTCAGTTTAGACATTTCGCAACTTTTAACCATGGGGGGGGGGGCCTAAACAGGGTAGGGGAGCTCACATTAACGTTCAAAAACCTCAGAAAGTGAAAATTTCATGCAATGGGACCTTTAAAGACAATACAGTAAGGATATTTACCTTGTTGACATGTTTCGACTGCTAGCTGCAGGCCATCTTCAGAACTGTCACCGGTGTTGGTGGTGACGTGTCATATATCAGATGTTGTTACTTCCTGTGGGTGTGGTCAGCTGTTATTACTTCCTTTAGGCATTGTCAGCTATTGATACTTCCTCTAGGAGTGGTCAGCCTGATGGACCAGGCAGGTCACTCAGACTGACCACGCGTCCTGTTGCCTGGTGCTGTCTGGAGGAGGGTGTTCCAGGTGTGTGAAAGGAGGAACGCTCCGTCATCACGATTAATGCTGTCCGTGCCTCATTTCCTTGGGCTCCCTGATCCAGCGTTTGAACTTGTTGTTTTCAGATCCAATGACCTGTGCCCTGTCCCAATCCATAATGTGGTTATTTTCTTTTACAATGGTCTGATATGGCAGGTTTTAGGTTTTCCTGCTCTGCTTTGTCTTTTTGTGTTCTGGTGAGTCACCCTGGTGGTTCCTTTTCACATTAGTTTTGGTGTTTCTTTTTCAGATGTAAAAAGCATTGCATGATTTGCATTGGATTTCGTAGATGGTGTTGCATTTTTGTTCTTGTGGGATTTTGTCTTTGGGGTGTACTAGTGTTGGCAGAGTTTTGTGTATGGTTTGGCTACAGTGCTTATGTGGTGTTTTTGTTTTTTTTTTCATTTTTTCATGGCCCTGTGGTTGGGTTCAGTTATTCCTCTAATGTATGGTAGTGTATGTTCTTGTGATCCTGTGGAAAAAAAAAAAAAAGAGGGCAGCAGGCGTGGTCAGTCTGAGCGACCTGCCATGTCAATCAGGGTGACCACGCCTACAGGAAGTAACAACAGCTGATGTACGACACGTCACCGCCAACACCGGTGACAGTTCAGAAGATGGCTTGCAGCTAGCAGCCGAAACATGTCAACAAGGTAAATATACGTTACTGTATTGCCTTTAAAAAAGAACCCAAGAAGTTAAAGTACATAAGAAGACAAAATGAACATCTTTGGTTTAGTCTGTTTTTTTTTTTCTTTTGTTATTAAAGATACATTTTTAAAAACCACAATAACATTTACAAAATTACTCAGAAGACACATTGGGGGATGTGGGCACGGGAACAAACACTACTGGAAACAAGGGCTATGGGACTTGAAGGGGGTGGGCCAGGGCAAACAGGTACCTGGGGGAAATACAAGGTGGGCCGAGAAAAAAACAGGGGGAGTGAAGAGGTCCAAAAGGATTATCCCAGGCAAAGAAAGGGGGTCTGGGGGACAACAAGGGCTATGCAGTGTCCAGGGAGAGTCCACATTACAGGGCAACAGAGGGAACAGCGGAGGAGGGTAAGGGTCAGAAGTCCAACTGAGGGGAACCAGTTTGAGAAATATTGTCTTGGGTGAATGTGGGCGCTAAGGAGCGCTGTGAAGAGGGGCCAGAGCTCTGCTGCACGGCCGTCATGGAGGTGGTGGTTCCGTGCCACGAAGATGGAGGAAGACGAAGATGAGGCCGCCATGGTCAGGGGCTGCTTATATAATTATAGCTATACTGGGGCAAGACATATTTTGTTTAAATATAAATGGGATAGAGACAAATACATGGGACAAGAGTTTGGTTGAGATTTTATGATTGTTGACTTTCTACACCATGCGTGTTAACAGAATGTACAGAAGAACATCCAACATGGCCGGCCTCACCTACCCCCCTACTGCAATCAGTGCACTCAAGGTAAGACACCCCTCAGCTCACACCAAACTGGCAGGTGCACACTGGCAGGTGCATACAGGCAGGTCACATGGGCAGGTGCATAACCAAACCTGGATGTTATAGCAGCGAGCTAGTGCATTGTATCCACACATGTAAGTGCACCCGTCTGCTCTGGTGTTTTGGAGCTCCTCATGTAATTCTGTTAAAGAGAGGAAGGCACGCAGCTTCTGTTCAGACTCAGCACAATGTGATTAGTGCAGATTGGATGAGCATAAGCAGAGCCATTGTTTGTGAAGAAAATGTGGACATCTGCCATCTAAAGCAGTGTTTCCCAACCTTTTTTGTCTTGTGTACCGCCTGAGCCCTTTTGTCACACCTCGAGTACCCCCTCACTCATACGTGTTGATAATTCTCCAAAAGTAGAACGTGACACAACGGATTTTTAAATGAAAATCATTTTATTTCATCTCCTTAATTTGAAAATTTTATTCTCAGGGATTTTCTCTCTTTTTTTTAAACTCAAATTAGTTAAACATAAAAATAAAGAATATGTTTCTTTGAAAATAATTTACCCAAATAAATACTAAATTATTTAATGAAAATCTTTTTATTTCATGTCCTTAAAGGAAAAGTAATGTTTTTTTTGTTTTTTTGTTTTTTTTTACAATTTTAGCCTTATTTCGGTAATAAAACAAGTTGTTTTACTCACCCATAGCACTTTGGTGTCATATGGAGCACTTCCAGAGATGTTTTAGATTTGCGGTTAGCCTAGCGCGACTTCTAGCCATAGCTCGGGGCATATAATATATTCCCCGAGCATCTAATATGCCCCATACGGGCTCCAAATAACACAAACTTTAGCACTTTTCAAATCATAGAAGCCCGATATCTTAATCTACGATTTCATTTGAAGCAAAAGTGGCCTGTATTCCGAGATTTATCCATAGTTTACAGCTTTGCGTTTCATGTTTGGGTCCCGGGAGCTGAGAGCACAGTCCGCACATGCGCACTGGCGTCCTCATCTACTCGAAACTATGGCTAAATCTCGGATTACAGGCCACTTTTGACCACACGAAATCGTAGGCTAAGACATCGGGCTTCTATGATTTGAAAAGTGCTAAAGTTTGTGTTATTTGGAGACCGCAAACATGTGCCCCGAGAACTCACATGATGGAGATCGCAAATCTAAAACATCTCTGGAAGTGCTCCATATGACACCAAAGTGCTATGGGTGAGTAAAACAACTTGTTTTATTACCGAAATAAGGCTCAGATTGTAAAAAACCTTACTTTTCCTTTAATTTGCCGCGTACCCCCTGCAGTGTGCTCGCGTACCCCTAGGGGTACGAGTACCCCTGGTTGGGAAACACTGATCTAAAGGATGAGCTTGGAATAACACTTCAGTACAGAAGAATGTCAGAGACAGAGAGCTGGCTCTATAGCTACATCCAGTAGGATTGTAGTTGACTAAAGACATGCCCTGTGCATTGCTCATCTAAGGTCGTTTTCACACCAGGAAAGTCTGATATTTCACTTGCTTTGGTCTGGAGCAAATTTTTTTTAATTTTTTTTAATTTTGGTGCGGTTCACTTTCACACTGCACTTTTTTTCCAAGTGGACCAACATCTATAAACAAAACCACGTGTGCTGAGGTCACTCAGCCATTGGACAGAGCTGAGCAGTGTCAAAACGCCAAAACAACGCCAAACAAGTGAAGGAGGAGAATCATGGCATTACGTGCTGTTTTCAATGTAGGAATAGCGATATTTTTACAGTACAAATCGCACAAATCTTTGAGGAGCATCGTGAGGTTTACACTATTGTACAATCAATTTCCAAACGACGAAGACACAGGGCAAGATGACTACGGAGGACAGCGCTCATGTGCGCATCAAGTTCTGACTCTTGCTCTTCACGCAAAACGTAAGTAAGACTCGTAAGTTTAGTTTAGTTTAGTTTTGTTTCGTCAGCCTCGGTTTCCCATAATGCTCGACATACGACGGGAGTTCGTTAAGTACAAAAAGCCAACTTGTGTCGGATTGAGTCCGGTCTGCATTCTCACCTCAAACGAACCGCACCAGGATTCTAATGGAACCATGCTGAGACCGAGCTTTTTAGGTGGTCTGGGTTCGCTTGTTTGCTCCGGATCGAGATTTTTGTTTTTATTCACACCAGCCCAAAAGGTCCGAATCAAAGGAGCAAACGAACTCTGGTTCGTTTTAAACAAACCAAACAAGGCAGGTGTGAAAACGACCTAAAGGGGGTAAACAGGCTTATACTATATCTGTATATTCACAGAAATAGTGCACAGCATGTTTGTATGAAAAAGGAAGATTAACCTCACCTTTCACTGCAAAATCTGTAATTAACTAATTCAAATTTCTTCTGCTTTTTGTCATTGTCCATATAAAAAAATATACCAAAATTTGACATCTAAAAGAATGTTGATTGACTAAGATTCAATCAGCTGTCTGACTAATAAATACTTAAAGGCCTACAGCTCTATTAACAAGTGCTACAATTATACAGGTCATTAGCCGCATATGAAAGCTCAGAACCCCCAGAATTCACAAGCTGCAAAGGTTGCACTAGCACTGATTCATGATTGACTGCAGGTACTGGGGTTTAGGTAGTGGCCATTCACATCAGAGAGGGGGATTTTAGGCTTAAAACAACTCCTTTTCAGCTTTGAAACTGACAACCCAAATGAGAGTCTCAAACACCAAATGACACAATTTGATTTAGTTGTAAATGATAGATGACGAGTGAGCTCATTTGTTTCCCAAGTGTCACTGAAATAAACAAGACTAACCTGTGAGTGGCTGGTTTACAGGAAGTGGATCAGTGGTCCTTTGATGTGTTCTCATTCCAAACCGCCACGGGAGACCACGCACTCAAGTTCCTGGTGTATGACCTCCTGACCCGCTACGACCTGATCAGCCGCTATAGGGTAACAGGCCTGTCCTATTGTCATCTCACTCTTATTCACTATAATTCTGTGGATTTACAATGATTCTTACCATTCAAAATGTACAAGTATATAAGACTGCTTGTGCTGTGTGAAGCATCAATTTGGCTTTTTGACCTTTGACTGGGACTTGGAACCCAATAACTGACCAACATTTTCAATATTAGTGCTGATTTCCAATAGTATCGTATCAGTGCATCCCTGAGTACAGTTAACAATCTTTGCCATTTAACACAAAGCTTATCAAATGGCTTCCTCCAAAGTCTGAACCTCATGCTTTGCTGACAGAGGACTGGCTCTAGAGCTCTCTATCAAAAACCCCGACCATATCATTAACCATTAGACATGACTGATTCCCCATCTTTCAATGGGGTAGGGCCCAGACTGTGGTGGCTGTATGGCTCCTGTGTGCAGATCCCGGTGCAGGCGTTGGTGCTGTTCGTGGAGGCTCTGGAGGCAGGTTACAGCAAACACCGTAACCCCTACCACAACCTCATCCATGCTGCTGATGTCACGCAGACCGCTCACTTTCTCATGCTACACACGGGACTCATGGTAAAGCACACCACCACCACACGTTTTTCAAATTAAGATAGAAGATAAATGCAAATATGTGATAGTACATATGTTTTTTTGTTTTCTGTAGCACTGGTTGAGTGAGCTGGAGATCCTGGCCATGGTTTTTGCAGCTGCCATCCACGACGTTGAGCACACAGGAACTACAAACAACTTTCACATTCACACAAGGTAACATGCATGATTGGTAGCACATATGGCTGGTAACATGCATGACCAGTAACCTACATAACCAGTAACATATAGGGCTAGTAATTTAGATGACCAGGCAGTGGCACACATGACCAGTAACTAGTGCTGTCAGGCGATTAAAAAAATGTATCTAATTAACTCATTCACTGCCGGCCTGTTTTCAGAATTCCAACCCCAGAGTGCCGGAGGTTTTAGTCTATTTTCACTGATTTTCTAAGACCCACAGAATACTGAGTTCTCTATATAAACATGGCACACATCAAAATAAAGTGTTGACTCTCTTCTTTCACCTGGAAAAAAAATATGTTTCTAACTTTTTCGGTTCTCAAGTAATTGATAGTAGAACATAGGGAAGTTTCAGCAAAAATGCTGTTTTTTGACCATAAAATGGAGAAAACGAGCATTTTGTAAAAAGAGTCATTTCGAGCAGATCGGTGATTTTGGCGTCAATATTTATGGATTTAGTGACATCTCAAACATCTAAAACAACAGAGAAAGAGATTTTTGATGACAAAGTACATTTTTTATTTACAAATATAAGAATATAAGGCTCTGTGAATTGAAAATTCCTTCAAATCAATAGTGCCAAGAGATGTTTACAGGATATAATAATATATTTTCATATAAAATAGAACTTTGTCACTTCACAACAATATTGAGGCTCAGAGTACAGATCCATAATAAAAACTAATATATACACACACACACATATATGTACATACACACAAGCCCATGCATAAACCTTTACACACACACATACACACACACACACATATATATGTACATACACACAAGCCCATGCATAAACCTTTACACACACAGCTATACTCACACACGCGCGTGTACACACGCACACACGCACGCACACACACATATAACTTCATTCATTACAATTACCACACAGCAGCATCATGTAAACTTAATTCTTCTCATCTCATGCCTCTTTGGAGACCAGGATCTAGTGCTCCCAGTCAGTACTCTTCTTTTGCGCTGTTGTAGTCTGATCAGAGTTCCTGCTCCGCGCAGCGCGCGCACGGCACGTTGTCTGCCCCGGGCACAGCAGATCTTGGCTCCGACCTCGCGGCCTGATCCGGTGTGTCTCTGCGATCCTCTGATCCTGGGTCCCAAGAGCGATCAGACCGCTCCATAGGCGCTGATCAACAGTCCTCTGCTTTTCCGGATTCCCCTCGCCTCGCCATCTTGCTCCACTCGCACAATACACATTAATCTAATTAATCACATTTTAATTCAGAGAGCGAGAGAGAGTGCAGACTTCCCCTTTCAGTCTTTCACTCGCTCTCTTTCCCTCTGTGCACGTTACCGCCACTGTAACCACCTATATACCTATATACTCCCATTCACCCTCCCAACATTACATAATATTCATTCGAAAGCTTATATACACCATTCTACTATTAAATAGCAAATATTTCTGGTGCCAAAAGGTGAGCACGTACAGTAGCTTTCATGCAACATCAATAAATAATATACAAATCTTCAAATATACAGAGAACACAAATAATTGCCCGTGCAAATTACTCATGGCTCACCTGATCACCAGAACGCGCGAAACTGGAGGATTTAAACTACCGGTGCGGATGTGTCCGGGTTTGCCAGAGCGCACAATGGGAGGAGGGAGAAGGCGGCAGCGCGAGGGAAAGTGATCGATTTTAGCGCAATTTGGATGGGCAAAACTGACGCTTCTAAGTGTGCACCCTTAGTCGTGGCAGAACACAGTTTATAGTTGATAATGAAAAGGGTTTGGCGCGCGGAGCGCAACAGATACAGAAACAGGGGCGCGCGTCTTCACGTATGTACACCGGGGCTGCTGAGCAGTGCCATTGGCGCCTGCGGCCCGCTGTGAGTCAGGCTTGGCGCAGCGCGGTTGCCTTGTTTCGTGACCACGCGAGTGCGCGTGTCCGCGATTACCGATTAATTGCAATTAATGCATTTTGTTCGACGGTTAATCTAGCTTCAGTCAAATTGAGGGGTAAGCCGAGACGTAGCACGTAGGGACGTCAAGTAGGACGTTACGTAGCACATAAGGACGTCATGTAGGACGTCATGAGGCATTGTAGGGACGTCACGTAGGACGTCATGTAGGGAAGTTACAAGCTTTAAAATTCCTTTTTTGTTTCCTTTATTGTTCCTTTTTTCCACTCTGTATGACTTTCACTTTAGTAAAGATAGAAAAGATAAAAGAAGAAATTCAATTTCTTCGGCAAAACTTTGAGTGGCGAAACGTTTTCGACCAAACAAACTTTGTCCAGTTGACAAATTGAATTTCTTCTTTTATCATGGATTCTACCTGGACGACTGAGGGACTCTTCACGCATCTTAAAAGATAGAAAAGACAAACTTTGGATTCAAGACTCTTTATTTTTGTTACGTGCCGCGTCAGAAAGAACCTTCGAGACACAAAGGACTCATGACCTGTGACTTACATGACCAGTAACACACATAAACAACAGACATAAATAGTAACACACATGACTTGTAATGCATAACGGGTCACATACAGGCATTGGTCTAACATTATAATAGCAAAGGCCCTTTTTGTTGTTGTGCAGGTCCGAGGTGGCCATCCTTTACAATGACCGGTCAGTGTTGGAGAACCACCATGTGAGCGCCGCCTACAGGCTGATGGCAGACGAGGAAATGAACATCCTGATCAACCTCAACAAGGACGACTGGAGGTATCACACTTGTGTCTGAGCTTTAGTCCTGAGTGAGATGGAGTACGCTTTTGTCTGAGGGGCAGGTGCTCCAGAGTTTTCAAACGAATGACCCAGCAGGAGGCAAATGAAGTGAAGACAACAGCTCTGTGGCCTGAGCTCTGCTGTTTTCAGGCATGAAAATCCCTCACCTTTCGCCGAAGTTCGCCGTTTTGAAGTCAAAATAGGTGACCTACGTGAATCGTGTAGATCCGGGAAAATATTAATTGACTGAGCAAAATCCCCGCATGTTCTGCTGCTAGTGCAAAGAGCCAATCATAGGCCGAACTGCGCTCCTGCCAATCATGACAATTAGCGCTGTTGTGTTTGTGCCTGTTCGCCGATCAGCAGTGAGCGAGCCTTGTGAATATGTACACGGCATTTCAAGAGAAATCCTTAACTTGCTATGTAAATGCTACGTAAGAAGGAATTCCCGCCTCGGGACACTGAATATGTTTGGGATATGTCCGTTTCTCCGGAGCTCTGGATAATTAAAGTCCGTGGATATAGGCGATACGCATATACACGTGGATACGTGAACTATTTGACAACACGGCAAACTGTTACAACGGAGCTGATGCGTTCTTATGGGGTGAGCCATATTATCGTATTATTTCTGCATCAAAGAGACATATTAGCTGACAGCAGGGGCCATCTGTCAGCGTGTGTGTACAGGACTAAACCGGGACTAAACCAGGACGAAACCAAGACTAAACCAGGTCTAAACCACGAATAAACCAGGTCTGAACCAGGACTAAGGTGTGTGTGTGTCCAGAGTGTGTGTGTGTGTGTGTGTGTGTACGTGTGTGATAACATATTATCCTGTCTATTATTGCATTCTTCAGATGATCTCAGATTTTCACGTGTAAGGCATTGTTGGAAAGCTTAGAATCTACACTTTCAGAATCTATGAATAACTCAAGGGTGTTAGGGTTAGGGTTAGCGCACCCTTCTCACCTTTTTCACCCCTGACCCGTTTTCATGCCTGTGTTTTAGTGCACTGAAGCAATCAGTTCCTCCTCAACACTGTACTACAGGAGAGGAGCCAAACTGTACAAAACAACCTTTTAAAATCACTGCAATTCGTTACTAATAAGAAGAGCATAAAATAAGATGAAACAACAAAACAAAAGTGACAATCATTAATTCTCAGAGATGTATTTCAAATGATGATTTATGCATGTTTGAGTAATGTTGCATTGTCTCGCGTTAAAAATAAATAAATAAATAAAAATCTCCCCCAACCTCCTCTCTCCACCCAGTGTTCGGTAATATTATGGTGTACAATGAATAAAATGCATTCAGAAATATTATATTTTAATAGTATATGCCCTGGAAAAGCATAATATATCAAGACAAATGTAAAATTTAAATGGCCTAATAGAGAAGACATGAGTCATGAGTCCATTTGATCTCAGACTATGACTGTGCGTGTGTCCTTCAGAGAGCTGAGGGCTCTGGTCATCGAGATGGTGATGTCCACAGACATGTCCTGCCACTTCCAGCAGATCAAGACCATGAGGAACTCTGTGTCGCAGACGCCCAGGTGAGGCATGCAGTGTAGAGCTTGTTGATCCTTTAATATGCAAATGAGACTTGGGCAAAAAGTGTCACATGTGGTTTGTAATAAAGTAGTTAGAATTTTGCAATGACTATAGAATTTTGTAATTACTAATTTTGTAATGACTATACATGGCAGACGTAATGACGAGAGTGCCATGTATCATTTTTTTAAATGAAGTGCAAAGGTAATATTTAGTACCGAGCCAGCTTTTTCAGTTCAGATACCGATATTAATACTTTCACTTGATACCAGTGTTGGGATGGAAAATGGCACTTACTTCCTTACACACACAGTTCACTTATTATACAGAGACCCAATAGTGTTCTGTAACTGTTACTTATCCTTCACATCACAACTGAACAACTTTGTATGAAGAAAGGCTCAAACATTATGAGGCAGTGTATGCCCATATTAGCCTGTAAATAGTCCCATTACATCCAGTTAAAGCCCAATATTATGGAACCCATTAATAATCCAGCTAGGTTTTCAGTATCAGCATCCTAATATTAATAATATTTATATATTTTGATTGTTTTAGGTCGGGGGGGGGGGGGTATTCCATGAACGTTGCTAAACATAGCGGCGCCTAAGTGGTTAAGCCTTGCCTGAAGTAGTGACAACTTAGACTTAAGCCTGAAGTCATTCCACTAACGGAGTTCAGCTGCGCCTCAGCGGCGCTAACTTCAGCCAGGCCTATCTAGTCCTGGCCTAGGCGCGTGCACGGGGACGTAAGAAGCCCAGAACAAGCGACTGTCGAAAACACGATCATGTCGAAGAGTCGGGCAGATTATTTCAGCGCATCAGGAAAAAGTTGCTTTTGGAACTCTGCAACGCACTTGTAATAACCAAGGCGAGAGACAGAAGATCACCAGTATAAGAGATCACCAGTATAAGAGCACATACACTGCTCCAAAAAAATAAATAAATAAAGGAACACTTTGAAAACATATCAGATCTCATTATGAAAAAAATGTCCTCTCATACCTGTGTAAGGGCATCACTGAGCTCCTGTCGAGTCTGAGGAGCAACCCGGCGGTGTCTGGTGGACCCAAACATAATGTCCCAGAGGTATTCTATCGGGTTTATGTCAGGCGACTGTGAGGGCAATTCAGTTGTATCAGTCCCTTCATCCTCCAGGTACTGCCTGCGTACTCTTGCCCATGAGGCTGGACATTGCCATGCATCAGGTGGAAGCCAGGACCTACTGCACCAGCTCTGACAGTGGGTTCAAGGATTTCATCCTGATACCTAATGTTCAAAATTCAAAGTCAGCTTTATTGTCAAAAATCATATGTACAGGTTTCACACACAGGATTTGAAATTGCAGCGCTCCCTAGGCCCACAGTGAACATAAAACATCTGATAAACAAGAGAATAAACACAATGACTAAAACATCACATATACAGAAGTAGCAAAAGTACAGTAAACTTGTATATGATACACATAGGTAAAAATGTGTAACGTGATAAAGCTCAAATGGTGTCATTTAAGCAGCAGTGTCAGTGTCATTTAAGTGTCATTTAAGTGTCAGTGTCATTTAAGTGTCATTTAAGCATTAGTGTCATTGGGGGAGGGAGGGCAGGGCTGTGAGAGAGTTCAGCATCCTGACAGCTTGGTAGATGAAGCTGTCTTTCAGTCTGCTGGTCTTTGCCCTGAGGCTCCTCAGTCTCCTTCCTGATGGCAGCAGACTGAAGAGGCAGTTGGATGGGTGGGTGGGATCACCCGCAGTGCAGAGGGCTTTGCGGGTGAGGCGGGTGCGGTAAATATCCTGCAGGGAGGGGAGAGAGATTCAACACAGTTGTATCATCCGCAAACTTGAAGAGATTGGAGCTCTGTGACTGTGTGCGGTCGTGGGTCAGCAGAGTGAAGAGGGCTCAGCATCCATCCTTGGGGAGCCCCCGTGTTCAGTGGTGCTGGAAGTGTTGCTGCTGACCTGTACTGCCTGCGGTGTTCTTGTCAGGAAATCCAGCAGCCACTTGCACATCGAGGTGTTTGTCTCGTTGTCTAGTTTGAGTATGACTTGCTGGGGGACGATCGTGTTGAATGCTGAATTGAAGTCAGTGGACGGTATTCCAACATATGTGTCTCTGGTGTACAGGTGTGTAAGGGCTGAGTGGAGGGCTGTTGAGATTGCATCATCAGTTCGAAGCCGTTCGAAGCACTTCATGAGGATGGTAGTCGTTAAGGCACAGAATGGAGACGACTTCTTCGGCACGGGGATGATGATTATGGCCCTGAATGGCTATGCTAACAAGACCCCACACTCCACTCCCACTGCATATTGAATAGGCTTACCTAACTAACAGAAACTGTAAACAAATAGGTGTGACAGTTTCATAGTAATTTCATTGTAGTTAGCTCCTCCCTGCAGCCAGTTATAAGCAGTGTCCACCAGCACTCTAGCCAGAACTGAAGAAGCAGCTTGGATGAGCTGCGAAACGTACTCGACCAAATAAACTTTTGTCCAGTTGACAAATTGAATTCTACCTGGATGACTGAGGGATTTTATACACATTGAGATCTGTTGTGTTTTCAAAGTGTTCCTTTAATTTTTGTGAGCAGCATAAACTGCTATACACCCATGGACCACTCAGCCACGGTGGTGTGAGTGGCTAGCACTCACGCCTCACAGCAAGAAGGTTCCAGGTTCAATCCCCAGGCCTTTCTGTGTGTAGTTTGCATGTTCTCACCTTGTCTGGGTGGGGGCACTCCGGTTTCCCCCATCAACCCAAAAACATGCTCCAAGTAAAATCCTCCAGCTGAGGTTCTGACCAAGCCTAAGCAATAAGATCAAGTCTTGTGCTGCATTTGATGGGTCAAATGCAGAGGACAAATTTCCCTTTGGGAATAATAAAGGATAATAAATAAAAACGGAGCACTATGAAACCTACCTGGACCACTGAGGGATTACACAGATATAGAACCACATGGGAAAAGAAAAAAGTACTATTTCGATTGTCCAAAGAAAGTGGTATCAGAATTCACACTGAGTATGCAATCTGTTCTTTAGTATTGAATTTGAAATTGTAGTATCATAACAACGCTATCTTAAACAGACTTTGACTTTGAGAAAATAATTGGAACCATTCTGTGTGTGCATGCATATTTGTTTAGTCTGGACAAAGTGAAGGTGCTGTCTCTGGTGCTCCATGCTGCAGACATCAGTCACCCGGCCCGGGCCTGGCCCCTGCACTACCGCTGGACCCAAAACCTCATGGAGGAGTTCTTCAGACAGGTACCTCCTCCTATAATTCAGTTTTGGACCAAAATAAGATAAGATAATCCTTTATTTGTCCCACAATGGTTACCTGGCCAGCCAAATGATATCTCTCTGTATTTGCTATACAGCGAGATACCATTTGGACACCCTCGCTCCACCCTCGCTCCCCCGGTTAACAACGGACTCCGCGATTCTGATTCGTTCAAAGATGGTGACGTCAGTGCACCCGCCTTTGCCCGCAACGTCACTCTTAGGCAGCGGAAGTTCCTCCTCAGTTTTGAATCAAGATGGCGCATCGGAGAACTGAACGTCCCTTCCATTCAGCTGTAAAATTGGTCTTAAATGACCTAAAACACATCGATTCCTTAAAACCACAGCAGCTGACAGCTCTAGAGGCCTTTCTTTTCAAAAAAGATGTTGCTGTCCGTTAACTGTTCTCTGATTGGTTCACTTAGCTGTCTGTCTACGCGCAACGGCAGCGCATTCTGGACCAAGCATTACCAGACTCGCCGCTGGTACAGCGATGAGTCATGGATTCTTCCAGGCAACCACAATGGGGAAATTGCAGTGACCAAAATGACCAATTAACTAATATGACATTAGTCTACATATGGATTAAGGTGCACTGTGTTACATTGCTGGTGGATCTGCCACCTGCTTGTGACCAGTGAGATATTTTTTGCTTTGCTTGGAATGTTCCACAGTATGGCATTAAACATGTATCTTCCCTCTTCACAGATCAGGCCAACTTGGCCCGGTGGTGTATTCTGGAGATATCACAATTAGAGCTGCAATTTACATACCTCACTGGGATGGCCGTGAATGCTGCAGGATGGCTGTCACACGATTAGCTACAAATGTCTTGAATCTTGCCGTTTCACTGTTCAGATTAGGGCTGTCAGTTAATTAGATTAATTAATTACATTGCAAATTAACGCGTTATAAAAATTAACGCAATTAATTATGAGCGGCAGTTCGATGCGCGTGCATTTTAAATTTGTCGTGCAGGGCCTTTGAACAGCAAGTTCATTTATAAAAATGTAACGGAGCGTTGTCCCCGGGGAGAGCATGTGAAGACACGCGCCCGTTTCCTTATCTGCTGCACTACGCGAGCCGAACCCTTTTCATTATTAACCATAAACTAATTCCCCATAACCTCTCCAGAGTGTTCTGCCGTGACTAAGGGTGCACACTTAGAAGCGCCAGTTTTGCCCATCCAAATCGCGCTAAACCCGATCATTTACTCACCCGAGCGCTGTCGCCTTCTCCCTCCTCCCATTGTGCAAAACCTGGACACATCCGTGCCGGGAGTTTAAATCCTCCAGTTTCACAGGTTCTGGGGGTCATGTGAGCCATGAGTAATTTGCATGGGCAATTATTTAGGTCAATTATTTGTATTCTCTGTATACTTGAAGCTTTGTATATTATTTATTGAGGTTGCATTAAAACTACTGTACGTGCTCACCTTTTGGCACCAGAAATATTAGCCATTTAATAGTGGAATGGTGTATATAAGCTTTCGAATGAATGTTATATAATGTGGGAGGGGTGAATGGGGGTATAGGTGCACTCTGCAGGTCTGCCAGCAGTCTTGTCTTGGTTACAGTGTAGGTAACGTGCACGGAGAGAAAGAGAGCAAGCGAGCAAAAGACTGAAAGACTTAAAGGGGAAGTCTGCAGTCTTTTCACTGCACCACTGTAAATATTTTTTCACGCACGTTTGACACCTTTGACTGTCAAAAGCTGGTGCCTCGTCTAGCTCCAGATTGAGGGTAGTAGAAGCTCTTGGTGGTGTTGTTGTTGGTTGGTGTTTGTTGCTGGGTCCAGGTGAGACCTGCTGTGATGATGACTGATGGCTGGTGGCTCTGTGTGTTGGTCATTTCATGTCCATCAGATGGCAGCAGCAGTTCCAGTGGCTGCGTCCCTGTGATATTTATTTATTTATCTGCATTCATCCATCACCATTCTCCGCAACATCCCCATCATCATCACAAAAGTCCAACTGTGCATGCGTAGATTGTGAACTATATTTTTCCAAGACTTCCATTTTAGCAGCCAGTGCAGTTTGGATTTCATGCATTTCTTTGTCTGCCTTCATTTCTGACTCAAACCATTTCTTTTGATAAACTTCTTCAACCCCGTATTTATGTCACAAACGGTGATAATCCACACACAATTTATTCTTTGTAATAATAATAATATCTGCATTAGTGTCATTTATTATTAATTCATTCAGTTGGTTTATCATATCTGATATTTGGGACACTTTGTGTTTGCGTGCATTGAGATGCCTTGTTTTATGATTCTCGATAGCCTTCTCTGTCATTTTTATAGTTTGCATTCCATTACTTTGCTCCAGATTTCCTAACATTTCACTCGTCCTTTGTCCACAGTAATAATCCACAATTTTGGAAGGAGCAAATAATCCACACAAATGTCCAGTACACAAAAGCGACAACAACACCACTGCAGTGTTGGTAGCTCAGGTTAGCACCGAAAAAAGAGCTAAACAATCACAGTTTTCACCATTAAATTCCCCATTTGTACAGAAAATTCATGTCGAGTACGTCCATTGTCCAATAATCCAGGTGGAGCGAGTTTTTCCAAACATTTGTGAAGCCATAGTTTGACACTTTGAGCACCTTGTTCCACCTTTTAAAATGCCTCAAAGATTGAAATAAAACTACAGAGAATGATCCAAGTGCAGTTAAAAACTCATAAAAACTCTTTGTATAGTTCAGGACATACAAAATGAACAAATGGGGGAAGTAGGGCAACAGGAGGTCAAAAAATGACTCCACACTCTCATGATGCACCTGCACTGGTCTTAAATAAGGAGCCATAGACCACAAAATAATACAGAAAAATAAACATTATTGAGGTAAACTTATGATTAACATTAGCAATAATTAATTGAAAGGAAAATGTAAGTAGATCAAATCATTTTTAAGCAAATAATCAGCAAATAATCATGTTAACCATAAATAAAAAACAAAATTAAGAGATAAAACAAGACTTTATTGATCTCGCACAGCAGAAATTTACTTGCCACAGTAGCTCCAGGACAGTTTGAACAAGAAAGAAAAGTGCATACAGGCAATGATGGAAAAAGTAATTAATAATAAAAATAAGTAATCATAAGTAATAATAATAATAATAATAATAATACAAGCATCAACAAGGAGAGCATGGAAAAGAGGATATTGCACGTCTGGCCTATATAGTAGAATTATACAGTCTGATGATAAAAGGAGAAATTCAATTTGTCAACTGGACAAAGTTTGTTTGGTTGAAAATGTTTTGCCGCTCATCCGTGAGGCTTCGTCAGTTCTGGTTTGAGTGCTGGTTAGACACTGCTTATATCTAGCTGCAGGGAGGAGCTCCCTACACTGAATTCTGGGTAAACAAACTTTGTCCAGTTGACAAATTGAATTTCTCCTTTTATCATGGATTCTACCTGGACGACTGAGGGATTCTTCACGTATACAGTCTGATGGCGGTGGGGATGAAGGATCTGCAGTAGCGCTCCTTCTTGCACTGGGGGTGCCTCAGTCGGCTGCTGAAGGAGCTACTCAGCTCCTCTACAGTCCGGTGCAGAGGGTGAGAGGTGTCGTCCATGATGGACGTGAATTTGGCCAGTACCCTCCTCTCAGCCTCCTCCTCTACAGAGTCCAGAGGACAGCCCAGGACAGAGCTGGCCCTCCTGACCAGCTTATTAAGTCTCTTCCTGTCCCGCTCTGTGCTGCTCGGGGCCCAGCAGACGACAGCGTAGAGGAGAGCAGAGGTCACCACAGAGTCATAAAAAGTCTTGAGTAGAGACCTGCACACTCCAAAGGACCTCAGTCTCCTCAGGAGGTGGAGGCGACTTTGGCCCTTCTTGTACAGGGCGTCTGTGTTGTGGGACCAGTCCAGTTTATTGTTGAGGTGAACACCCAGGTACTTGAAACTGTCCACAGTCTCTATGTCCTGCCCCTGGATGTTCATCGGTGAGTGAGGTAGTGGTCTCCTCCTGAAGTCGATCACCAGCTCCTTAGTCTTACTGGTGTTAAGGCACAGGTGGTTGCGCCCACACCAGTCCACAAAGTCACTGATGACCGAGTGGTACTCCAGCTCGTTCCCCTCTGACACACAGCCCACAATGGCCGAGTTGTCAGAGAACTTCTGGAGATGGCAGCTGTCCGTCTTGTATGTGAAGTCCGAGGTGTAGATGGTGAAGAGGAAGGGTGAGAGGACAGTTCCCTGGGGGCACCCCAGTGCTCACTGAGGATTTGTCCTGGACACTACATACAGACACTGGTTAAGAAAGCCCGACAAAGACTCTACTTCCTGAGGAAGTTGAGGAAGTTTGGTATGAACACCAGCATCCTCACAAACTTCTACAGGTGCACCATCGAGAGCCTGCTGATGGGCTGCATCACAGTGTGGTATGGGAACTGCACTGCTCAGAGCCGCAAAGCACTACAGAGGGTGGTGCGAGCGGCAGAGGTCATCATTGCAGCAGTCTCCCCTCCATCCAGGACATTCACCACAGCAGGGGTCTGCATAAGGCACGCAGCATAGCTAAGGACCATACTCACCCGGCACAAGGACTCTTCCGTCTGCTGCCCTCTGGTAGACGATACAGGAGCCTGCCAGCACGCACAAAAAGACTCAAAGACAGCTATTACCCCCAAGCTGTCAGACTACTGAACTCTGGATAATACTCTAAATAATACTGAACTCTCAATAATACTGCACTAAACTACTTTTCATTATGCATAATTATGTTTACTGCTGCTGCTCTATATGAATGTATCATGTTTGTCACTACCTCACTGTAAATGCTACTGTTACCTGTGCAATAACCTATGTGCAATACTTACGTGCAATACTATACAATGTGCAATACGAAATCCACATGCAACACTTATACTACACCATATTATGTGCAATCTGTGAAATACTCTACTTACACCTTATTTAATCCTACCTGCACCTTTGTACATTGTACTTTCTATTTTTATTACATTTTATTACATATTTTTATTATATTGTTTACTTTTTCCCCTGCACTTTTGTAACACTTTTTTACTATGTCCTATTATTGCATGTTATTAGTACTTCTGACCATCATAGCGAGTCAACAGTTCTTCTGATGATAAAAGGAGAAATTCAATTTGTCAACTGGACAAAGTTTATTTGGTCGAAAAGGTTTCACAGCTCATCCACGCTGCTTCGTCAGTTCTGGTTCGAGTGCTGGTTAGACACTGCTTATATCTCGCTGCAGGGAGGAGCTAACTATACTGAAATTATTCTGAAACTATCTCACCTATTTGTTTTTGAGTTTCTGTAAAAACAAATAGGTGAGATGAGCTGCGAAACGTTTTCAACCTAAACTTTGTCCTGTTGACAAATTGAATTTCTCCTTTTATCATGGATTCTACCTGGACGACTGCGGGATTCTTCACGCCTCTTAAAGGGATATGCCACCCCCAGGTCAAACTTGGGCATCTCCCCACAGTCCAGAGACTAAAATAAGTGGTGGAAAGACGAAGCACACACCACGCTGCGTAACAGGGGAACTCCCTTCCTGGTGCGTAACAGGGATTCCCCTGTCAGCGTGGTGTGTGCTTCGGCTGTGTTTTTCCGCACTGAAAAATAGTTCCCACCCAAAATGACCAAGTCAAGCTCTCCGTGTTGATTTGCACATTTATTTGCACTCAATATGAATGCGCACTACACAGAAAGTAATTGGGAAACGCATCGAGCAAATTAATTCCTTTTGGCCGAAATCTTTCTCTGGCGACGTTAGACTCCAGTCTAACGCGGAGGAGCTGCAGATACCGCGGCGGTCAGTGCTGACAGACCTGGACAATGGCTGCGTCACCAGAAAAACGCTTTCCACCACTTATTTTAGTCTCTGGACTGTGGGGAGATGCCCAAGTTTGACCTGGGGGTGGCATATCCCTTTAAGTTCTTCTGATCCTCAGCATTTCATTGCATTGTTGATTCTGCATATGAAAAATAAACAATCTTGAATCTTGAGATGCAGGGTTATTACGTGACAAGCACAGCCACTGGCGATCTATGGGCAGTACATGAGTAGCCCCTCTCAGCCCCGCCCCTCCCTGGCACTACTGAGCACTGCGATGTCCCGCTGTGTCTGGAGAAAAGGGAAACGTGATCTGAGCACAAATGTCCGCTCTGTTTCAAAGTCTGGAGTGCACCAGTCCACACCATGTTGCAATAGCAATTTCTTTTTTCATATAGCACTTTGAATAAGGCTCTGCTTTCGTTGGCCTCTCCAAACACATTTCCGTTGTCTACCCAATAAATAAAACTATGCACTAATGTTTATATTCTTTTTTTTTTTTTTTTCATCAGAAAACATGTGGATCTGGCTGTGTTCTGCACCTTGTTCTGTTTTAGCGCTATTGCACTTTATTCTTTTAGGTCGCACTGGACTTTATTTTAATGAATATGTGGACCTTTTCTGGGTGTCATTTGGCCAGGCGAGTGCTCATGGTGTTTGTATTTCCTGAGGACACAGATGCTGTGGTTCAGCAGCGCTAACGCTAATACTGCACTGAGCTAATGCTGACACTGCAATGAGCATGCTTCACTATTAATACATTTTGGTGAAAATCTATGAACGTTTGAGTGTTTAAACGAGAGACAAATGTGAGAAAAGTTTAAATCCAGTCTGAGAAAAGCGTATAATGTGTGTGGCTGAGCGCGCATTATTTGAATTTTTGAGATTTCGCGTTTCGTAACTTGAATTTTCTTTCGTATCTAGAGACCAAAATTTAACGTGAAGGCGTTTCGTAACTTGGAATTTTCGTTTGTTGGGTCTTTCGTAAGGTGAGGTACCACTGTACTGAACCATAATCTATAATAAGAACTGGATAAGACACTGAAATCAGTGAGGGTTAGGTTTAGATTTTGTAGGGATTCTTTTGTATTTTTACCATATGAGCTTTAAAAATGTTTTAAATCATCAAAGCACCTAAAAGATAGCTTTGTAAGACTTAGCCTAGCCCTGCGCTGAGCCTGCACTAGCTCCACTCTTGCCGCTAGTGCTCTAAATGGTCAGAACTGCATGTTTCCGATGTCACACGTAAGGCCAGAAATAAAGCGGAAGTAAAAATCTTTTTTGGCGTGATGCACCAATAAGCACAGGCCTTTGAAAACAATATGATGCCATCTTGGGTTCACCTTCCAGATTTTATTATAGTTCTATGCACTGAACTGAGATAACGCTAATACTGCACTGAGCTGACGCTAAAACAGCACTGAGCTAACACTAATACCGCTCTGTTGTTTGTCTACTTTTCTATGTTTACGCTTGTGGTCTTGGCCAAACCTTAATGCATCTGGGACTTGAAAGCAGCAGGGACATCGGGGGTATTATGGGGGGCATGCAGTGTCTCATGGTATATGTAGTCATCTTAGTTTGTTCTGCAGACACACACTCAAAACTATTATTTTTGGCACAAATACATGTGGTTTAATACCAAAAAAGACCATGATGAGATGAAGGTAATTTTGCTATTGTGATATTGCCAATGTGTGAGTGATTAGTGATTAGTGATGACTTTATTATAAATGCGCTTTATACCTTGACCTTGGGCACAGGGTACAGTTCCAAGTATACACTCTGTATGCGTGTGGTTTTGGCTGGGCAGACCTGTGAAACTTTTTATTTGGTGATTATGACTTCATCTAATCTACGTCTATCTCCAATTATTACAGTATCTAATAATTGAAGATAGACTGTAGTGATGACAGTGATGTTTTTCTTTAGATGAGGTTGAACAGTCAGCCTTGGAACCTCCAGTGGTGTTCTGGGCCCTTTGCATTTCTGCTCACACTGTGTTTGTGTCTCAGGGTGACAAAGAGATGCAGCTGGGGCTGCCCTTCTCTCCGCTGTGTGACAGGAAGGCCACCATGATTGCCCAGTCCCAGATTGGTATTGTCCCTACACACAATCGCCTAGTCTGTTCATACACACGTGTGTGAGAATTAAGATGTATGTGCTTCCTGCTAGGCTTCATAGATTTCATCGTGGAGCCCACCTTCAGTGTGCTGGTGGACACTATGGAGAAAGTGATTGGTCCACTGATTGAAGAGGACCGCAAAGCCAGAGAGTCGGGCAACAGGAGGTCCAGGTAAGTGTGCACACATCCGTAACATGTGGGCATAAGGAAGAGGCGTGAGCCAGGCTTCTCTCTGCTGCAGTCTGACTGGGAGCGGCACGGTAACAGTGGAGTCGGTCCAGAGGCACAGCAGTGGTCGTCATGGACACGAAGATGCTCAGACGGACTTCTCCCTGACGTCCGTTGACTTGCCCATGCTGCGGCAGCGCCTCAGTGGAGTCATTGTCAGCAACAAGGAGCGCTGGAAGGAGCTGTCGCTGCATGGTACTGGAACACATACAGTTTCGTTTAAAGCAGACATATAGTGCTTGAGTCTGCTATATAGCTATAATTTACCAACTTACCAACGTAATCACAATATTCATCTAAGATGACTTAGAAACAAGTCTACTGAGTTCCACGTTAGAAAACTACAGTGCAGTGGCTGTAAATGTCATAGATATTGCAAGTCTGCTTTAAAGTGCTTAAAAATTTTTTTTTTAAAAAGCACTCAGAAAAGTGTGAATTATGAACCACATTCTAACAAGTGTTGGTGTTTCATGACCTGGTATTCGGTGGTACACTATTTAAAAGTAGCTCAGCTACACTTCTCAGAGAATAATAATACTGGTAACTGTAAAAGGATTAGCTGAAGGAGGTCAAGAGTTGGAAGAAGAGATGAAGATGAAGTTTAATGAGCATCAGTAAAGGACATTGTGACAGTGTTGTCCATTCCAGTCTAGTCCAGTCCGGTCAGTTCCATTGTTGAGAGTATTATACCTCTGATGTCTCGACCAAGATAACAAGGATGTTACAGAGCAGGAATGGCATTTCTTTGTCAATAAAATTTTAAGGATTGATTAAAGGGCCTTTTTAATGTCATTTTCCGATCTGTGTTCTAATATATTTTCCTCATCACAACCGTAACTGGAGTTGTGTTTTGTTTCATTCACACATGTTTAACACACAATCCCGGCATATTTAGGTTGAGTTCTTCTCTGAAACAGAAAACACTCCACTGTTCCACTTTGTGATATCATTTGAATAATTTCAGCCATGGAACTGCCAATCTCTACTGAACAAGCTAAACAATGGTAAAAGGAGCTGTTAACTTGTAAACTACAGCTTCATGACATCACAAGTTGAAGTTCAAACTTTGGAGATGTGTACAGTAATCCCTCGTTTATCGCGGGGGTTAGGTTCCAGAAATAATAAGAGAAATCCGTGCAGTAGGACAACTTTATATTTTACAATTATTCTACATGTTTTAAGGCTGTAAATGCCTCACCACACACATTATACGCTTTTCTCAGACTGGAATTAACCTTTTCTCACATTTATCTCTAGTTTAAACACTCAAACGTTCATAGATTTTCAACAAAATGTATTAATAGTGACGCGTGGGGGGAGACACGGCTCCAGAAGCCCCGCCGGACGCGCGAGGAGCACTGCCACGTCCCGGGACGTGACGCGCACCAACCCCTTGGAGAAGTGCGCGACACGTGCACCCCTCATCGTGGACAAATCCGTGACAGAGCAGCACGACCGCCGCGAGGCTGCGCATACACCGGGGCTGCGAGCACGAGATCGAACCGCCGCGCCCGGACGTGTCCTCTCAGCCCGAGCAACAAACCGAACACGCACAAACGAACGCAAGAGCCGCACGGAGTGATTTAATCCTGGTTTAGACCTGGTCCAGTCCTGGTCTAGACCTGGTTTAGTTCTGGTCTAGACCTGGTTTAGTCCACATTTAGTCCTGGTCTAGTCTCTTAGCCAATCAGGACGCAGAACACAATGTTACACTATTAAAAAAATGTCACACTATAAATAAATAAAAAAACACGAATCGAGGGATTACTCTATAGACTAATAATAAAACTCAAACATGTGTGAATGAAACAAAACACAGCTCCAGGTATGTTTTTGAGGTGGTAATAACATTAGAACATGGCTTAAAACTTACAAGAGTCAATTTCGAGCTATATAGGGCCCTGAAGCCTAGTTTAAACAGCTTTATTCAATTCAATTCCTGGTTCAGTCGAGTATTTTGTGTGAATCAAAAATTCACTTGATTGCTAAAGTCAAATATCACAGACATGTGTGAAATCCTTTGGTTCTGTTCAAGT
The DNA here is from genome assembly GCA_036785185.1 of Paratrypauchen microcephalus. Classification (NCBI taxonomy): domain Eukaryota; kingdom Metazoa; phylum Chordata; class Actinopteri; order Gobiiformes; family Gobiidae; genus Paratrypauchen; species Paratrypauchen microcephalus. The sequence goes on from JAVJIX010000101.1 coordinate 762,295, forward strand.
TTAACCAACAGAATGAACTGAATTATGTGTGACAGAGGTGGCCAATAAGGAACAGGAGAAGAAAGAAGAGGCGGAGCCTAAAGTCAGCACAGAGACACATGACTCTCCCAGTCATACTGCCGATCAGTCACAGAGCTCTGACCCCCCTGAGTCTGAGACAGATCATTCCAACTGGAACGGTGAGTAGACCTGTCATGATAATGCATTTTCAAGCAGAGAAATAGTGGAATAAAGGATAAAACTGGAACTACTGTCTGCCACTGACACAATAACAAAAAAACAGGATAATCCCAGTGAACCTTGTCTAAATATGCAGTATCATTACATGGCCTGAGCTGCAATACATAAATGGCAGAATGAGCCACTAATTAGTGATTAGAAGCTATTTATTCTACCCCCTATAGCTTAATTATCCCCTTATAACATGCAAAATTTGTGTCACAAAAACTGTACTCATGATAAACATTGAGCCCCAGAATATATTGTTTCTGCTTTTATATATTGAGTATTATAAATGCCTAGACTTTTTCAGTTCCGATACCGATATCGATCCTTTCACTTTAAAGGGATATGCCACCCCCAGGTCAAACTTGGGCATCTCCCCACAGTCCAGAGACTAAAATAAGTGGTGGAAAGCGTTTTCCTGCTCACCCAGCCATTGTCCAGGTCTGTCAGCACTGACCGCCGCGGTATCTGCTGCTACTCCACGTTAGACTGGAGTCTAACGTCGCCAGAGAAAGATTTCGGCCAAAAGGAATTAATTTGCTCGATGCGTTTCCCAATTACTTTCTGTGTAGTGCGCATTCATATCGAGTGCAAATAAAAGTGCACACACTACGCTGCCAGGGGAATCCCTGTTACGCACCAGGAAGGCAGTTCCCCTGTTACGCAGCGTGCTGCGTGCTTCGGCTTTCTTTTTCCGCACTGAAAAATAGTTCCCACCCAAAATGACCAAGTCAAGCTCTCCGTGTTGATTTGCTCATTTATTTGCACTCGATATGAATGCGCACTACACAGAAAGTAATTGGGAAAAGCATCGAGCAAATTAATTCCTTTTGGCCGAAATCTTTCTCTGGCGACGTTAGACTCCAGTCTAAGGCGGAGGAGCTGCAGATACCGCGGCGGTCAGTGGCGACAGACTCGGACAATGGCTGCGTCACCAGAAAAACGCTTTCCACCACTTATTTTAGTCTCTGGACTGTGGGGAGATGCCCAAGATTGACCTGGGGGTGGCATATCCCTTTAAGTATCTGTAGATATCCCATATCAACTGATACCAGTGTTGGGATGGAAAATGGCAGATTTCCTTCAAACACAGTGCTCTTGTTACACAGAGACCCAATAGTGTTCTGTAACTGTTTGTATAAAGAAAAGACATTACTACATTATGTAGGCCAAATCAGACCACAAATAGTCTTATTACATCCAATTAAAGGTCCAGTCACAATTTTGGCACTGATATTAGATCAGTAAAAAAATTGGTGCAATATCGATGCTGATATTGTTGTTGGTGACCTAATAGTGAGTCATCTGTAACTCTGGATTTAATAATTGAACTGAATAAATCCTTTTGAGTTCTAACTGAATGTGGACTGTCCCAGGGGCGGGGCCAGACATCCAGGAGGAGGACGAGGAGGGCGTGAAGAGTGAGGACGCCTGAGGACATCAGAGGATGCCAGAGGACTGTGGATGTCTCAGATGGTCATGTGACTTCACCTTCGAATGTCCTCCTCAGAGACATGGACCCTCTGCCCATCTCACCGACACACTCAATCTAGAACCATGTTTGTTGTATTACAGAATATTGTGTAGAAACCAGCCTGCTGTTTTAAAAGTCCAGAGAACAGACGTAGACCTGCACCAAAGATGGTAAGGATATGTTTAAAAAAAAACACTCAATTAGCAGTCAAAACTTGGAGGGCAGAGGTCCGTATGAGGGGCAGAATATTAAATGGATTAGCGGTGATGTAGGGGCCTGTGCAATGGGGGGGGGGGCGCTGTGAGCCCCAGCTTTAGGTGTCGTGACCATGTTGCTATTTTCTTTTGTGACCAATCCTGTTATAAATATGAGATTCTGAGGATATAAGACTGTAAGCCCACTCCTGGTCTGTCTCCTGCTGATGTGATGTTCTAAACTTACTGTGTAAAGGATTTTTGAGGGTTGTCACAATCTCAGATGGAGGGCAGGGTAAATAAGACTGTGAACGTAAGATACTATTTTTAAAAAGAACCAACAATTCTTTATTCCGCTGGTTTTCTCCCAGTGTACGAACTACAATGCCGCCAGTGTGAAGGTCAAAGGTCCTTGCTGTAAGGATTTGATGAATAACTCCTGACAGAGACATTGTTTGCAGTAGAGATTGCCGTCTTTGCTTTTCTCTTCTACATTAATCTGTAGGCAGCTCATACTTTAATGCAAACCAGAACCATGGCACACTTCAGACGCTGGCATGGTTGGAGGAGGTGGACCAAAGCATGACGCAGCTTTTATTGCTCCAAGCTGTTGTTTCACTAGCAGTGACTATGCTATGACAATGAAATACGGTAAAGATATTTGTTGATGGTGGGTGGATGTGACGGGGGGAGACTCAGGGTGGGGCTCCATCTCCAATCAAAAATGGTCACCCAGCTGATTCGGAAAACACCACCTCCTTAAAGATGATGTCTTCAGACTGAAGAATGGATGAGAGACATGTCCACGTCCAGAGAGCTGACGTGGACGGTGTTGTCATGATAGGCTGTATAAATAGGGCTTCTGGGTAATTGAAGGCGCGGTCGAGATGAGCTGTGGTTAGCTGGAGAGGAGGTTGAGGCGTGCTCCACCTCCTGAAGTTAATCATATCAACTCCACTTAATCCAAAACCTGAGGAGCATATCACAGCATGACTCCTATCAGCCTCACTTTATTAGAATTTTATTTAAAAAAAAAAAAATTCTCCAAATTGGCAGGATGGTGGCTGAGTGGCTTTCTGTGTGGAGCTTGCATGTTCTCCCTGTGTCTGGTTGTACTTCCTCCAGACACTCTGGTTTCTCCCGTCAACCCAAGACATGCCCCACAGGTCAGATCCTCCAGCTAAGGTGCTGACCAAGACTAGCTCAAGATGTGGAGATGGGGCCCCGGAGGGGTAACATGCTGCCCATTGCTCCCGAGGAGATGCCCCAGCAGCATTGAAGAATGGGTCAAATGCAGAGTACAAATTTACCTACCGGGATAATAGAGTACCTTAAAAAAAATAAATGCTGTCAATCAGGGGCATTACCTTCAACACCCTCATTCCTGATTGGCTCTTTGGTTGTTATGATATTCTTGGTTAGAATTCCAAATATGGAACGCAGCTCCCAATCCCCCCCCCTATAACGACTAGCTTCAATTGGCTTCATTTGACTGGAACCAAATGCTATGGGTGAGTCCCACTCCGTTAGTTCATGTATTAGGTGTTTATACAGTCTATGCAAACAGTGCTACATGATGACATCAGTGGGTTGGTTTGTGCAGATGTCATTTGTTCTAAATGGGCCACCATCCTCCACTCAAGCTATCAGCAACTGTCTATATGTAAACAGACTTGTGTATGTCCGAGTGTGTATGTATACACATGTAGAGTACATTATTACATCATGCATGTGCATGTATACACATATAACTGTATATATCATGTATACATCATGTATGTGCACATATACCTGTATATAACATGTAACCATGGATATGCCAGAATATTACCTATACCATTATTTGACTCGTAATGCTTTTCTGTTTAAGAAGAGTGTAGATTCCAATAGTGTTTTTGCTCCATGTTTGGATTGGCACAATGGGAGTAGAATGACTCCTTACTCCTTAGCTCACACAGAGATTTTTGCCACATTTTCAGAGGACATCCAATCTGGATTAAAAATGTTCAAACGGCAATTATGGACTATTAAAAATTGGTTTACAATAAAACTCCATATTGGGGTTTATAAATCAATGCAGGAGCTAACTACATTTAAACTTGTAGCAAACATGGTGGGATTGGGGGTGCGCTCGCAACCCTAAAAGGCTCTAAATTAACATGTCTAGTGTGCACTGCTATTGAAGAACTTAGCACCCCCAAAGCTCCTCCAACCAAAAATGTCTGGCGCCGCCCTTGACCTGCTGTCTCAACCTACAGTCTACCTGCTGTCCCACCCTACAATCTACCTGCTGGCTCATCATTTGGTGAGACACATTAAAAACAGGCCCAAAAGTTTTGAGCCAAAAGTCATCATCGCCCCTTTGAGCTATTGTACGTGTTGTATGTTAGCAGTGTTAGCAGTTGTGCCAAATTAGAGTAATGCTAATACATTATCTAATGCTAATCCAGCCCAGGACATTTTGAGAACACTGTCTTCTGTCAGGAGTTGGTCTTAACTGTACCAGAACAGAACCAGAACAGACTAAGGAGACTGAAGTGAGCATGTGTTACAATACTTCTGCAAAGGCAGCTCTTGGACAACACGTCTAAAATAGTAACTGTAGTTTTAGTCATCAAAACGATCATTGAAGCAAAATTAATTTTGACTTAATAAATATATATTTTTTGTAATTTGCATGAGCCCCAGTATGTGCTGTGACCTTTGACACTGCAGTGCAGTTTTGTACCTGCGGGGAGAGTAGCTCACGTGTCCAAAACAAACTGGGCTAGTGCTGATACCTGGATTTGGAGGGACGCAAGTGATCACATGAACAGGCCTAAAATGTTACTGATGTCATAATTTTATAATAATAATAATAATAATAATACAGTGGTACCTCACCTTACGAAATTAATTCGTTCCAGAAGTGGTTTCGTAACGTGAATTTTTCGTAAGTTGAGTAGCTATTTCAAAGCCTGATTCGTTCCAAGGCCCCGTTCCAAGTTTTATAGTGTAACTTTTTTTTATAGTGTAACATTGTGTTCTGCGTAGAGACTGTAGACCCAGGACTAAACGTGGACTATACCAGGTCTAGACCAAGGTCTAAACCAGGACTAAACCTGGACTAAACCAGGACTAGACCAGGTGGATTAAAGCGCCGCGTGTGGGTCTATTTCCTGGTTTCGTTTCGAGTCACGGCTGAGGCGAGCAGCGAGGGGGACCGCACGCAGTCTGAGCGCATGAACGAGACCCGTGCTCAAACCGTGCCTCCTCTAGACCTCCTCTAGACCTGGTCTAGACCACCGCGGCTCTTGCATGCGTTCGTTCATGCGCTCAGACTGCGTGCGGTCCCCCTCGCTGCTCGCCTCAGCCGTGACTCGAAATGAAACCAGGAAATAGACCCGCGCGGTGCTTTAATCCACCTGGTCTAGTCCTGGTTTAGTCCAGGTTTAGTCCTGGTTTAGTCCAGGTTTAGTCCTGGTCCAGTCCTGGTTTAGTCCAGGTCTAGACCTGCTGGCAGCCCCGCGCCGGGTCATGCTGCGCTATCACATGTGTCCGCATGCAGTCTTCTCCCCCCTCCCCCTTCCCCCCACACTTCACTATTAATAATTTTGTTGAAAATCTATGAAAGTTTGAGTGTTTAAACAGAGACAAATGTGAGAAAAGTTTAAATCCAGTCTGAGAAAAGCGTATAATGTGTGTGGCTGAGCGCGCATTATTTGAATTTTTGAGATTTCGCGTTTCGTAACTTGAAATTTCTTTCATATCTAGAGACCAAAATTTACCGTGAAGGCGTTTCGTAACTTGAAATTTTCATTTATTGGGTCTTTCGTAAGGTGAGGTACCACTGTAATAATAATAATAATAATAATAATAATAATAATGTTGTTACCTCTTCAAAAACATAACTGAGTTGTGTTTTGTTTCATTCACACATGTTTAAGTAATCCTTTATTATTATTATAATCCTTAATTATCTATATCTCCAAAGCTCCAAATGCTCTGTTCCACCTTGTGATGTCATAAAGCAGTTGTTTTCAGGTTAACAGCTCCTTTTAGTTCAACAGACATAGGCAATTCCAGGACTGAAATTGTCCCAATGATTCTAGAGAAGGTTGATGATGGAGTTTAAAAAGACAGAGGAGCACTTACTGTATGACATCATGACATCACAGGTCTTGTGTGTTAAACATGTGTGAATGAAACAAAACACAACTCTAGGTATGTTTATGATGAGAAACTACATTAGGAAATCAGGAAATTAGAAGATGAGGAAATAGTGTAATATGGACCCTTTAACACCATCTTAATCATAACCTTAACCATAACCAGTTTCTTAACTTTAAAAAAAAAAAAAAAAAATCCAAAATGTCATCACTTCGAATCACAGCAGAGCGTCCCTCCTGATCTCACCCTCGAGCATTAATCAGCAAACTGTGTTCCACTGCCCACACCTCAGAGGCCGCTCCAGAGCCCATGAGCCAAGATGGCCGCTGTGGAGCTGCTGGGTGTTTACCAATCACCAGGATCTTGCGTGTGAAGCACACTCAACTGGATGTACAAATTATGTCAAATATTTACATCTGAAAGAAAATAAATGAAGTGTTTCAACGAGGGGGTAATTATGCAAAATTGACTTCTTATTGGAGCTTTCTAGCATGTTCTAAGGTCATGTTCTAATGTCATGTTATAACATTGTTCCCTCAACAAAAATCCATGCATGTTTGAGAACTTTTGCGATGTCTCCATGGGCCCTATTCTAACCCTCCTTATGGTTAGCAGTATTAATCTGTACAAGGCTCCACCCACAAGCCTCCGCCACCCATGCTACCACACAATAATTCTCCATCAATATATAAAAGCAGGACACACAATAATACACTACAACTTGACAAAAACAAAACTGAAACTTATAAAACATGTTAATGTGTTGTTTCTGATTAATTTGGCCTTTTCAAAAAAAATAAAAGGGAACATGGTGATCTAAATATGTTACATGTTAGCAGTTAATACATCGTAGAAGTAAAATACCCCCACTTTAAATTACATTCTGTGAGTAAGTCTTTAATTTACATGAATTGTCCCGGTTTAAACACTTATGGGATGTAGTTGAGCACTGCCTGTGTGTTCTTGGGCAAGTCACACCAAATGTCCGGCCCCCTCCAGTCACAGGATCCTGGTGATTGGTTCTCGCTGAGGGCATGTCTCACATCTCAGATCAGGAGGGGGCTGAGAGGCGGGACTTGCCCATGTGTTTGGAGACTGTGGTTACCGTGGATACTGGCGTGTAGCGTGTGCTGGAGGATGTGTACAGCTCTCTGTATTATTGTAAGAAACATGCAGATCTATTAAAGAGTCATGAAGTAAAGTGCTGTTTGTCTGAGTCAATGAGACTGACTGAAGTGTATAGTGCTCCAAAAGTGGGTAGTTCAGTGAACAAAGTAAGAGTTACTTCAAATGTTACTTCAAAAAAATATGAAGTACTCAAGTACAAAATGGTCCAAGAAAGTCAGAAATGACTGAAGTCAGAGAAAAAATGTATTTAGGAAAACTACTACTCTAACTAAAACTACTCTAACTCTAACTTAAAGAGTAACTTTCAGGACATAACATCTGATTTACAATTTCAAGTTAATGTAATTAGAAGGACAAAACATTAAATCATGCACATGGTGTTTTGACATACAGTAATCCCTCGTTTATCGCGGGGGTTAGGTTCCAGAAGTAACCCGCAATACGTGAAATCCGCGAAGTATGACAACTTTATATTTTACAATTATTACACATGTTTTAAGGCTGTAAACGCCTCACCACACACATTATACACTTTCCTCAAACTGGTATTAACATTTTCTCACATTTCTCTCTAGTTTAAACACTCAAACCTTTGTAGATTTACAACAAAATGTATTAATATTGAAGCATGGGGGGGGGGGTGCACACGTGCGCACGGACACGTGCAGATGGATATGCGTTGTTTTGGAACAACATATCCATGCCATGTGCGAAAGTCGAGTGGAAAGCGACCTGGATATCATTTTGGGCAAGACTCAAGCCACCGCTAACAGTGCCGAACTGGCTGACACGGTTCACTGCTCCGAAGACGCCTCTGAGCACCAGCCCTCACCACCCGAACAGGTACGAACACTTCAGCGAGGGGCTTGGTCTAAAGCCCCGATCAGCTCTACCATGAGGATTTTCCTCCACTAACCCGCGCTCACAAGGGTTGGTTGCATTTCACCCCGGCTCCAAAATCAGACCACCCCGGAGTTTGGGGCATGGCTATCAATGCGTCGCCAATACTCCACAGCTCTCTAGGACGGAGTCGGGTTCGTCCGCTAGGCGTGAGGGGGGAAGACCCACTGTCTCCTCTCTGCGTGTGAGTGTCCCCCCCGCTGCGGTTCCCTCGAATGCGGCTCTCCCCGCTGTGGCGTCCGGGCCAGGCCCATCCGTGTTGATTCTTGGCTCTTCCATGGTCCGGCTCGTGCATGTAAACAAAGGCCACACCTCCTGTCACCCAGGCGCTCTCGTGAAGGACATCAGAGACTCTGTCCCTACCACCCTGCGTGACCATCCCTGGTCTAGACCTGGTTTAGTCCAGGTTTAGACCTGGTTTAGTCCTGGTTTAGTCCACGTTTAGTCCTGGTTTAGTCCACGTTTAGTCCTGGTCTAGTCTCTTAGCCAATCAGGACGCAGGACACAATGTTACACTGTAAAAAAAAAAGTTACACTATAAAAAAATAAAAATTTGAAAAAAAAATCTGCGAAACAGCAAGGCCGCGAACAGTGAACCGCGATAGAGCGAGGGTTCACTGTAAACAAAATGAGACAAACTAAATCTTATCTGAAGGAGCTGCAAGAAACACAGATGTTCAAATAATTTCGGTAACATTTTGTAATAACGGCTGCTTATAAAGCATTAGTTACACTCAGTCAATAATGAACTAGTTATTACTAATTATTTTACAAAACATTTACAAATATTTGTTCATGAGTAAGAAATACATTAACATATATTTGTTAATGAGTAACAAATTCTACACTAATAGCATTAGTAACTTAGTAAATAATGAACTAATTATTTTACAAAACATTTACAAATATTTGTTAATGAGTAAGAAATACTACACTAATGTTATATCTATCCTCATTTGAAGACCATTAGTCAATGATTACGTAATGATGAAATGAATAATAATTAAACCTTTACAAACATTTAAATCTTTTAGTAAAAACTGTTTCAAACAAGTTCACGTTCCTCAAATGAATTGTGCATTATTTGTAGACTTTGTAAAATCTTCAAAATATTATTTATAAATAGTTTGTGTACTATTTTTAAGTAATTCATAGCTACATTATCATTGCATTAAGATTAGCTTGTAAATCATTAAGTGTGGTCAAAATGAAAGCCAAGAAGACATGTCAAGAAAACATTCATTCATTCATTCATCTTCTTCTGCTTTTCCATTTTCTGGGTCGCGGGAGCAGCAGTCCAAGCAGTGTTCTGCTGCCCAGAACACAATGCACCAGGCCCCATGAATCCTCCCGCGGGTGGTGGGTCCACAGGAGGACGGCCCACATCACAACAGGCCTTGATGTATTTTCTGTCATGATAAAAGGAGAAATTCAATTTGTCAACTGGACAAAGTTTGTTTGGTCGAAAACATTTCGCCGCTCATCCGAGAGGCTTCGTCAGCTCTGGTTCTAGTGCTGGTTAGACACTGCTTATATCTAGCTGCAGGGAGGAGCTACCTACACTGAAATAGCTCTGAAACTATCTCCACTAATCTGTCTCTTTTGTATTACGAATTCCTCTGGCGTCTAGTATTAGCATATCCATTCAGCCCTAGGAGGCGCTCACTACACTGAAATAGCTCTGAAACTATCTCAGCTAATCTGTCTCTTTGTTTTTCAAATTACTCTGGCGACTAGTTTAGCCTCCCTATTCAAGCCTAACGACCCTCTCCACCTCTTACAGAGGGGTTAAAACACAGTTGCGACATCATCACTTTGTTTCTTGCGATGTATGATATAGTCAGTATGTACAAAACTTGCTTGATTCCCAGGCAAGTAAGTGTTTTACAACATGGATCTGTTATTGTATGATTTTGCATGTGTGTCTGTGTCCACAGCTGGGCTTACACTGTGTGATTTTTGGCTCATTTTGAGACGATTTAATTTTAAAGGTACAGTGTGTAGGATTCGTGGCGCATAGGTGGTGTAGGTACCATGCACTTCCTCTTTTGGCTACGGCAGACCTCGAGGGTCACCCGGGCGCGCCGTAACGCGGACAGCTCGCATACCCGCGCGCACCTGGCGCTGTGTGAGTTCTCGCCGACAATTACGGTATAAATAAAACGCAGTCCCGTTTTTCTTTTCTCATGAAAACACACATTCCCGATCATGTACCATGACAATCTACACATCAAATGAAACCTTACAGTCTCCTCTTTTTGACTATGCAATTCATTTCCCTGCACAACAATCACTCCCCGAGCACATGGGGCTTTTATACGGAAAAGCACAAAACGAGGTTTGTTACTTGGCTTACCTTTGAATGCTCTGGACAGGTCAAACTCTGTATTTCACCATAAACTTGGTCTCAGTCTGTCCGTAAGGATCCAGCGAATAAAATCCAGTAAAACAATTTAGTCCAAAACACGTGTTAGATCCATTACGACGTGTGATCCGGCAGCATGCGTGTCGTTGTTTACCCAAAACCACGAGCCTTGCCGAAGGCGGAGCCCAAATGTCCTTCTGCGGCTCTCGTATTCAAAATGGCTGCCTCTATATGGGGACGATCCCCCTTTTATGTGACTATATCTAAGTCCAAAAGAATACTTTGATTTCATGATGGAAGTGAAAAGGCTTGGAAAACAATGTATTTTTGAATGGGTATCTTCAATTTCAGTAATTAACGGGTAAAAATCTTACACACTGTCCCTTTAAGCATCCTGGGTTAACACTTCCAAATGAGTTTGACCACCTCCAGACAGACAAAATGTAGGACAAGTAGGGTTACTAAGTATAAATGGGGCAATTTATCAAGAAACATTTGTTTGCCTTTTAACCCCACAGGCCAAAAGACGAAGATGCTACTTGACCCAAAAGATAACCCAAAGGTTGCTACAGCATACCAAAATGATTTAATTACTGTAATTTTGCATTTGTCTTTGCTGGGACATTATCAAATTAGTGAATTGTCCAAAAGGCTAGGCATTATGTAGCTAAACGTAGGCTATGTTTTCATGCAATCTAAATATTAGGCCAAGCCAATGCAAATTTAAATAAAAAGCCCGTGAACATGACTTACCACTCAAAGCGGTCGTGGCAGTCGCTCCTTCTCAGCTTCATTCCATGTCCACATTTGTTGCATTTCATCTTCTTTGCCAGGATTTATTTCTTCTGCAACCAAAAACAAAAGTGTTGCGTTTATATTTTTGTGGAGTGTATGTATTGTCATGGGATCTATCAATCATGGTTTCTGCTTGTAGAAATAAAAGAGGATGGCAGAGGCACTCTGAGTTACAGTGTATTTCAGTATACTTGGATGCAACATGTATAATATATGATATTTTAACAAATTAATCCTAACAAATTAATTTTAATGCATCAATCTTGAGTGCCTCAGATCTGCAAGCCATGTCGACAACATTAACAAACATATCACCGCATGCTCAGACCATATCTGCACATGGAAATGTGAGCTTGAACACGGCGATGTAATTGCTTCTCATAAGTGGCTAAATTCGCTCACTTGAGCAGCATAAGTTAGTTGTTTCAAATGACTGAAAGACTGAAAAGACTGAAATACAGAAGTGTTCCAAACATAACTTAACCATAACTATCAAACAACGGCTGTAAGTCCGCAAAAATTATGCCATGTTTAGATAGTTCATAAGGACAGTTTAATTATTCAAAAGAAGCCAATAAGAATTAGTCGGTCAAAGACTCAAACAAGATTCAAACAAAGGCTAGAAATCGGCATTGCATTAGATTAAGTAGAAAACGTTAAATACTTACTGCTTTTCTTTCCGCACAGCTGATCGGTAGGACAAAACTCTGACAAACTCTCAAGGAATGACGTATTGTGTTGTGCGCATGCACAGTACGGCTTGGCAGCAAATCTTGACGGGCAGGAAGGAATTATAGGACACCGGAACCAGAGGGTTTTGGCTGAAAGTTTGACCAGCGAAGAGAAAAGGGTCTGTACCACAGGTAAGCATTTTCATCTGTGTGGATATTTGCACTTTGAAGTATTAATGCAACATGTTAAATATAAGTTGTACACGACCTTACATCACCATAATTCAGTCATTCCAGGTATGTGTAAGCCTAAGTATGTTACGGTGCTCTCATATTTTCAAATATGACAAGAGGGTCCTGGCTAAAGTCACCTCTATGCTGGACCATGAGTCTCACCCCCTACAGGACGCTCTGTCTGCTCTGGAGAGCAGCATCAGTGACAGACTGATTCACCCTCGCTGTGTGAAGGAGAGGTTTCACAGGTCTTTCCTTCCTGCTGCTGTCAGACTGTACAACGAACACTGTTAACATGTCATTCAACTTTATCTGCACTACAATATTCAACTATACTCCAGAGTCTATTTTTAGGTCTAGTTTTAAATTATCCTAGGCCATTATTTATTTATTTATTATATTGTTCTGTTGTATGCTACTTTTTCTTGATGTTCTTGATCTGTGCGTTGCAACACTGGAATTTCCCCACTGTGGGACTAATAAAGGCATATCTTATCTTATCTTATCTTATTTAGTACATTACATCTTTTAATGTGGCCCAAAGGAACGGTTATTTGGTCAATTAGCTGCCTCATTCATCCAACTAGCTAAAAGTTCGCTAGCAATACAAGCTGACTGGTTTAGCTTTTTGTTGGGTCAGCATTTCATTTAATCGTCCTGGTTCGGTGTGCTTTAAAATCCATCTCAGTCAATGACACAGTACATTTCAATGGGATGTGAAATTAATATTATCACCATCTGATTTTAAAAAGTGGGTTCCAATGCTAATGTCCGCTGATGTTAAGTAAGTCCTGGTAGGCTATCAGAGTGTTATTACCATATTTGAAAACCAAAAAAATGTTTTCCTATCGAACTGTTAAAGCCCCAGTGTGTAGGATTCGTGGCGCATAGGTGGATGGTGCTATTGCACTTTCTGTTTTAGCTACGGCAGACCTCGAGGGTCACCCAGACGCGCGCACGAGCCGCACGCCGCTACTGTATAAATAAAACGCGGTCCCGTTTTTTTTTTTTTTTTTTCTCATGAAAACACACATTCCCGATCATGTACCATGACACTCTACACATCAAATGAAACCTTACAGTCTCCTCTTTTTGACTATGCAATTCATTTCATCATCAAAACAATCACTCCCCGAGCACATGGGGCTTTTATACGGAAAAGCACAAAACGAGGTTAGCTTACCTTAGAATGCTTTGCACAGGTCAAACTCTGTATTTCACCATAAACTTGCTCTCAATTTGTCCGTAATGATCCAGCGAATAAAATCCAGTAAAACAATTTAGTCCAAAACACGTGTTAGATCCATTACGACGTCTGATCCGGCAGCATGCTTGTGTTGTTTACCCAAAACCACGAGCCTTGCCGAAGGCAGAGCCCAAATGTCCTTCTGCGGCTCTCGTATTCAAAATGGCTGCCTCTGCATGGGGAAGATCCCCCTTTTATGTGACTATATCTAAGTCCAAAAGAATACTTTGATTTCATGATGGAAGTGAAAAGGCTTGGAAAACAATGTATTTTTGAATGGGTATCTTCAATTTCAGTAATTAACGGGTAAAAATCTTACACACTGTCCCTTTAAAGAACTCATTTAGTGATGGAGAAACTGTCTATATAAGACGACGCGTGATAGTGGTCTTATGAAGATTACATGGTTTTATAAGATATATTATGCAATATAATACAATAAGTAATAATATAATATATAATATATAATATAATATTATATAATATGATAAGTTTTTTTTACTATGTGTAGTTTTATGTATTTTAGCATGCTAGTATGTATGTATGTGTGTGTGTGTGTGTGTGTCTGTGTGTACAGTTTTAAGGAAAACTATTGACATGTTCTCTCCTTCTTTGTCTGTCATGCACCAACAGCCCCAACTTTTTTGAACAGTCTGCTTATGCTGAATATGAAACCTATTCCCTAAAAAAGTTGCACAAGTGAAAAATCGTCTCAAAATGAGCCAAAAATCACACAGTGTAAGCCCAGCTGTGGACACTGTAAGGTACAGTGTGCGTTTGGCATGCACTGGTTACTGATTTGCCTTCAACTGAGTTTTCCTCTGTCAGAAGGAACAGGCACTTGTTTAAGGGTCGGATATTTATTCAGGAGGAAGGACAAGGTAATATTGAACAGGAGGATTAATTGGTTACATGTATGGGTGTGTGGTTATCTGAAAACAAGAACAAGAAAAATATATAATATTAGGGAACAAACTAGGAAAAGAAAGAAACGTACTATAACACAAAGGAACCACAAGTGGGCGCTCCAGCATAAGGCAACACCCATAGAACATTGAAGCATCGTAAATTAGCGATAGCTCCTTTACCATTAATTATAAACTACAAGAACTATACGTTCAAATAAACTGCCAAATATATACATTTGCAATCAAGTACAGACAATACTCACACAGCAAGAACGCACACGGCACTCATACACATGAACCAAAGGATACCCGAGACCAGCACGAGGAACCGCTCCTTATACAACTAAACAACAGCGCACACGAACTCGTGGGGCCCCAGTCTCGGGGAACAACAGTTTCGACTACAGGTGCATTATGGGTAATGTAGTCCCATGCCAGACTTTTAACAGCCGCCCCTGTATTTGAAGGTCAAATACACACATGCAAAAAGTCCACTAGTTGGGAGAAGTGCTGCCGGTGTCCTCAGGTACTTCCGGAAGCTCCACTAGTTTGGTTACAGGGCATATGTAAGTATTGTCTTTAACTTTCACCTCTGCAGTTCGGACAACACCGTCTGATCCTGGGAAAACCTTGGTGATGGCGCCAACAGGCCACAGTCCTCTGGGGAGATTTGCATCCACAATCATAACAACCTGTCCCACAGTCACATTGTCTGTAGATTTCCTCCATTTCTGTCTCAGCTGAAGCCCAGGGAGGTAGTTCTGGATAAAACGCTTCCAGAAATGGTCACTAATCACCTGACTGTATCTCCATCTCCTGTTAGACAGAGCATCGTGTGGGCCATACACTGCCTGTGGTAGCGCTGAGTCACGCCTTCCCATTAACAAGAGGTTGGGTGTGATAGGGTCAGGATCAGCCACATCAGAGGAGGCATACCCAAGAGGTTTAGAGTTTAGGATGCCCTCAACCTCTATCAGTGTTGTAAGTAGGACTTCTTCTGCCACAACTTGATCTTTCGGGATGACCTGCAGAGCTGACTTGACGGACCTGATTTCCCTCTCCCAGGCTCCCCCAAAGTGAGGCGCATGCGGTGGGTTGAAGTGGAAGTTAATGGTCTGGGTGGCCAGCTGTTGCTGCAGTTCTGGGGCCATGTTCGGTCTGGAGCTCATTGTTACCCCCTCTGAAGTTCGTGCCCTGGTCCGACCACAGCTCGTACGGTTTTCCCCTGCGTGCGATAAACCTGCGTAATGACATGTAAGGTCCTATTAAACTAGCCTCCTTACGATGTCACTGAGGTTATTATACAGCTTTTACCTTTCCTCATTGAGAATGACTGAAAATACCATGATGCAATGTTGTTGTGGGTACGTTTATTCTGTGCATGTTTCCCACATGTTTTTTCTTTTGTAACCAATCCTGTGTAAGGTAGTAGTAATATGGTGCTTGTTGGCCAATTAGAACAAGGGAGAAACGAAAGTAATTTTGGGCACGACTGTTTTTTTGGCGGGAGGAAAAAAAAAAAAGTTAGATTTCGTGTGGAGCCAGTGAATGGACAATCCAGAAAAATGGATAGCGAACATGCTTCTAAGTGAGGACTTTTGGACAGAGTAAGCTATCGCTGAAGCACCAGCCCACACATCTAGCTAAGTGCAGTCAGTTTTATAGCCCAGAGATCGTTTAAATTCTGGAGTGTGCTGCGTTGAGCAACTAGGCTAATGTTTTGCCGTTTTCTTTGTCTAGCTGCGTGGAGTGTAGAAATTGCTAAGCGAGTTAAGCACAACATGTCTTCATTGCACTAAGTGAGTTGCATACACGGACTGGTACAGGTTAGTTAAGGAAGAAAGGCTCGTGCTCAAAAGGACTCTTTGCCGTCGGGACTGGCTATTACTGCATCGAGGAAGACTCGCCATCGTCCGGCTCGCTGAGGGTCTTGGAACTGTCGTGAGTAGCAGAATCAGGTTTCGGCTGTCTTCTCCTCCACGTAGCTGGCAGGCTACCACCGCAGCGTGAGTGAGTGAATCTTATTTTTTTCATACCTCGGATCATTTTCTCATCGGCGGCAGCGTTGTGGATTATACTGTTTTTTTCTCTTCTCATGTGCACCAACGTAATGGGCCCCAACGTTATGCTTGCAAGCAGGTTATCCATTGACTATTGAAACTGGTGTTATGAAACTGAAATTTTCATTAAGCTAGGGAAAGCTTATGTGTTGTTTTTTTTTAAGGTAACCTCTCTTTTCATTCAGGTTTACTGAGTATTTGTCACGTTCATGTTGGCATCAAAGGTGTCAAGGGTGATTTTGCAAGAGTGTTTTATTTCATATTAGGTTGACCATATTTCTGGCTCATGGTGACAACTCAGTACACCGATTTCAATAGACTAAGTTATGTTTATCTTACTGTTTTTTTTTTATATGTTGCTCAAATAAATGTCACCTATTTGTTACATTTAATGCAAGGGTGGTGTTGCATCTATTTTCATCATTTAATTTCCTGGAGATTACATAGGGTATTTCAGGTTGCTGGTACAGTACATCTCCAGTGGAGGCACTGCGCAAGTTGTTAATTTAGGGCATAGGCCTACTAGTCTTAGTTAAATGGCTATTTCCCTAACTGTTACGAGTAAACAGGATACCCAGTAAATTCACCATCTACCACTGGAACCCAGGATCCTGTTAGTCGTTTAAATGTGGCTTTAATGTATTCATGACCCTCAAAAAGGGGTTACATTTTGGAGGCACTGCTGGGATCGTCCTGTTTACCATAGAGAATTTATTTTATTCTTTTATTCATTTTTCTCCATTTTCTCATTAGCAGTGAAATTTTTTTTTTGGTGCACCGTCTCATTTTCACACAAAATGGAGCTTGCTAAAGCTGTTGATTGGAGTCGAGAAGAGAATGTCCCTCTCCCTCAGGCCATTGTTATTAGTGATGTGCCTTTAGACACAGAGAATGACTCTATTTTGAAAGTTTTGAACACAGTGAAAGTTTTTGGCAGCAGTCAGATACGGGGGCGACGTGGAGACACTACTGGCAGAAAATGTCTTATACTAGTGCAAACTAGCACAGATTTGGAGTCTCTCACAGTTCCTTCACAAATAGGTATTGAAGGAGAGGCAGGGCCCTGGACTGTGCATATCGTGAAAAGTTTGATTGCAGAGCCCGAATCCGACTTCCACGCCAAGCTATTAGCATTAATGCGGCAAGAGGGTAAAACCTTGAGTGATGTGAAGTCTATTGTGTCTGATGCCCCAGGCCAAAACCCTGATGTGAACATGGATTTAGTGACAGCCATCGGTAGGCTAGTGGACAAGTGTTGCCAGGGGCCGTCTGACGGGCCTAGCTACCGTAAGTTACGACTGTTTTCGGGAACGAAACCTGTTCCAGCAGGTGAAGAAGAATATGACGCCTGGATGGAGCAGGCTACCCAAATGATAAGTGAGTGGCAATGTAGTGATGCAGTTAAGAAGCAGCGCATTGTTGAAAGTTTAAAAGGACCTGCTGCTGACATCGTCCGATTTCTAAAGGTCAGCAATTCCTTGGCTAGTGCCACTGATTACTTAACTGCTTTGGAGACAGTATATGGCACGACAGAGAATGGGCCAGATCTTATGGCCAAGTTTAGGCACACATACCAGGAAGAGGGAGAAAAGCTGTCAGTGTTCCTGTATCGATTGGATAAGTTACTCCACCGAGCCTTATTAAAGGGGGCATTGGTGCTGAAGGCATGAATAAAGCACGAATGGAGCAACTGATAAAAGGTGCTTTGCCAAATGATATGGTTGCTTTGCGGGTCCGAATAAGCCACACCCTTGCAGCTCCTCCTTCCTTTTCCACATTGATGAAAGAGGTGCGAGAAGAGGAAAACTGGATCAGTGCCAGGGAAAGCGTGAGAGCAACAGCAAAAGTGGCCACCCCAGTCATTCCCGTAGCATCTGAAATTTCTGGATTGGACAGTCTGAAACAAGAAGTCAGAGAATTATCTTCTCAAGTGTCCAAATTGTTGAGCGTGGCAAAAGTAATGCCTAGCTCTGATACACCCAAGACGACTGCAGGCTCTGATGTTCGTGTTTCGGAGGCTACAGCTCAGAGTTGTCCACCAAGAGATGGGGCTGTGAGACCTCAAACAGGCATTTTCTGTTATAAATGTGGAGAAGATGGGCACACAAGGAGAGAGTGCCAGAACTCTGAAGACTTACGGAAAGTCAATCAGAAGCTGTTGAAGATACATAGGAGGCAGGGAAACTCAGCCGGAGGTCTGTGAGGGGACGGCACAGGGCTCCAAAGGAATCACGTTCCACAAATTGCTCCTCTGCTACAAATTCTGGTCTGCCTGCAGGTTTAGTGGGACCCACTTCTGTTGTACCTGTACAGATAGAAGGAATTTATACGAGAGCTCTGCTAGATAGCGGTTCTCAAGTGACTATCTTGTACAGGAGCTTTTATGACACTTACTTGAAACATTTAGTGATTCAGCCCGTGGAAAACCTTGAAATATGGGGTTTAAGTTCACACAAATATCCTTATGATGGTTATCTTCATATCCGGCTGGAATTCACTGAAAATGTGACTGGCGTGCCCCAGACAGTTGATACTTTGGCTTTAGTCTGCCCCGATCCTGTGAGAGATGAGGGCATAGCCATTCTTGTGGGAACAAACACCAGTTTAGTGAAAACGCTATTTGAATCCTGTAAAGAAAAAGCTGGGGAGGGTTTTCTAAATACTTTGACCATTCATCCCCTTGTCAAGCAGGCCTACCAAGTCCTCGGCCAGGCAAATGTGTCAGCAGAAGATATCGAAAAGCATGGAACTGTATGGTTCACTCAATCTAAACCCTTAACCCTTCTACCTGGTCAGCAGCTGCATGTTACAGGCTTACCGAAGTTCCCCGGCGATTTTAATGACGAGTTAGCACTCATAGATCAGGCTAGAGACATATCCCGCCCTGATGATTTTCAGGTCAGACCTGAAGTGCGTCCCGCCTCTGTGGTGTACAACAGACGCATCACTGTGATTGTTAAGAACATGTCCACTAGAGAGTTAGTTCTGAAAAGAGGAACTCCGCTTGCTCATATTTATCCCGTTGCTCTAGTACCCCAGCTTACTGCTAAGGCCCCCACAGAACCACCTGCCCCACTCACTGTGGATTCTTTTGATTTCGGAAACTCTCAAATGCCAGTGGATGCGAAACGGCGTCTTTGTGAGAAGATGTTAGAAAGAAAGGATGTCTTTTCATGTCATGAGTGGGATGTAGGGTGTTCCAGAAGTACTAAACACGAGATCCGACTGACAGACACGCGACCGTTCAGAGAGAGATCACGGCGCTTACCACCTGCCGACCTGGAAGATGTCCGGCAACATTTACAGGAGCTCCAGAAAAATGGCATCATCTCTGAATCCCGAAGCCCTTATGCATCACCAATTGTGGTCGTTCGGAAGAAATCCGGGAAAGTAAGAATGTGTGTCGATTATAGAACTCTGAATCAACGGACTGTACCCGATCAGTATACTGTTCCGAGAATTGAAGATGCTCTACATTCAATGACAGGCAGTAAGTGGTTCAGTGTTTTGGATTTGAGGAGCGGGTATTACCAAATACCAATGACTGAGACTGACAAGGAAAAGACGGCATTCATCTGTCCTCTGGGCTTTTATCAGTTTGAGCGCATGCCCCAAGGAATCTCCGGAGCCCCAGCAACTTTCCAGAGAGTGATGGAACGCACCATTGGAGATATGAACTTTCTGGAAGTCCTGGTGTACCTGGATGATTTGGTTGTGTTTGGCAGAACCATTGAGGAACACGAGGAAAGGCTGTTAAAAGTCCTTGACCGACTAAGAGCAGAAGGCTTAAAATTGTCTCTTGATAAATGCCAATTTGGCCGGACCTCTGTCACCTATGTAGGACACATAGTGTCCCAAGATGGAATTGCCACCGATCCATCGAAGATAGAGGCTGTCATATCCTGGCCTAGGCCTACCACTGTGACCGAGCTCAGATCCTTTTTAGGATTCTGTGGCTACTATCGGCGTTTTGTGAGAGATTTTTCAAAGCTATGCCGACCCCTAAATGAACTGCTCCAAGGGTACCCACATGCTTCCCGGGCCAAGAAAATGCAAACTGGAGAGCCGGTTAAGAGTAAGACCTTCTTCAAGCCCTCAGAACCCTTTGGCTCCAGGTGGAGTGAATCCTGTGAAAGAGTTTTCCAAGAGCTGAAGACCCGCTTAACACAGGCACCAGTGTTGGCTTTTGCTGACCCACAGAAGCCCTATGTTCTGCATGTTGATGCAAGTACAGATGGACTTGGAGGCGTTTTATACCAGGAACATGATAACGGACTGCGACCAGTTGCCTTCATTAGCAGAAGCCTGTCTCCATCCGAGAAGAACTATCCTGCACACAAATTAGAGTTTTTAGCTCTAAAGTGGGCCGTGGTTGACAGATTGCATGACTACTTGTACGGGGCCGCATTTGAAGTGAGAACTGATAACAATCCCTTGACCTATATCTTGACATCAGCAAAACTGGATGCCACTGGCCATAGATGGTTATCAGCGTTGTCTATCTACAACTTCAGTCTCAAATATAGGCCAGGTCGGAATAACATTGACGCAGACTCTCTGTCAAGACGCCCACATCCAAGTATGTCAGCTGCCGATGAATGGCATGAGATACCCGTCCCAGGAGTACGAGCACTTTGTCAGTCTATGTCTACCGGGAAAGGACCTTGTCACCTCCCTTATCCCTGTGTCGTCCAACAGATAGGTACTCATGTATCTGCCTTGCCTAAAGCTTACTGTCAAACTACAGCTGTAACAACAGACCCGTTGCCCAAGTTTAGCCCAGGTGAGCTGCAAGCAGCACAGCGTGCTGATCCTTGCCTTGGGACCGTGTTGCTTGCTGTTCAGCAGTGTCAATCTGCCAATGACATCCACTTAGATCATCCAGACCTTCGGCTTTTCAAGAGAGAATGGCACAAACTGTGCATTGATCAAGGGTTGCTGCATAGAACGGTGAAGTTGTCTGATGGGCGCCTTAAGAAGCAGCTTGTGTTGCCTAAAGACTTTCATAGGTCTGTGTTGAAATCACTGCACGATCAGACCGGGCATTTGGGTTTTGACAAAACATATGCTTTAGTCCGTGACAGATTTTTTTGGCCACATATGACAACTGATGTGGAGTCCTACTGCAAGACATGCGAACGATGTATAAAACGAAAGACACTGCCGCAGAGAGCTGCACCTTTATCCCATATGCAAAGTTCAGGGCCACTTGATCTAGTGTGTATTGACTTTCTGTCAATTGAGCCCGACAGCCGCAATGTCTGCAACGTGTTAGTGGTAACAGACCACTTTACGCGCTATGCACAAGCATTTCCAACACGGGATCAGAGAGCCATAACTGTGGCAAGAACACTATGGGAGAAGTACTTTATTCATTATGGGCTTCCTACACGTATACACTCCGATCAAGGGAGGGACTTTGAAAGCCAGTTGGTGAAAGAGATGTTGACAATGTTGGGCATCCGAAAATCCCGAACTTCTCCTTATCACCCTCAAGGTGATCCGCAACCAGAAAGGTTTAATCGGACACTTTTGGACATGTTAGGGACACTTGAACCAAGTCAGAAGCAGAAATGGAGTCAGCACATAGCGCACCTCGTACACGCCTATAACTGTACGCCGAATGAAGCCACAGGATTCTCGCCATATTTCCTTATGTTTGGGAGAGAAGCTAGACTGCCAGTGGACATTTGTTTTGGTGTGTCTGCCGATGGTACATCTCAAGGTTCTTACAACAAATACGTATCCAAAATGAGACAAGAACTCCAAGCAGCCTACCAGTTGGCTAAGCATTCTGCTGCCAAGTTGAATCAAGCAAACAAAGAAAGATATGATCAGAAAGTGCGTTACCACAGCTTGAGTCCTGGCGATAGAGTCCTCATACGCAACCTTGGTCTCAAAGGGAAACATAAGCTATCTGATCGCTGGAGTTCAAGCCTTTATGAGGTCGAGAGCCAGATGTCCAACCTTCCAGTATATCGGCTGAAGCCACTGGAAGGAAATGGACCTGTGAAAGTGATGCATCGAAATCACATTCTTCCCTTGGGACAAGAAGTTAGATTGAATGCTGAGAGCACTCCAAAGCCTGCTGCTGTTCCGAGAGCCCTTAGACGAAGGAAAGCTAAAGAGCCCTTTAAACATTCTGCACCGAATGCTGACCCCTCCTCTAATGAACTGACAGGAGAATGTTATTCTTCAGACTCAGATTCAGAGTTTGGATATTATCCTGGAGATTTCGTTCAGATGTTAGGTCCCAATGAACCTGCCATAGGGACAGCAGGAACTGACGTTATGGACACTGCAAGTGAATTGCCTACTGTAGAGTCTGAGTTGGTTACTAATCTATCAATTCCGGACTTAGCTCCTGTTACTAATTGGTTAGAAACAGACAGTCACCCAATGGAGACTGAGGACAATGGGGGTGTAGCTGCCGACCCAAACGAAGGGGATGGGGTAGATGGAGTTTTGAGTGAAAATGTAGGGAACCAAGACTGTGTTTCAGATATTATACCTACAGAAGATTCAAATGTAGACAGTGCTGATCTCCCGTCTAGAAGGTCTCAGCGGGAGAGGAAACCAACTGAAAGATTTACTTATGATACTTTAGGGGAGCCCACTAGGGAAATTGTGAGTTCTAAGAGTTGTACTGATCACTTACTTACTACCAAATCTGTTCAGTTCCCCGATCACTTCAATCAGTTACATGCATGGTGGTGCACTTCTAAAGCTTTATGTGGGAGCTGCATCATGTCCCCTATCCATTCACCTGCTCTTACTGTATAGGATAGCATCGGTAATGATAGGCTACCCCTTTGTAATCTGGGTTACAGTTTACTCTAAACAACAGCATGGGGACATGCTGTAATGTTGGTGGGGGGAGTGTGTAAGGTCCTATTAAACTAGCCTCCTTACGATGTCACTGAGGTTATTATACAGCTTTTACCTTTCCTCATTGAGAATGACTGCAAATACCATGATGCAATGTTGTTGTGGGTACGTTTATTCTGTGCATGTTTCCCACATGTTTTTTTTTTGTAACCAATCCTGTGTAAGGTAGTAGTAATATGGTGCTTGTTGGCCAATTAGAACAAGAGAGAAACGAAAGTAATTTTGGGCACGACTGTTTTTTTGGCGGGAGGAAAAAAAAAAAGTTAGATTTCGTGTGGAGCCAGTGAATGGACAATCCAGAAAAATGGATAGCGAACATGCTTCTCAGTGAGGACTTTTGGACAGAGTAAGCTATCGCTGAAGCACCAGCCCACACATCTAGCTAAGTGCAGTCAGTTTTATAGCCCAGAGATCGTTTAAATTCTGGAGTGTGCTGCGTTGAGCAACTAGGCTAATGTTTTGCCGTTTTCTTTGTCTAGCTGCGTGGAGTGTAGAAATTGCTAAGCGAGTTAAGCACAACATGTCTTCATTGCACTAAGTGAGTTGCATACACGGACTGGTACAGGTTAGTTAAGGAAGAAAGGCTCGTGCTCAAAAGGACTCTTTGCCGTCGGGACTGGCTATTACTGCATCGAGGAAGACTCGCCATCGTCCGGCTCGCTGAGGGTCTTGGAACTGTCGTGAGTAGCAGAATCAGGTTTCGGCTGTCTTCTCCTCCACGTAGCTGGCAGGCTACCACCGCAGCGTGAGTGAGTGAATCTTATTTTTTTCATACCTCGGATCATTTTCTCATCGGCGGCAGCGTTGTGGATTATACTGTTTTTTTCTCTTCTCATGTGCACCAACGTAATGGGCCCCAACGTTATGCTTGCAAGCAGGTTATCCATTGACTATTGAAACTGGTGTTATGAAACTGAAATTTTCATTAAGCTAGGGAAAGCTTATGTGTTGTTTTTTTTTAAGGTAACCTCTCTTTTCATTCAGGTTTACTGAGTATTTGTCACGTTCATGTTGGCATCAAAGGTGTCAAGGGTGATTTTGCAAGAGTGTTTTATTTCATATTAGGTTGACCATATTTCTGGCTCATGGTGACAACTCAGTACACCGATTTCAATAGACTAAGTTATGTTTATCTTACTGTTTTTTTTTTATATGTTGCTCAAATAAATGTCACCTATTTGTTACATTTAATGCAAGGGTGGTGTTGCATCTATTTTCATCATTTAATTTCCTGGAGATTACATAGGGTATTTCAGGTTGCTGGTACAGTACATCTCCAGTGGAGGCACTGCGCAAGTTGTTAATTTAGGGCATATGCCTACTAGTCTTAGTTAAATGGCTATTTCCCTAACTGTTACGAGTAAACAGGATACCCAGTAAATTCACCATCTACCACTGGAACCCAGGATCCTGTTAGTCGTTTAAATGTGGCTTTAATGTATTCATGACCCTCAAAAAGGGGTTACAGACATAAGAAAGGAGTCAGTGTCAATGCTTGGCAGGAGATCCAAGTGCACACATCTGGTGGTGAGGCACTTGTAGATAATCCCCCAGCGCTTCTCTCTTCTGCGGCCAATCTTGATCATGTATGGACCAAAGCAGTCCACGCCTGTAGACCAGAATGGGGGTTTGTACAGTCGCAGCCGTGACGAGGGAAGGTCCGCCATTTTGGGAGTAGAAGGAGAAGCACGCCATCTTTTGCAGTCCACACACTGGTATTGATGTTTCTTAATGGCTTGGCGTCCTCTGATGATCCAATAGATGCAGCGTATGTCTGCATACAGCCTCTCTGCGCCAGGGTGAAGGAGCTGAGTGTCATAATGCTTTATAAGGAGTTTAGACAGAGGGTGATCTGCGGCCAGCACAATAGGGTGGATGCTGTCTGGGTCTACATCTGTAGCCTGACGCAGGCGGCCTCCAACTCTGATCAAACCACTAAGGCTGTCATACTCAGGAGAGAGGGCACTCAGACGGCTGCTTAAGGGAACAGTGTGGCCTGCTCGGAGAGCTTGAACCTCGTCTGGGAAACTATCAGTTTGTGCAGAGCGGAGGAGTGATGTCTCCGCTTCTAGACGCTCTGCGCCAGTGAGAGCGGTGGCCGCCCCGTGCAGGGACTGGTGAGTGGCGAGGACTAGGTCCTCCAGCGTTGTGTACCGTGCTGGATCTGGGAGATCTGGGAATACAGCTGCATGGCTGCAAAATGTTGCCTTTCTGAGCTCTTCCCTGCCACAGTCTGTAGGATCTGTTGGGGGCTTTGGCCACATGTCCTGTGTCTGAGTCAGAAAGTGTGGGCCTTGTGACCAGCGGCTGGAAACCGTTAACTCTGCCAGAGGCTTGCCTCTAGTGATGTCATCTGCAGGATTATTATCGGAGTTTACATAATACCACTGCGCTGGGGAGGTCAACTCCTGGATATCACAGATTCGAGTTCCCACAAATACTTTGTAGCGGCATGAGCTGGACTGGATCCACTGCAGCACTGTGGTGGAGTCTGTCCACAGGTAGATAGACTGTAGAGGGATGGTGAGTTCTGTTTGGAGCACTTTAGCTAGTTGGGCTCCAGTAAGCGCAGCACACAGCTCCAGTCGGGGCATCGACACCTGTTTGCGGGGAGCTACCCTGGACCGTGCCATGACAAATGAAGTGGAAATGTGCACTTGCTGTTCCATCACCCTCAGATAGGCTACAGCTCCATAGGCCCTCTCAGAGGCATCACAGAAAATGTGAACCTCATATGTTGCACTGTTACTATGGTGAGAAGGAGCGTAACAGCGAGGCATGGTGATATGCTGGAGATGTGACAACTCGCTCTCCCATTCAAGCCAGGTTTGCAGCAGGGTGCCTTGTATGGGCTCATCCCATCCTCTCTCCGTGCTCCACAAAGCCTGTACTATCAGCTTCGCTCTTGTGGTGTAGGGGCAGATATAACCCAGTGGGTCATATTGACTGGCCAGTACTTTGTACACATTACGCAGTGTGACAGTAGTGTAGGACACTGGGCGGTGCTTGTATGCCAGGATATCGGTTGGGCAGTGCCAGCTGAGACCCAATGTTGACTCCTGTGGATCAAGGCTCTTGAAGTTTAACCACAATTCACAGCTCTCTGACCTGGCCACACTGGGGAGATGAGCAACCACTTCAGGGATGTTGCTCGCCCACTGGCGTATCTCAAATCCACCGCTAAGAAGAAGCTCTCTCATTCGGTCAATAAGCGCCTTGATCTTTTGTGGGTCAGAAAGGGACTGCAGGCAGTTGTCCACGTAGAAGGCTGTGTGCACAGAGTCATACACATCCTGGTGAGTGTCTTTATGTTCCCTCACATGCCTCTGTAGAGCAAAAATAGCACAGCAGGGGCTGCACGTGGTTCCAAATGGCAGAACTCTCCACTCATACACGTCTGGGGGCCGCTCTGTTTCACCATCTCGCCACAGGAACCGCAGGAGGGGCCGGTCCTCTGGGAGCAGTCGGATCTGGTGAAACATAGCTTTGATGTCCCCGCTCACCACTACAGGGTACTGCCGGAAGCGGAGTAGTACACCTAGTAGTGTAGGCCCCAGTGTAGGCCCTGGCAGGAGGTAGTGGTTGAGGTTGGTTCCCTGGAACTCAAAGGAGCAGTTAAACACTACTCTAGCCTTGTTGTTGTGATGTACTATGTGGTGTGGAACGTACCAGGATTCAGTAGAGCTATGAATCTCTTCAGGAGTCAGCTTAACCACATAGCCTGAGTCCTTTAACCTCTTGATCTCCTGATTGTAAGTGATAGCTAGATCTGGGTTCCTAGCCAGCTTGCGTTCTGTGGATCTCAGGAGGCCCTTGACCACTTCAGGAGAGACTTGAAGCTGAGGAAAATCTTTCTTCTGGAGTAGGGGAGTGGCGTATCTCTCTACACCATCTACAGGGACTCTGATAGTTTTATCCTCTAGCATGGCTATAGCTTCTCTGTCCTCTTTAGAGCGTGTGACCTCCTTCTCTGGTTTGTGGAGGGGAGTGTCTAGTTGCCACAGGCGCTGCACATTCTGGTGGAGGGCCTCAGCCGGAGAAAGGCATGACAGGTTCAGGCAGGACATCTCACCCTGTTGTGCAGGCAGGCTGCAGCTGGGACCCTGGATGGCCCATCCAAGCTTTGTGCAGATGGCGATTGGCCCGTGGGCTGGCCCACGCAGGACCGGGTGAACAGGTGTGATGAGGTGAGCATTGTCAGAGCCAATCAACACTAAAGGCTGTACCTGTGTGAAACCCTCAAGCTGTACACGCTGTAGGTGGTGATACTTCTCCTTTAAGAATTCAATTGGGCAGGACTGTTCAGTTAGGCATAGCTGTGTTGCTGTGAAGGCACCTGTAATCTTGTAGCGTGTTCTAGGCTTGGCCTTCGGAGAGAGGTGGAATGAGACGCAGGCTCCCTTTACCTGGATCACATCATGGCGGATAGTTCTCAGTGAGAGTGTCTCTTCTTCCTGCTGCAAGCCCAGTGATTTGACTGCAGCTGGGAGAATGATGGTTTTCTCCGAGCCATCATCTAGGAGAGCAAATGTGTCTATGGACTTTCTTTCATGGTGCAGCTGAATGGGCACAACCTTGAGCATAACACGGCTTGAATGACTGAGGGGACCCAGGAAGACTCTGCTGGTGCCCACTGTTAGGATGCTAGGGTCCTGTTTCTTTGCTTCGGCCAGGTCATGTAGCGCTAATAAGTGCTGTTCTCCACAGCTGCTGCACATTTTCTTCAGCGTGCACTGTTCAGGAGTGTGTTTACGGCCACAGCGCCAGCATCTGGATTTCTCCTTTATCCAGGAGGATACAGCTTTGAGATCCAACTTCTTAAAGTCTACACAGCCACTAAGGTAATGCTCTGTCCCTTCACAGTAAGGGCAATAGGGCTTAAACTTCTGCTTCTGCTTAGAGTGGGCCGAAGGAGGAGCTTGTGCCTTCTGCTCTGTCTTAGGTTGTGACCGTGCAGGGTCTGAGCCATAATAGATGGAGGTGGACTTACTCTGTGACTTCGGCCCTGCATTGGCTCTGAGGTGGCTCCTTTCTGGACATGGCCTATCTGCATGCTGAGACTGAGTAGCCTGTCTTGACAGTTGCAATACTTGTGATTTACGCTCCAGCCATTCAGAGAGGTCATACATGTTGTACGTGCGACTGCTACCACTGCGAATGATGCCACGTGTGATACAGTACTCAATGAAACTGTCTCTGTAGCTAGGAGGAAGCTTAGTGAGCAGTCTGTCTACATGTGAACCACACTGGAGCTCACTGGCTGCTACATTATCCATGGTACTGAGGAGGCCAACCAAGCTGGATATTGCCGAGGAGAAGTCTTCAAAGGCCTGAGAGTCACCAGCTTTAACAGGAGGGCAATTAAGGATGGCACTCAGCTCACTCTGGACCAACTGCCTTGGCTGCCCGTACCTTTGCTCCAGAGCTCTCATAGCACTGCTATAGGGCGTACGGTCATGAATGTAGCGGCAGGCCACCTGCAAAGCACACGGATGCTCCAAATGATCCAGCAGGATGTGATACTTATACTCCTCTGTGAGATGAGTATGTGGCCCCAGTAAACTGTCCAGTCCCTTCTTCAACAATGCAAAGTCACTCTCTCTGCCCGTTCTAAACGTCATTAGCTTAGGTTTAGGGATGCCGTATGAAGATGCTACTATCATCTCCATCAGGTTAGGATGGGTGACATCTGCTGGAGAAGGATGGTAGGCAGCCTGCTGAGATGGGTAGACGGAGGCCGATGGATAGGTAGGATAATGGTGATCGGCTGCATCAGTGGGAGGAGCTACATTTGACTGATCATAGGGAATAGGCTGCTGTGTCTCTGCCCCCGGTGGTGAATAATACATGGATGTAGATTGGGGTCTACTGAAGACTGTTGGGTTATGAGGCTCTGCATAAAATACTTGGTTAGAGCGGGTAGGAGGACGTACATGTTGAAACCTCTGGCTGTACATTAGTTCTGAGTGATGTGGTTCAACTCTATCCAGGCGCGCTGATTGGACTACTTGGCTGTCAGGTTGACGCTCAGGATGGATAACATGACTCACCCTAGGTGGTAGAGCACGTAGCGGCGCAGGCTGACGCACCGGCTGAAGTACTGGAGATGCTCTGGGCTGTGGAGCAGTCAGAGGAGCAGCCAGAGGAGCAGGCCAAGGTGCAGGTTGAGGCACCGCTTGAAAAACATTGGGCTGACTGGCATACTGTGGCGCAGGCTGAACTGCTGGACTGACTCTCGGCGGTAGAGCAGGCGGTGGCATAGGATCTGGAGGCAGTGGAGCTGGCTGGATAAGGATAATGGGGCTCAGAGGGATAGGAGCAGGCTGAGGAGCAGGAGCTACATGTGATTGCACTATGGGATCCAATGGAGGAGTAGCCAACTGTGATGCAGGCTGGACAGGACTTGTGTGTCCTGCAGTAAGTTCTACTGGCCTAAACAAATTCACGGGAGTTCTGGTATCTCGCCTGGGGACTGGTGCCAGTAGTGGTACAGGTTTAAATACAAGGGGAAGGGAAGCAGCTCTGTCTGATACAGGAGTCTTACTGTGCTGAAAGAGAGGGCTGGAGGACTTACATCCTCGCTCCAGCATCTCCACACGCCTGTTTAATGAGCTATTGGTCTCCCTCATGGTGACTTGCATCTCTTTCATAGTTGTCAGTATTCTGCCCCAAACACTCTCCATCTTCTCCCATCTATTCTCCTCCTCCTTATCTGGTTCATCTAGAAGATAGTCAGACACTTCTGGATCAGGTAAGCCATGTTCATAGTCTGCCAGATGTCCCGGAAGCCTCCTGCTCCTGTGTGGACGGGGATTATGCTGTAGTCTCTCCTCCTGAATATCCTCATCTTGTAGTGAAGTTGCCATCTTGTTAACTCAGCCAAAGGCTATCCGGCTCGAAGGACCACTTGTAAGGTACAGTGTGCGTTTGGCATGCACTGGTTACTGATTTGCCTTCAACTGAGTTTTCCTCTGTCAGAAGGAACAGGCACTTGTTTAAGGGTCGGATATTTATTCAGGAGGAAGGACAAGGTAATATTGAACAGGAGGATTAATTGGTTACATGTATGGGTGTGTGGTTATCTGAAAACAAGAACAAGAAAAATATATAATATTAGGGAACAAACTAGGAAAAGAAAGAAACGTACTATAACACAAAGGAACCACAAGTGGGCGCTCCAGCATAAGGCAACACCCATAGAACATTGAAGCATCGTAAATTAGCGATAGCTCCTTTTATCATTAACTATAAACTACAAGAACTATACGTTCAAATAAACTGCCAAATATATACATTTGCAATCAAGTACAGACAATACTCACACAGCAAGAACGCACACGGCACTCATACACATGAACCAAAGGATACCCGAGACCAGCACGAGGAACCGCTCCTTATACAACTAAACAACAGCGCACACGAACTCGTGGGGCCCCAGTCTCGGGGAACAACAGTTTCGACTACAGGTGCATTATGGGTAATGTAGTCCCATGCCAGACTTTTAACAGACACAGACACACATGCAAAATCATACAATAACAGATCCATGTTGTAAAACCCTTACAATCAAGCAAGTTTTGTACATACTGACTATATCATACATCGCAAGAAACAAAGTGATGTGTGACTGTGTTTTAACGTTATGCCTTTTCCTCTGCAATAGACAAGAAAAAAAGCAACTGAGAATCTGTCCTACTCTGAGATGTCAGACTCTTCATCGAGCTCCTCACAGACATCGTCCTCTTTATCCCGCTCATCATGTGATGGAGAAGAAGAAGTAGAAGAAGAAGAAGAAGAAGAAGAAGAAGAAGAAGAGGCACAATACACACCGGAAGGACAAAAAGAAGATTAAGAAGATAAATTGCACAATGTGTACAGAGTTATAGTTAATTACACTCACATATAATTGTTTGTAGTTTCTCAGATTGTTAATTGTGTGTTTGACCATGCCCTGTGGAGTTTTTTTGTGACTTTTAAAAAAATATCAGTAGATTATACTTATATAATTTTAATGTGTACAGGAAGGGTAGATTTAGGGAATGCAAAAGTTATTTGTAAACATCAAGAGATCATTTGTAAATGGTAATACAGTGGTCCCTCGTTTATCTCGGGGGTTAGGTTCCAAAAATAACCCGTAATGAGTGAAATCCGCGAAGTAGGACAACTTGTAACTTATATTTTACAATTATTATACATGTTTTAAGGCTGTAAACGCCTTAAAACACTGGAATTAACATTTTCTCACATTTCTCTCTCGTTTAAACACTCAAACTTTAATAGATTTTCAACAAAAAACACAGCTCAAACGGGCGATTCTCAACAAGGCACCTTATTGATGTCAGATCGAAAAATGCAGCTCCACCCCCGTCTGTGTGTACTCAGGGTCTCTGTAAATCACGCCCAGAGAGTTTGGACTGCGGAGGAGCTACGCAATGCGAAATGCGTTTTTTTTATTTGCCTGGAGGCACATGCGAGTGTTTCTAGGCTCGGAAGTCCTTTACCCGACCCTCTGGACCTTTGAACAGCAGTGGTTTAATTTTCTGTGGAAATGTTTATTTTTCAATGGAACGCTTCTCATCTCTTCTCCGCGCAACAACGCAGAAATGGATCAGAGCGAACAGCTGAGAGCTGAGAGTTTGGCCACGCCCCCACCCTCTACTATAGGCCATCTCTGTCCTCCTCATTTGCATTCAAGCAACAACGCCCATAATGGAGTGTTCAGAGAGAGAAAAATTACTCTTTCTCATCTTATCTCTGTTTCTCATGCACTGAGTGTTGATTTTGAAGAAGGATTCATTTACAGTATTAGGGAACCATTAAGGAGCCATATAAAAGCATCAAGAAGAACCATGTCATGGGATCTTTAAAAATATGACTCAAGTTTAGAAATGAAGTTATGCTGCTTGAAAAGCACTCTACAAACTAAATGTAACTGAGTACTACCCACCTCTGGCCTAGTTCTGCTTCAGGTATGTTGTAGTCCTGACATATTTTATTTGGAGGAAATCTCAGATTACTTCAAGGTACAGTATGTAACTTTCTGATGATTGATGATTCCATGGAGAAAAATTTAAGTTAAAATCATTCTTCGTTTTATGCCATACTGTGTAAGGAATACATTTCCATGGAAACAAGCAGGAGGAGGCCCTCTTCCAGGCTAAATAAGAGTCAGGTTTGTGGAGATACAAGCCACAGTAAGGACACGCTCACAGTAAGGCAGTGGTCCTTAACCCTTGTTGGAGGTACTGAACCCCACCAGTTTCATAGGCACATTCTCCAAACCCTTCTTTACTGAAAAATAAAATATGATTTTTTATTTTATTTTTTTCAAATTCAAGACATAGATTTATGTTTTACTGGTGCACAAAATGAACTGTGTATGAACATCACTGTGTTTAAAGAACAAACCCAATACAACGCATAAACTCACAACACATTATCTTTTCACAAAGACATGACCTTTTTAACACTACCACACTGAAATGGTTTTAATTTTTAACCTTATGTATTCCAATAATTAACTTTTATTAAATTTTAACTCACACCCATCACCTAATTTCCATCAGGCTACAATAATAATGAATATTTACTGCAAATCAGTGCAACTTCTGCTGTTGCCTTTGAGAGACCACGTGGCTTCACCTCGACAAGTGTCACTCTCATGTCATTTTCACAGCAAAGTCTGTTCCTTTTCTTAGTTTTTATGTCCAGTATCCTCAAAAAGGATTGCTCGCAAACAAACGGTATAAAACGGTATAAATATATAAGTCGGGTGCGTGTCTTGACCTCCGCCGAACCCCTGAGACTGACTCACCGAACCCCTAGGATTCGATCGAACCCAGGTTAAGAACCACTGCAGTAAGGACACCCATTTTTCTAAGTTCAGTAAATAAAAATGACAACAAATGAAAAAAAATCACAAGCTTTTATTTCTGTCTATTTTTAGTTAAAAAAGTTACACATTATGGCTTTAATTAAAGTAAGAAATGCAATGGAATTCTGTAACTCTGCATCGCTGTAGTTTACAACAATGTCCAGGAGATGGCTGCAGTGAACTTCTAAACTGTGATCTATGCGAGACAGTCATACTATAAGGGACAGAGGACACTTTACTGGACTACAGGGACATGGGACACTTTTTGGACTATTGGTGGATCTTTCTTGGACAGTAGGGGACACATTTTGGACAGTAGATAACACTGTTTGGACAGTTG
This sequence comes from Paratrypauchen microcephalus, assembly GCA_036785185.1. NCBI lineage: Eukaryota > Metazoa > Chordata > Actinopteri > Gobiiformes > Gobiidae > Paratrypauchen > Paratrypauchen microcephalus. The sequence continues at coordinate 795,746 of JAVJIX010000101.1, forward strand.
GAGGATAAATAATACTCTTTGGACAGTAGAGGACACTTTTTGGACAATAGGAGGACAGATGACACTTTTTGGAGCGTAAAGGACACTCTTGGGATAGTAGTAGGATACTTTTTGGACAGTAGGAGGACAGAGGACACTCTTTGGACAGTAGAGGACACTTTTGGACACATTTGGACAGCATTATTGGCTTTGGCGAGGTTCAGGGGAGTTTCCTCTCTGAACCGCAGCACTTTACACCAACGCAGTCCACTTCCAGAGAAACAAACCTCAGGCCTCACGAGGGACAGAGGGAAGAAAGGGGAGGAGGGCAGAAGGAGGAAAGGAGGAGGAGGGGAGAGAGAGAGAGAGAAAGGGAAGGAAGGAAGGAAGGGTAGGAGGAAAGGAGGGGGTAGAGGAAAGGAAGGAAGGGGAGGAGGGACAGGGGGAGGAGAGGGAGGGTAGGGGAAGGAGAGAGGAGAGGGAACGAGGAGGAATGAGTGAGAAGGAAAGGGGAGAGAAGAGAGGGAAGAATAGGATTGGAGAGATGGAGAAGAGAGATATGGAAGGAAGGGCAGAAGGAGAGGAGAGTGGAAAGGAGAGGGAGGGAGGGATGAGAGAGATGCAGAGGGAAGACAGGAGGAGGGGGAGAAGAATGAGAACAGAATAGGTTGAGGAGCAGAGGAGGAGAGGAGGAGAGGGGTGAGGCAAGAGGACAGGAGAAGGAGAGAAAGAGGAGGGGAGAGAGAAGGCGATAGGAGGGAGAGAGGATTGGATGACAAGAGTGGGCAGGCGAGAAAAAAGAGAGGGAGAGGAGGAAGAGGAGACAGCAATAGTCACAATAGGGGCCGGTAAGTAGAGAAAACAAAGAGGGAGAGAGAACAAGAGAGAGGAAGAAAGGGGAGAGAGAGAATTAAGGCAGAGGAGAGAGAGAGAACAAAGAGGGGGGGCGCACAGGACAGACAGAGTGAGGAGGAAAGAGGGAGAGAGAAGAGGGAAAGGGGAGGAAAAGGGTGGGAGCGGCCGAGCGGAGAGCGCGCGGGTGAGGAGTCGGAAAGTGCTGATTCAGGCCGCAGCGCCGCGCGTGACTCACCGTCTTTAGCGCGCGCTCAAACCAAACGAAGGTACCCTCCGCGTGAACGCCCGCCGGGGTCAGGGGTCATCACACATCCCAAATCACGGGAACCATAAAGTGAAGTGACTCAAAGAGCCAGTGTAGTGCCCACTCAGCTGTGTGGCGTGACCGGACACAAGAGCACTTCACACTCTCCTCTGGCACCGCTGGAAAGGGCTCAGATAGTGGTTCTTTAAACCGAAGCTGAGGAGTTTGAGTGGGGCGTGGCTTGTGCTCCTCCCCGGTCCCTCCTGCTCTGCTCCAGGCTCTGCTCCAGGCTTCTCTCCACTCAGTAAAGTTCACGTTGCTCTGGAGGAACAGCTGCAGTCTCCGTCCGTTCATGGCGCCCCTCCTTGCGCTCGCCGCGCTGGCCGCGTTTGTGATCGTGCGCCCCTTGGCGGTGCGCGCCGCCGCCTGTGAGCCCGTGCGCATTCCGCTGTGCCGCGCTATGCCCTGGAACATGACCAAGATGCCCAACCACCTGCACCACAGCACGCAGGACAACGCCGTCCTGGCCATCGAGCAGTTTGAAGGGCTGCTGGGTGAGTAGGATCCGGGGCCCTCGGGCTGTACACGAGTGACGTCTGCTCTGGAACTCGTGTCTCAGAAATGATTAGTACTTTTGTTATGAATTCTATATTTTTGTGGTAAGTCGAGTCGAAGCAGGTGTTGTCTTTGTGCCCCTGTGTGGAGTCCTCTGACGCTCGGTTTAGGTCGGGTTAAGTTCTTGTATAGACCTGTGCTGTGTGAGGTATTTGCGTTTGTTCATTCAAGTGCGTATCTTTTGAATTCATTTTTGCCACTTCAGTGGGTTTGCGCCCTTTCAGTGCCATTTGGAAACTGTGGATTGTGCAGTGTGTTATCGGTGTCTCCGGGGCCCATGTGTGCTCTGACAGAGGAGCCGCACACCGGAGAGCCACGTTCCGCACACATAGACGCACACCCACGCACGCACGTACACAAACTCAAACACATGCGCAAATGGGATTTTCAGGCTTCTTTGAGACATTATATTGACTTAAATTAATTTCCTAGACATTTCTTATCGAGTCTCATGACTTCCCTAACCTTCTCCTTAACCTAAAGCCACTGTAACCCATATTTGAACTTTAAAGGAAAAGTAACGTTTTTTACAATTTGAGCCTTATTTCGGTAATAAAACAAGTTCTTTTACTCACCCATATCACTTTGGTGTCATATGGAGCATTTCCGGAGATGTTTTAGATTAGCGTTAGGCTAACGCCGTTAGCCTAGAGCGACTTATAGCCATAGCTCGGGGCATTCCCCGAGCATGTAATATGCCCCGTGCGGGCTCCAAATAACACAAACTTTAGCACTTTTCAAATCATAGAAGCTCGATGTCTTTAGTCTACGATTTCGTGTGGTCAAAAGTGGCCTGTAATCCGAGATTTAGCCATAGTTTCGAGTAGATGAGGACGCCAGTGCGCATGTGCGGAGTGTGCTCTCAGCTCCCGGGACCCAAACATGGAACGCAAAGCTGTAAACTATGGATAAATCTCGGATTACAGGCCACTTTTGACCAAATGAAATCGTAGACTAAAGACATCGGGCTTCTATGATTTGAAAAGTGCTAAAGTTTGTGTTATTTGGAGCCCGCACGGGGCATATTACATGCTCGGGGAATGCCCCCGAAGGGGCGGCAGTAGCTCAGCGGTTTGAATCCCGCTCTTGATGGGTTGACCGCATATGATCCCAGCTCCCACAGATGAGCGCTGCCGTTGTGTCCTTGGGCAAGACACTTAACCCCACCTCGCCCCCAGTGTCTGTGGACACTGGTAGCCCCCATGGCAGAAGATACATCGAGGCCTGTTGTGACGTGAGCCGTCCTCCTGTGGACCCACCACCCGCGGAAGGATTCATGGGGGCTGGTGCATTGTGTTCTGGGCAGCAGAACACTGCTTGGACTGTTGCCCCCGCGACCCAGAAAATGGAAAAGCGGAAGAAAATGAATGAATGAAAAGGAATGCCCCGAGCTATGGCTATAAGTCGCGCTAGGCTAACGGTGTTAGCCTAACGCTAATCTAAAACATCTCTGGAAATGCTCCATATGACACCAAAGTGCTATGGGTGAGTAAAACAACTTGTTTTATTACCGAAATAAGGCTCAAATTGTAAAAAACGTTACTTTTCCTTTAAAAGGCCCATACTACAAAATTTTCTTATTTATACAATGCCAGTTATAATGCTAGTTTTGCGTAATATAGGACCTTTGAACCATGTTCTTGATCTAAAGAAAGAGAAAGAGAATCCTTCCTTGAACAGAAATGGAGGTCTCAGATATCATTTGTCTCCCATCTATAACTCTATCCTCAAACCTAAATCAAAAGAAAGAAAGAAAAGAATAGGGCTTGCCAGGTCAGGTCCAGAGGTGTGAAAACACCCATTATGGCCCTGAATGGCTATGCTAACAATTAACAATACCCCATTGCATATTTAATAGGCCCACCTAACTAACAGAAACTGAAAACAAGTAGGTATAGTAGTTTCAAAGTAATGTCATTGTAGTTAGCTCCTCTCTTCAGGCAGATATCGGCACTCTGACCACCAGCACTCTGACCAGAACTGAAGAAGCAGCTTGGATGAGCCGCAAAACGTATTCGACCAAATAAACTTTTTTGAATTTTTGAAATGAATTTCTCCTTTTGCCAAGAACTGCAGGTATGTTTTTGATTACAGCTTTATAGCATAGATCATAATACAGCATAATAGCATAATACAGGCCCTTTAAAGCCCCAGTGTGTAGGATTCGTGGCGCATAGGTGGATGGTGCTATTGCACTTTCTGTTTTAGCTACGGCAGACCTCGAGGATCACCCGGGCGCTACTGTATAAATAAAACGCTGTCCCGCTTTTTTTTTTTTTTTTCTTTTCTCATGAAAACACACATTCCTGATCGTGTACCATGACACTCTACACATCAAATGAAACCTTACAGTCTCCTCTTTTTGACTATGCAATTCATTTCCCTGCACAACAAACACTCCCCGAGCACATGGGGCTTTTATACAGAAAAGCACAAAACGAGGTTAACTTACCTTAGAATGCTTTGCACAGGTCAAACTCTGTATTTCACCATAAACTTGCTCTCAATTTGTCCGTAAGGATCCAGCAAATAAAATCCAGTGAAACAATTTAGTCCAAAACACGTGTTAGATCCATTACGACGTCTGATCCGGCAGCATGCTTGTGTTGTTTACCCAAAACCACGAGCCTTGCCGAAGGCGGAGCCCAAATGTCCTTCTGCGGCTCTCGTATTCAAAATGGCTGCCGCTGCATGGGGAAGATCCCCCTTTTATGTGACTATATCTAAGTCCAAAAGAATACTTGGAAGGCTTGGAAAACAATGTGTTTTTGAATGGGTATCTTCAATTTCAGTAATTAACGGGTAAAAATCTTACACACTGTCCCTTTTAAAAAGTATTTGGCAAATACACACAGTGCCACAGTGGCCACAGGGCAAATACTGAATAACTGTTTGGATCTCATGCCAGTTGGAGTGCCAGCTGACCAACAAAGCCATAAATAATGCATACATTTGGGCATCTCTAAAGGAGTATACAAATAAAAACGAAGTCTTATCAGAAGGAAAGGGGCAAGAAATGCTGACTCCAAAAAGCTTTAAAATGCACTTGAATAAAGTATTCTTAGTAGAGTAGTAGTTGTATAGTAAGAAGGCCTACAGTTAAAATAGTAAATATATCTCACTCCCCACCTCTGGTTTGCAGGCCACAAACATGCCCACCTTATTTTAAAGGTGCACTATGTAACATTTTGGTTGGGGGTCCGTCACCTGCTTGTTTCTATGGAGATGTCATTGCGCTGCCTGGAATGTTGCACAGTATGACATTTGACAGCTCTTCCTTACATTTATTGAATTGCATGTGATTTTATTGCTGAGGAGGGTTGCCTCTCTACAGATCTGACCGGTAACCTGGCCTGGTTTGGTCTCCATGAAGACAGAAAGGCAGAGAAAAGGCATTTGATGGACCCATGACTGGGGAATGGGAATAGAACTGCACTTTAGAATTGCTCTTTGCTCTGAAGGATGGGCCAAGTGCAGAGGTTGGGCCAAATGCGAGAGCAAGCTTACTTTAAGTCCCAGGAAACTGTTCCTCTCTCTCCCCTCCTCCTTTTGTCCTCCTTCCATCCTCCTTCCATCACTGTTTTGTCTAGATGGGCCTAAATTAAGAACATTAATATGAGGCCAATCCTGTTTTTTCTGAGGTCCCTCCCACTCCACTAGCAAAAGATCTGATTGACAGCCTCATTACTAAGCACCTGCCCCCCTACCAAATTAACGGTGCAAGCAGGAAGGGGAGTGTACCTTCAACATATGGCTCCTAATTGGCTCTTTTGTTTTGCTCTCAGATTTCCACATACCCTGGTTATACCCCCTATAACTGTTAGTCACAATGAGCTTTATTTGGTTGCAACCAAATGCTCCTTTAGTCTTGTTTATACAGTCGATGGTTCTAGCTCAGAGCAGAAAGAATGATGCAGAGACTTCATTGTCTCTGTAGTCTGCATTTGACCCCATGCCTGTGGGGGCTCAGAGGACTTGTACTGCTCCACAGTGAGCCCTGACCGCTCTTGTGTCCAGGCACTGGGTGCAGTCCAGATTTGCTGTTCTTCCTGTGTGCCATGTACGCTCCCATCTGCACTATCGACTTCCAGCATGAGCCCATAAGACCGTGTAAGGCGGTGTGTGAGCGCGCTAAGGCTGGCTGTGAGCCCGTCATGAGGCACTACAACCACAGCTGGCCTGACAGCCTGAGCTGTGCTGAGCTGCCCCTGTACGAGCGTGGAGTGTGCATCTCCCCCGAAGCCATCGTCAAGGCTGACAGCTCAGGTAGGTCCTCTCAGGTAACCACACATCACAACCATCACAGGGATGCACAATAACCATACTATTGTATACCGATATTGTATCAGCAAAAGTCTCACAATAACATTGTGGGCCATCACAGTGTATTAAATTACAAGTGCCTTTGCTTAAATTAATTGTTATGGTGCAACATGAGATTAGAAAAAGAGGGAGAAGTACATAGACCATAATCAAAGCTCTGATTCAGTGGAGTTCTTTTGCATTATGACAGAATCAAAGTCTTTTCAAGGTAAAGTTAAAGGAAAAAGTGTTTATATTTACAATAGTTTTAGCCTCCACAAAATAGCCCAATAAATCTGGTATTCCGCTCTAAGTACCGAAGCAATTTCCTAATGTTGTGAACATGTTCAAACAAATGAAACTGCTCAAAATGACACCAAACTGCTATGGGTGAGTAAAACTACTTGTTTTATTGCCGAAAGAAGGCTCAGATTGTAAAAAAAACGTTACTTTTCCTTTAATATTTACATAACAATGTAAATATTAACTCTAACAGAAAATGGCTCTAACACTAGCTATTAGGTGGTAGGGTGTCCTAACTTTTTCTCAGTTGGAATATGCATTTGTCTGGAATTACATTTTATTTTATCATGATCTTGAAAAGTCTTTTCTTCAGTGTTAATTGTTTAGTGATATTACTTTAATCTTACTGTTTTGGTAAAAATAAGAATTTCACTTTTCAAAACATTGCTGTACAGAGTAAACCTCAAGCCCCTGACAACTTTTTAAAATGTCACTTGTTTTTGCACTGAACCCTTCATTTGTTCATGCAAACGTATCACAAATTATTTTCTACCCCAGATACGTATTTGGTTCTCACCCTGGCCGCATGCTCGATCTGTACTGCTATCATCACATAATCTGAATATGCCTCTGTTTACAGACTCGTACTATCAGGACCCAGCGCGCTGCAATCCAGGTACAGTCCACAGTGTTCTTGCACCATCCCCACAGCACAGGGAGTATGGGCTCTGACAGAGTTTGTTCTCATTGTGTAGCTGTATATTTTCTCACAATATCTTAATACATGTTCAGTGATGTTCATTTGGTATTTTAATAGATTATTTTTTCAGATAAAAGTTTAGTTTGTTTTGAACTGCTCACTAGTGGTCTTCCTCAGAGTGGCTCAGCTCATTTAAACAGGCTTTGGTGCATTCTTCCTTCTGGTGGAGGCAGAACGACAGCGCCATCTGGAGCCTCATTTCATAGTTCATAGTTCGCTTTATTGTCGAAAAACCATATGTACATGTACACATAGAAAATCGAAATTTCGTTTCCCCCTGACCAAGCAGGACAGTGATAGAGACGGCCAGGGGAGGGGCCGCATGTGCGCGCCACCAACTTGAAAAGTGCAGTACAATCAATAACAATACAAACATATTGCGACAACAACAATTGTAAACACACGGCGTGAAATCCGTGAAGTAGGACAACTTTATATTTTACAATTATTATACATGTTTTAAGGCTGTAAACGCCTTAAAACACTGGAGTTAACGTTTTCTCACATTTCTCTCTCGTTTAAACACTCAAAACTTTTGTAGATTTTCAACAAAATGTATTAATAGTGAAGCGTGGGGGCTCCGCCGGGATCCCTGCCGGACGCACGAGGAGCGCAGAGACATGAGTCACTGGATCCGCCGGAAGCACCGCTCATCAAAGGCACTCCCAGGACGTGACGCGCATCAACCCCTTGGAGAAGTGCACGACACGTGCACCCCTCATCGTGGACAAATCTGTGACAGAGCAGCGTGACCGGCGCAAGGCTGCGCGTACACCGGGGCTGCGAGCACGAGATCGAACCGCGGCGCCCGGACCATGCCCCCCCCTCAGGACCACGTCCTCGCAGCCCGAGCCACAAACCGAACACGCACAAACGAACACAAGAGCCGCACGAAACCAGCAAAGCGCCGCACGGAGTGATTTAATCCTGGTTTAGACCTGGTCTAGTCCCGGTTTAGTCCAGGTCTAGACCTGGTCCAGTCCTGGTCTAGTCCCGGTTTAGTCCAGGTCTAGACCTGGTCCAATCCTGGTTTAGTCCAGGACCAGTCCAGGTTTAGACCTGGTTTAGACCTGGTGTAGACCTGGTTTAGTTCTGGTCTAGACCTAGTTTAGTCCACGTTTAGTCCTGGTCTAGTCCCAGTACCCCCTGTATCCCCTATCTATAAATCGGTCTACAGTCTCTTAGCCAATCAGGACGCAGAACACAATGTTACACGATAAAAAAAAAAAAGTTATATATATAATATATACATTATATATAATATATATAAACATTTTTTTAAAAATCCACGAAACAGCGAGGCCGCAAACAGTGAACCTCAATAGAGCGAGGGACCACTGTATTGACAAAAAAAAAATGTTAGTGCATACTGGGCCTTATTCAAAATAACAAAACAAAGTGTTAAAATTGTAAAATTGCAATGGAATTAAACTTAGTTTAATTTTGTTTGTTTGGCTGTTCACATTGTAGTTGTTCTTAATAACATAAATTAACATAAATTGGTATTTTACACTTTAGAAATGACTTTATTGATCTCACACAGGAGAAATTCTTCTCTGCATTTAACCCATCCTGTTATTAGGAGCAGTGAGCAGCACATTACTGCACCTGGGGACCATCTCCAGGATCTTCTTGCTTCAGTTTGGTCAGGACCTCAGCTGGAGGATTTTACCTTTATACTTTACACTTTATATTTTACACTTTATAAAAGTTATTGAAAAAAGAAAAACAAATTACTGGATAATATGGCCATTATGCTTATTATTGAGCATTATTAAGCATAAGACCAATATCGTGAGCCCTTCTATAATATGGAAGAAGCAGCTTTGATGAGCTGCGAAACGTATTCGACCAAATAAACTTTTGTCTGGTTGACAAATTGATGACAGGGATACTACACACTTCTATAATACTGTGAGCTTTCCCACAATACTGCAATAAATACGGTACCATGAGCTTCATACTGAGATTGATTGATTGATTAATTGCATTTATATAGCGCCTTTCATGACACTCGCTTTACAGTTTACAGTTTACAAGCGCTTTACAGTTCATTGTTCATTCACTCCACACTTGGTGGTGGTAAGCTACTATTGTAGCCACAGCTGCCCTGGGGCAAATTGACGGAAGCAAGGCTGCCAGTCTGTGCCATCGACCCCTCCGACCACCAGTGTTGTCCCTGAACGCGTTCAACGATAGTTCATGAACGCGTTCATATTTTGGGTGAACGTGAACTGAACGCTCTGTATTACTGCCTGATGAACGAACTGTGAATGAGTTTATTTTGGTGTCTGTGAACGACACGCGCTGTCTATTTAACTTCGTTCAATAGGGTCTCAGATTTCTGATCATTATGGGGGCCGTTATTTGTAGGATGTGAAATTGGATATGAAGATGGAATCTAACACATGGTTTGATTGTTAAAACTGATATAATAATTGCTGTCTATGGTTCTATATGGGCTTTGGCAATGATATTGAAAAATAATAGAACTAGTTCATTTTTTGGAACTATTAGTGAACTACTAACTATAAACAATTATGAACTATGAACGAACTAGTTCATTTTGAAATGTGTAAACTGAACTTTGAACTAGTTCATGTAGAAAATGAACTTTCCCAACACTGCCGACCACCTCCAACACTTACACACACATTGCTTTCATACTAGGCAATGTGACAGTTTTTGCGACTGGCGCCCCACTGCGGCACCTGGAATTCCCAGTGGTCTCCCATCCGGTGTAGTACCCAGGCCCGGTCTGCTTTGGCAAACCGGTATGGCCACAATATAATACCGTGGTACCTCACCTTACGAAATTAATTCGTTCCAGAAGTGGTTTCGTAACGTGGATTTTTCGTAAGTTGAGTAGCTATTTCAATGGAAAAAGCCTGATTCGTTCCAAGGCCCCGATCCAAGTTTTTTTTTATAACTTTTTTTTTTATAGTGTAACACTGTGTTCTGCGTCCTGATTGGCTAAGAGACTGTAGACCCAGGACTAAACGTGGACTAAACCAGGTCTAAACAAGGTTTATACCTGGACTGGACCAGGACTAAACCTGGACTAAACCAGGACTGGACACCAGGATTAAAGCGCCGCGTGCGGGTCTATTTCCTGGTTTCGTGCTAGCTCTGCTATTAGCAGCAGCATTGGTGTACCTCACAAGTCACGGCTGAGGCGAGCAGCGACTGCGTGCGTGGGGGGAAGGGGGAGGGCGGACACATGTGTGATAGCGCAGCATGACCCGGCGCGGGGCTGCGAGCACGAGACCCGTGCTCAAACCGTGCCTCCTCTAGACCAGATCTAAACCAGGTCTAAACCAGGATTAAACCACCTGGTTTCATGCTAGCTCTGCCGGTTTACCTCACAAGTCACAGCTGAGGCGAGCAGCGAGGAGGGGAGGAGATGTGCCTCCCCTCGGGACGGCACGCAGTCCGAGCTCATGAACGAACGCAGGCAAGAGCCGCGGTGGTTTAATCCTGGTTTAGACCTGGTTTAGACCTGGTCTAGAGGAGGCACGGTTTGAGCACGGGTCTCGTGCTCGCAGCCCCGCGCCGGGTCATGCTGCGCTATCACACGTGTCCGCGCGCACACTTCTCCGCCCTCCCGCTTCCCTATTCACTATTAATACATTTTGTTGAAAATCTATGAAAGTTTGAGTGTTTAAACGACGAGAAACAAATTTGAGAAAAGTTTAAATTCAGTCTGAGAAAAGCGTATAATGTGTGTGGCTGAGCGCGCATTATTTGAATTTTTGAGATTTCGCGTTTCGTGAATTTTCTTTCGTATCTAGAGACCAAAATTTAACGTGAAGGCGTTTCGTAACTTGGAATTTTCGTTTGTTGGGTCTTTCGTAAGGTGAGGTACCACTGTAATATCATACTGTGACATTTGGATATTGTTACATTCCTAGTAAATACAACATTTTATTTAATGTCTATCTCTTCTCTGTTTGAGTTTATTGGGCTGTTTTTTTCTGGATCTGTATATAATCTAGGACAAAAGTCACTCCTAGCTGTCATGAGGAGCAGACACACTTTTCTCTTCCTCCCTTATCTTTGCTCTGTTTGATGTTTTATTTCTCTCATCTCCTCTTTTTTTCTCCTGTTGGAACAGATTTTTCAAATCCTAAATTATGAATTGGATAAAGCTGGTCCCTACGCTTTTTTTCACGGAGGAGCGCCGGTCTGGAGAGCCGGTCAGCCCTAAGGGAACGTGCTGCCTGATACACGAAGGACGCGTCGTGTGCCTGGCACCGCTGTTACCGGAGGACACGGAGCGATTACTATTGGAATTTTGATGGCAGAACATCTGGATTGGACTGGGGGATGTTTTCTGATCCATCACTAATTAGAGCCGAGCGGATAAAAAGAGCCCCGATCCGCCGGTCAATACGGAACATCAGAAGGAAAAAACACAGATGGACTGTCATCTCTTCTGTGGAAATCCCCCTGGCGCTTAGATAACATCGTGGAAAATGGATGTGGAACTGTGGGGAACAGCGGCCGTATTCATTATCGTACGTGCCAGGGGGAGGATTGTGAGTCGCACAGACCTGCAGGAAGTGGGGATCTGACAGAAACCAGAGTTCTGGCAAATTGTCTGTTCGTCTGGGTTCTAAAATGTATCGATTATGTTAAATTCCCCTTTTGTAATCAATTCTCCTGGAAAATGTGATCCAACCGGACTCTTTGTTTTGACTGCATCTTCTGCACAAACACGTCCAAGGCCGCCAGCTGCCGCTTATCTCACAGACTCTACAAAAACATTGCCACACACTATTGGACTCACACTCACATGTATTAAGTAATACTGCCCTGTCTATTTTTAGGATGTCTGCTTCTTCTTCAGTTTTCAATCAATTTCACTGATTTCTGATCTTTTCCCTTGCCCCACACCCTCCCTCTTGTCACCAAAGAAAAAGACACCGTACGTTACCTGTCCAATTGTTTTCCGTCATTACATGTTGTGTATAATTGTCATTGATTGTATTGGATCTTTTCTACTCTGCATCTTCCAGTCGGCAGCGCGCGCAAGCGCAGCGGCCCCTCCCCTCACCACTCTATCACTGTCCTGCCTGGTTAGTGGGGAAACTAAATTTCGAATTCACTCTATGTACATGTACATATGATTGTTTTTCGACAATAAAGCAAACTATGACTATGACTATGACTATCTAGAACCTGTGCATACTTGTGTATACCCGTGTGCATTTTTCTGTACTTCTGTAACTGTGGAAGGATGAATGCCCTGTAGTAGTGATGTGTATACAGTGATCCCACGCTCTATCGCGGTTCACTGTTCGCGCCCTCGCTCTTTCGCAGATTTTTTTTCAAATTTTTAAATTTTTTTATTTTTTTTTTAAAATACTGTAACATTTTTTTTATAGTGTAACACTGTGTTCTGCGTCCTGATTGGCTAAGAGACTAGACCAGGACTAAACGGGGACTAAACCAGGTCTAGACCAGAACTAAACCAGGTCTAGACCAGGTCTAAACCTGGACTGGCCCTGGACTAAACCGGGACTAGACCAGGTCTAAACCAGGATTAAACCGCTCTTTTCTGGTTTCTTGCGGCTGTTTTGTGGCTCGGGCTGAGAGCACGCGGTCCAGGCGCGGCGGTTCTATCTCGTGCTCGCAGCCGCGGTGTACGCGCGGCGTCGCGCCGATCACATTTCTCTGTCACGGATTTGTCCACGATGAGGGGTGCACATGTGGAGCTTCTCCAAGGGGTTGGTGCGCGTCGCATCGCGTCCAGGGACGTGGCGGTGCTCCTCGAGCGTCCGGCGGGGCTTCCGGAGCCGTGTCTCCCCCCACGCGTCATTATTAATACATTTTGTTGAAAATCTATGAAAGTTTGAGTGTTTAAACAAGAACAAATGTGAGAAAAGGTTAATTCCAGTCTGAGAAAAGCGTATATTGTGTGTGGTGAGGCATTTACAGCCTTAAAACATGTAGAATAATTGTAAAATATAAAGTTGTCCTACCTATTTCTCTTATTGCGGGTTATTTCTGGAACATAACCCCCGCGATAAACGAGGGATTACTGTACTGAGTATAACTTGTATAAATTATAAAGTGGACTGGGTGTGACATCACTCATAGCATTTGACTCCAAATGAAACTCATCAAGGCTTACAGTTATAGATGTGAATTTGGAGTTGAATTCCATATTTTGAATTCCAACAGAAAATACCAGAGCAACCAAAGAACCAATCAGGAGTGCAGCTCTTGAAGACAACACTGTTTAGCAACACTGTCAATCAAAGCTGTTCCTGACCTTTGGGGAAAAAAAGGCATCTAATTAGTCTGTTATTTATGTTTATATCTTGATCTTGAATGGGACGACATAGTGAAATAAAAACCCCAGGATCATGTAGAGCAAGTTCAAACTTACATTTGAAGGTCAAAATGAGGAGCCTGACAGCAGCAGTTACAGAGAGAGGAACCACAATTTTTTCAGCATTTAGCTCAAACTATTTCTCGTGACTTGTGGAGACCAAAAAAAAAAAAGAGGCTGGAAAAATGACAAGCTTCTGTATGTTAAGAGAATGGAGTTGATGATGATGTAATCCGTCTGCTGTTCCTCCAGAGACCAGTCCGGACTTCCCTCTGGACTCCAAGAACCTGCGCTGCAGAGGCCCGAGCTCAGGTAAGACCTCAGGAGCTCACTCCAGAGACATCACATCCCCACCCACTCACCCTAACAAACTCCCTGTAGAGCTCTCAGAACCCCTTTGGTCTCTACTTAAGGATGACTCCATATTTTTGTGTCTGCCCTAGAACGCTGCAAGTGTAAAAACGTACGGATGGGACAGAAAACCTACCTGAAGAACAACTACAACTATGGTGAGGTAAAAGGGACAAAGAACAAGGCAAAGATTTTACACTTTAAAACAGGCGTATGTGCTTGTGTCTGCTCTATAATTATCGGTATAATAATCTATGACACCCTTCGATCGTTATGTTATAATTTGCACATTAGTCATTATCACAATACTCATTTAAAATGGCTTAGTAAAACAAACAAACTGACTTCTGCCTTAGAAAACTGTGGTGTCCAATGGGAGATGTTATCACCATAAACGTCATCATAACTTGAATAGTTGCAGATCATGCTAGGAAGCTTTTGTTTGTCATTTGTTCCAAAATGATTCCACAATGCTAATAAATAGTGCTGTCAGGCGATTAAAAAAATTAATCTAATTAATTACAGGATTTGTAATGAATTAATCTAATTAATCACATTTTTTTAAAGATCCCATGACATGGTACTTCTTGATGCTTTTATATGGCTCCTTAATGGTTCCCTAATACTGTAAATGAATCCTTCTTCAAAATCAACACTCAGTGCATGAGAAACAGAGATAAGATGAGAAAGAGTCATAAATATCTCTCTCAAACATTCTTTATTCTGGGCGTTGTTGCTTGAATGCAAATGAGGAGAAAAGAGCTGGCCTATAGTAGAGGGTGGGGGCGTGGCCAAACTCTCCGCTCTTGGCTCTGAGCCCTCAGCTGATCCATTTCCGTGTTTTTGCACGGGGGGAGAGATTTGAAGCGTTCCATTGAAAAATAAACACATTTCCACAGAAAATAAAATTAAACCACTGCTGTTCAAAGGTCCAGAGGCTCAGATAAAGGACTTCCGAGCCTAGAAACACTCGGACGTGCCTCCAGGCAAATAAAAAAACGCATTTTGCATTGCCTAGTGCATTCGCAGTCCAAACTCTCTGGGCGTGATTTACAGAGACGCTGAGTACAGACAGACGGGGGTGGAACTGCATTTGCATTTCTTTTTTCGATCTGACATCAATAAGGTGCCTTGTTCAAAATCACCCGTTTGAGCTCAGATTTTTTGTAACGCAGAAAAGGATCGCAAATGCTCAGTTTAGACATTTCGCAACTTTTAGCCATGGGGGGGGGGGGCCTAAACAGGGTAGGGGAGCTCACATTAACGTTCAAAAACCTCAAAAAGTGAAAATTTCATGCCATGGGACCTTTAAATACATTAGGTGGTTTATTGTGCTCTCCCACAGTGCAAAAAAGGTGTCAACCGTGTGATTTATAGTGGTACAGTGAAAAGACTGCAGACTTCCCCTTTAAGTCTAAGTTTTTCAGTCTTTCTCTGTCTGTCTTTCAGACAGAGATGGGCCTGGTAATGGTTATTAAAGGGATAGTGCGTTTTTTTTTAAACATTAATCTGTATGGGTTTCCTTCTAAAAGTTATGTGTGTTGACACCGGCTTACCTCTGACACTCTCAGCTGATCCTGGTTCGGCTCGCTTTCTGGAGCCCGGTAACTTCCCTGGAACATGAAATAAAGTTTGTTTTTCTTCTCAAAACAAAACATTTTTTAGAAAGGTGATATATTTGCGTCCGAAACAGTTGTCCACGAAACATCCAGCAGCGTATTTCGCATTTGCCTATTGTCTCTCTCCACTCGTATCACTACGCCCATGTTAACTCTTATCAGCCTGTTCACTTGTAAACTTTGGCGTAGACATCCGCTGAAGGTGAACAGGCTGATAGAGTTAACATGGGCGTAGTGATACGAGTGGAGAGAGACAATACGCGAATGTGAAATACGCTGCTTGATGTTTCGAAGGAAACCCATACAGATTAATATTTTAAAAAAAAACCACACTATCCCTTTAAAGGTCCCATGGCATGACATTTTCACTTTCTGAGGTTTTTGAACGTTAATGTGAGCTCTCCTACCCTGTTTAGGATTCCCCCCCATGGCTAAAAGTTGCGAAATGTGTAAACTGAGCATTTGCGATCCTTTTCCACGTTTGAAAAAAAGACAGCCCAAATGGGCGATTCTGAACAAGGGAACTTTCTGACGTGACACTCGCGGAAAGGTTTCCACCCCCCATCTGGATGTCTACCCACCGTCTCTGGAAATGAGGCCCAGAGAGTTTGGACCGCAAACGAGCTATGCAATGCGAGATGCTTTTTTTTATTTGCCTGGAAACACGTGAGAGTGTTTCCAGGCTCGGATGTCCTTTATCCGAGCCTCCGAACCTCTGAAACAGCAGTGGTTTAATTTCATTTTCTGTGGAAATGTGTTTTTTTTAATGGAAAGCATGTCATATCTTCCTCCGCTCTTAAAACACGGAAGTGGGGCCAGTGCACGGCGCACAGCTAATACAGGAAAAAGAGGAGCATTTGGCCACAACCCACCCGCTGCACTGGCTTGTTTCTGTCCTCCTCATTTGCATTCAAGCAATAACGCCCAGAATAAAGCGTTTCAGAGACATATTTAGCCTCATGAAGACCGTCAGAGTCATATCTGATGCAGAGGTTTGATTTTGAAGAAGGATTCATTTACAGTACAGTGGTACCTCGCCTTACGAAAGACCCAACAAACGAAAATTCCAAGTTACGAAACGCCTTCACGTTAAATTTTGATCTCTAGATACGAAAGAAAATTCAAGTTACGAAATGCGAAATCTCAAAAATTCAAATAATGCGAGCTCACACAAGAAGTGTGCTCAGCCACACACATTATATGCTTTTCTCAGACTGGATTTAAACTTTTCTCACATTTGTCTCTCGTTTAAACACTCAAACTTTCTTAGATTTTCAACAAAATGTATTAATAGTGAAGCGTGGGGGGAAGCGGGAGGGCGGAGAAGTGTGCGCGCGGACACGTATGATAGCGCAGCATGACCCGGTGCGGGGCTGCAAGCACGAGACCCGTGCTCAAACCGTGCCTCCTCTAAACCAGGTCTAAACCAGGTCTAAACTAGAATTAAACCAGGATTAAACCACCGCGGCTCTTGCCTGCGTTCGTTCATGCGCTCAGACTGCCTGCGGTCCCGAGGGCAGGCACATCCCCTCCCCTCCTCGCCTCAGTTGTGACTCGTGAGGTACACCGGTGCTGCTGCTAATAGCAGAGCTAGCACGAAACCAGAAAATATACCCGCACGCGGCGCTTTAATCCTGGTGTCCAGTCCTGGTTTAGTCCAGGTTTAGTTCTGGTCCAGTCCAGGTATAGGGGCCTTGGAACGAATCAGGCTTTTTCCATTGAAATAGCTACTCAACTTACGAAAAATTCACGTTACGAAACCACTTCTGGAACGAATTAATTTCGTAAGGTGAGGTACCACTGTATTAGGGAACCATTAAGGTGCCATATAAAAGCATCAAGAAGCACCATGTCATGGGATCTTTAAAGAGTGCTATGCTTATGCTGCACACACATCTGATGTGTAGTCATCTTTGGTTTATACACTGTACAATGTCAGCACAAGGCACCAGGGGAAACATATATATATATATATATATATATATGTGCTCCTCACCTTCCACGGTGGTTGGTCTCTCACTCTCGTCCAGCTCGGGTCCTGGGAGCTTGAGAGTTCTGCGCAGTATCTTTGCTGTTCCTGTACTGCAGTTTTCTGGACCGAGATGTCTGATGTTTTTCCTGGGATCTGTTGTAAAATCAACTTTTCAAAGTTGTTTCCTTCTCATTTACCCTCTTGGAGCATGTTTGAGCAATTTACCATTGATCTGTATTTACTTAATTCTCCAATTTAATTTGCTTAAAGGGACAGTGTGTAAGATTTTTACCTGTTAATTACTGAAATTGAAGATACCCATTCAAAAATACATTGTTTTCCAAGCCTTTTCACTTCCATCATGAAATCAAAGTATTCTTTTGGACTTAGATATAGTCACATAAAAGGGGGATCTTCCCCATATAGAGGCAGCCATTTTGAATACGAGAGCCGCAGAAGGACATTTGGGCTCATCCTTCGCCTCGGCTCCTGCTAACAGCTGCACAGCCGCGCTGTATATGGCTCCCCCCTTCCCCCCTCCCCTTCCCCTTCTCTCCTTCGCTCCTCTGCTCCGCGGCTGCATATGGGAGTGAAGGAGCGAAGGAGAGAAGGGGAAGGGGAGGGGGGAAGGGGAGCCTCATGTAAAGAAGCATGCTGCCGGATCACACATCGTAATGGATATAACACGTATTTTGGACTAAATTGTTTTACTGGATTTTATTCGCTGGATCCTTATGGACAGATTGAGACCAAGTTTATGATGAAATACAGAGTTTGACCTGTGCAAAGCCTTCAAAGGTAAGCTAAGTAAGCTAAGTTTTGTGCTTTTCTGTATAAAAGCCCCATGTGCTCGGGGAGTGATTGTTTTGCAGGGAAATGAATTGCATAGTCAAAAAGAGGAGACTGTAAGGTTTCATTTGATGTGTAGATTGTCATGAATCATGATCGGGATTGTGTGTTTTCATGCGAAAAGAAAAAAAAAAGTGAACGGGGGACCGCGTTTTATGTATACAGCGGTGCGCGGTTCGTGCGCGGGCACGCGCGATGTCGGCGCTACGTCGCGTCCGGGTGACCCTCGAGGTCTGCCATAGCCAAAAGAGGAAGTGGAATAGCTAGTAACCACCTATGCGCCACGAATCCTACACACTGTCCCTTTAACTGGCAATACACATAGGACATAGGTCATTTTGGTAGGAATGGGATAGACCATAAAAATCCTGTCCTTGCCAGCGTGATGTGCAGCTATCCATAGGAGGGGTACATAGGGTGGTGCACTTTGTTGTGATGACATTTATGGCAAAGTCATCTCCCGTTGACACTGCAGTTTTCTAACGCATAAGTCAGTGGATTAATTTCTTCAAGTCATTTTAGATCAATATTGCGATTAAAAATGTCCAAATTATAACATAATGACAGGGGTCAGAGATTACAACTATTGATCAAACGCAAACACTATAGGTCTGCCTTAATATTCATTTTCCAAATGAAGAATTATTTTTTTTTCTTTATTTTGTACCACTTTCTACATTTTAGATAGAAATAAGACATCAAATAAATATAAAAAAGTGATATAACTAAATAGTTTTTTAAAAATATTTTATATATAAATCCTCAGAGTATCCACCCTCTGCTTTGTAGCAAATCCTTGTCCTTCTCTCAGTGATCTTCATGATGAAGTCTCCTAAAATGGTTTTCATTTCACAGCTGTGCTGCAGGCAAGAAATGCCAAAAGTGCAAATCAGGGTTCAAAGCAAAGAGTAAAGGCTGTTTAAATCTAAAACAAGATTGGAGTTATTTTGAGTTTAAATTTACTACATTCCATATAGGTGATCGTTTTGATGCCTTCATTGAGAATCTACAGTGTAAATAATCATGGAAATAAAGAACAAAAGAAATATGAATAATATAGCTGCAAGTTATACAAAAAAAGGCAGACTTCTGGTTTGGGGCATTGCCACAATATAAATTTCACTAGCAAGGACCATGCCACAAGAATGAAATACATAATAAAGATATTTATTGAAGATTGACGGTGGGTAGAGGTGATGGCTGGGTGGAGACTTAGGGTGGGGGCTCCGTCTCCAATCCAAAATGGTCACCCAGCTGATTCGGAACCCCCGTTCCGTAAAGATGATGTCTTCAGGCTGAATGATGGACAAGAGATACTGAAGGCGTGGTCAAGATGAGCTGTGGTTAGCTGGCAAGGAGGTTAAGGCATGATCCAGCTCCTGAATCTCAGTTAATATTAACTCCACTTTTGTTCCTATTGCCATGACGCATCTGGCTACCAAATTTGGTTTGGCTATGCCAAAGTTTCTGTAAGGACAGATTTTTGGCTTGTCGCCATGGCAACACACTTTGTGTGTGGGCATCATTGAGTTTTTTTAATTGAGACGATGTCACAAATGTGTGTACCAAATTTTGTATAACTATGACAAATAAAACATTATTGTTCCATACAAATTGTCTAGGGGGCGCTATTGCACCCATTTTTCTTCAGCAAGTCGCTGAACTGTACCCAGGGAGGGTGAGGAAAAAAATATTAAAATTTAAAAAATAGAAGCCCTTTATGAGGAATATTAGATCAAGGCCAGTTACATCACCCGGATTGGTGTCATTGGGGCCCCACCCTGGAGCTAGGCCTGGGGTGGGTGCTCGACAGCGAGTGCCTGGTGGCTGGGCCTTCCCTCATGGGGCCCGGTTGGGCACAGCCCGAAGGAGTGACGTGGGGCTGTCCTCCTGTGGACCCACCACCCGCAAGAGGATCCATTGGGGTGGGTGTAAAGAGATTCAGGCGGCAGTCGAAGGCAGGGGCCTCTACGACCGACTCTCAATACATGGAGACGAGCTCTGGGGACATGGAATGTCACCTCTCTCGGGGAAGGAGCCCGAGCTTGTGCGGGAGGTTGAGTATTACAGACTAGACATAGTCGGTCTCACCTCCACACACAGTTTGGGCTCTGGAACCCAACTCCTTGAGGGGGGCTGGACTCTCCATTTCTCTGGCGTTACCCAGGGAGTCCAGCGGCGGGCTGGTGTGGGCCTGCTCATTGACCCACAGCTTAGCTGCCGTGTGTTGGAGTTCACCCTGGTGAACGAGAGGGTCGCGTCCCTGCGCCTTCGGGTCGGGGACGGGTATGTCACTGTTGTGTCGGCCTACGGGCCAAACAGCAGTGCAGAGTACCCGACCTTCTTGGAGTCATTGAGAGGGGTACTGGACAGTGCACTGACCGGGGACTTCGTTGTTCTCCTGGGGGACTTCAACTCCCACGTGGGCAACGACAGTGTCACCTGGAGAGGGGTGATTGGGAGGAACGGCCTCCCTGATCATAACCCGAGCGGTGTTCTGTTATTGGACTTCTATGCCAGCTACGGTTTGTCTAAAACGAACACCATGTTCGAGCACAAGGGTGTCCACCAGTGCACGTGGCACCAGGACACCCTAGGCCAGAGATTGATGATCGACTTTGTTGTCGTTTCATCTGAACTCCGACCACGTCTTGGACACTCAGGTGAAGAGAGGGGCAGAGCTGTCAACTGATCACCACCTGGTTGTGAGTTGGTGGGGGAGGAAGCCGGAAAAACCTGGCAGGCCCAACTGTATAGTGAAGAACTGTTGGGAACCTCTGGCAGAGCTCTCTGTCAGGGGGGCCTTCAACTCACATCTCTAGGAGAGCTTCACCCAGATTCCGGGGACATGGAGTCCTAGTAGGTTTTGTCCTCAGTGTCTATTATCAATGCGGCTGCTCATAGCTGTGGTGCCTGTCATGGCAGCAATCCCCGAACCCAGTGGTGGACACCGGAAGTAAGGGATGCTATCAGGCTGAAGAAGGAGTCCTATCAGGCCTTGTTGGCTCATAGGACTTCTGAGGCAGTTGACGGGTACTGGCACGCCAAGCTTGCTGCAACCCAGGCGGTGGCAGAAAAACTTGGGGTTGGGAGGAGTTCAGGGAGGCCATGGAGGAGGACTATCGGACGGCCTCAAAGAAATTCTGGCAAACCGTCCGGCGCCTCAGGAGGGGGAAACAGTGCTTCACCAACACTGTGTACGGTGCGGGTGAAGAGGTGTTGAGCTCGATTGGGGATGTTGACGGTCGGTGGAAGGAATACTTTGAGGATCTCCTCATTCCCGCCGTCATGTCTTCTGAGGCGGAAACAGAGGCTGGGGACTCGGAGGCGGACTCGTCCATTACCCTGGCTGAAGTCACTGAGGTGGTTGGTAAGCTCCTCGGTGGCAAGGCTCCGGGGGTAGATGAGATCCGTGCTGAGTATCT
This sequence comes from Paratrypauchen microcephalus, assembly GCA_036785185.1. Lineage (NCBI taxonomy): Eukaryota > Metazoa > Chordata > Actinopteri > Gobiiformes > Gobiidae > Paratrypauchen > Paratrypauchen microcephalus. Next base: position 817,297 of record JAVJIX010000101.1, read on the forward strand.
TAAGTCTCTGGATGTTGTGGGGCTGTCTTGGTTGACATGTCTCTGCAACATTACGTGACGGTCGGGGACTCTGTACTGGCAGTCCGGGGTTGTGATCCCTCTGTTTAAGAAGGGGGACCGGAGGGTGTGTTCCAACTACCGGAGAATCACACTCCTCAGCCTTTCCGGTAAGGTGTATTCCAGGGTACTGGAGAGGACAATCCGACCAATGGTCGAACCTCAGATTTAGGAGGAGCAATGTGATTTTCATCCCGGCCGCGCAACACTGTACCAGCTCTATACTCTTCATCGGGTGCTCGAGGGTGCATGGGAGTTTGCCCAACCAGCCCACATGTGCTTTGTGGATCTGGAGAAGGCATTAGACCCTGTCCCTCATTCAAGATTCAAGATTCAAAGCTTTTATTGTCATATGCACAGTAAAGAAACGCGTTTCCCTGTACAATGAAATTCTTACTTTGCTGCCCACCCTGGATGCCAAGAGCAAACAAAGTTAAAATAGATAAATAAGATAAAGGGAAGCATGTAAAAAGTATAATCAAATAGAAACAATCTTTACTAAATGTACACTATGAAAATATAGGCTAGGTGCTATGTACATATTTACAGATAATGTGCAACATTGGTTTTATGTGCAACTATCAGTAGTAAAAAATGTGTGTAAACATTGTTGATATAGTGCAAACAGAAGTGTAAACATGGTTGATATCGTGCAAACAGGAAGTGTAAACATTATTGATATTGTGCAAACAGGAAGTGTAAACATGGTTGATATCGTGCAAACAGGAAGTGTAAACATGGTTAATATCGTGCAAACAGAAAGTGTAAACATTCAATCAGTTACATGTGCAGCTGTAATCTGACAGATTATTTTAACAGTTGGCCAGTAATAGTGCAAATTACTCATGTGCAAGGTATAGGTCAATCAATGTCCAGAAGGGGGGGCTATTGCTCGGCAGTTCAAGAGTCTGATAGCAGTTGGGAAGAAAGAGTTCTTAAGTCTGGTAGTTCTGCTTTTCACATTCCTGTACCTCCAGCCTGATGGTAGGAGTGTGAATAGTCCATGTTGGGGGTGGGTGGGGTCTTTAATGATGAAAGCAGCTAGACTGAGGACTGAGACTGAGGAGTCCTGGTGATCTTTGTGGCTGTCTTAACCACTCTCTGCAGGTGTTTGTGGTCCTTCACAGTAGTGCTGCCATACCACACAGTGATGCAGCTGGTCAGGATGGACTCACTGATGCAGCTGTAGAAGTTGCTGAGGATTTTGGGCAGCATGCCAAATTTCCTCAGCCTCTTCAGGAAGTACAGCTGCTGTTGAGCCTTCTTCACCACCAGTGTTGTGTTGAGTGTCCAGGTGAGGTCATTACTGATGTGGACCCCCAGATATTTAAAGGTGCTCACCCTCTCCACCTCAAGGTCCCGGATAAACAGTGGCTGATGAGGTCTCTTCTCCTTCCTCATGTCCACTATCATCTCCTTGGTTTTGTCTGTGTTGAGAATGAGGTTGTTGTCCCCGCACCATCTCACCAGACTGTCCACCTCTCTCCTGTAGGCCGCCTTGTCTCCGCCTGTGAAACGACCTATCACAGCGGTGTCGTCAGCAAACTTCAGGATGGTGTTCTCGGGGTGGGATGCGACGCAGTAGTGGGTGAACAGGGTGTAGAGGACAAGGCTGAGGACGCAGCCTTGTGGGGTATCGATGTCAGTGGTGATGCTGGCTGAAGTTCTGTTTCCAATCCTGACAGACTGGGGCCTGCCAGTCAGGACGTCCAGGTGCCAGTCACAGAGGGCAGGGTGCAGTCCAAGTGTTGACAGTTTATGGGTGAGTCTGTGGGGGATAACTGTGTTGAAGGCAGAGCTGTAGTCAATAAAGAGTATCCTGACGTAGGAGTCTTTATTTTCTAGGGGGTTAAAGCGAGATGTGGAGGGCGGCGGCGATGGCTTCAGAGGTGGACCTGTTGGGCCTGTAGGCATATTGTAGGGGGTCAATAGGTCAATGCTCCTCTGAATGTGGGGCAGTACCACTCTCTCAAAGCACTTCATAATGATTGAAGTGAGTGCTACTGGCCTGTAGTCATTCAGGCAGGATGGGGGGTTCTTCTTGGGGAGGGGGACGATGATGGTGATTTTGTAGCAGGTGGGGACAGTGCGTTGGCTGAGGGAGAGGTTGAAAATGGAGGTGAAGACGTCAGCCAGCTCATTAGCACATGCTCTGAGGGCCCTCCCAGAAATACTGTCTGGACCTGGGGCTTTGCGGGGGTTGGTCCTCCTCAGGGCTTTGTGTACCTGGGCTGATGTGATGACAGGCGGGGGGGAGGGGGGTTGACTGGTTGAGGTGTGTCTGTGCTCTGTGGGGGTGGTGGTGGCCTCAAAGCGGATGTAGAAAGCGTTGAGGTCTTCTGGGAGGTTATCTGCGGCTCTGATGGTGGAGGAGCTGGAGCTGGTCCTGAAGTCCGTACATCTCTACACCACAAGTTGTTAACAAAAATACACACATCACCCCCTGTGGTTTTACCGGAGGGTGCAGTTCGGTCCCCTCTGTGCAGTGAATGCATCTCTAGCTGAACAGCGGAGTCCAGGACGTGTTCCGAAAGCCAGGTCTCGCAGAAGATATACGCACAGCACTCTCGTATTTCCCTCTGCGATGTAATCCTGGCTCGTTACTCGTCCAGTTTGTTCTCCAGAGACCGCACATTTGCTAACAAGAGGCTAGGTAGCGGTAGTCGGCTAGCGGGGGCCTTTAGCCTAGCATGGAGCCCGCCTCTCTTGCCTCACTTGCGATGCTGTCTGCGGCGCACCTTCCTCGGGTCCGCATGCTCACTCGAGGTCGGTGCTTCGGGGCCTTCCTGGGGGTGATGGCGAACAAAGGGATCCAGATCCGGTGGAATAATCCCATCAAAATTAAAACTGTTTGAATGGCAATGACCAGTAATGCCTGTCTGCTTTACATTCACAGTGCATAGCATTGGTGCACTACGTCCAAAAAGACCAAAGTAACAAGTTTTTTTTTTCCCTGGCGGCACGGTGGCTGAGTGGCTAGCACTCATGCTTCACAGCAAGAAGGTTCGGGTTGCCCGGGCCTTTCTGTGTGGAGACTGCATGTTCTCCCCGTGTTTGGGTGGGTTTCCTCCGGGCACTCTGGTTTCCCCCACCAACCTAAACATGCGCCATAGGTAAAATCCTCCAGCTTAGGGCCTGACCAAAGCATAAATAACAAAACAAAATCATGGGGATGGTCCCCGGGTCAAATATAGAAACAACTTCTCCTGTGCGAGATCAATAAAGGTCAATCTCCTAATCCTTGACCACTGTAAGGCGCTTTGTGCTACAATTTTGTATGAAAAGCGCCTTATAAATGTTTGATTGATTGATTGATTGATTGAACAAAATGCAAAAAACACTAAAAAAGCTAAAAAATCCGCGGGGGGGACGGCATGTTGTGACATGTCATGGGGTCCTGTGGGGAGTGCTCTGGGAGTATTGGGGTTCAGGGCACTTTGCTAAAGGCTGTTCGGTCCCTGTATGACCAGAGCAGGAGCTGTGTTTGGTAATAAGCCGGTAGTAAGTCAGACCTGTTTCCGGTGCATGTTGGACTCCGCCAGGGCTGCCCTTTGTCAGGGGTTCTGTTCATTATATTTATGGACAGAATTTCTAGGCGCAGTCAGGGGCCGGAGGGGATCTAGTTTGGGGACCACAGGATCTCATCTCATCTGCTGTTTGCGGATGATGTTGTCCTGATGGCTTCATCGAACTGGGACCTCCAGCGTGCACTGGGGCAGTTTGCAGCCGAGTGTGAAGCGACTGGAATGAGGATCAGCTTCTCCAAATCCGAGGCCATGGTTCTCGACCGGAAAAAGGTGGCTTGCCCTCTCCGGGTGGGTGTAGAGTCCTTGCTTCAAGTGGATGAGCTCAAGTATCTCGGGGTCTTGTTCACGAGTGAGGGGAGGATGGAGCGTGAGATTGACAGGCGGATCGATGCAGCTTCTGCAGTGATGCGGGCGCTGAACCGGACTGTTGTGGTGAAGAGGGAGCTGAGCCAAAAAGCAAAGCTCTCAATTTACCGGTCAATCTACGTTCCTACCCTCACCTATGGTCATGAGCTTTGGATAATAAGATAAGATAAGATAAGATAAGATATGCCTTTATTAGTCCCACAGTGGGGAAATTCCAGTGTTGCAACGCACAGATCAAGAACAGCAGGAAAAAGTAACATGCAATATAATAAATAAATAAATAATGGCCTAGGATAATTTTAAAACTATACCTAAAAATAGACTCTGGATTATAGGTGAATATTTGTAAGTGCAGATACGTTGAATGACATGTTAACATTGTTCGTTGTACAGTCCTAACCCTAACCCTAATGACCAAAAGGACAAGCGGCCGAAATGAGTTTCCTCCACAGAGTGGCTGGGCGCACTCTTAAAGATAGGGTGAGGAGCTCAGTCACACGTGGAGGAGCTCGGAGTAGAGCCGCTGCTTCTCCACGTCGAGAGGAGCCAGCTGAGGTGGCTTGGGCCTCCTGCACTCCTCCCTCGGGAGGTATTCTGGGCATGTCCCACCGGGAGGGGGCCCCGGGGAAGACCCAGGACACGCTGGAGGGAATATGTCTCTCGGCTGGCCTCAGAACACCTTGTGGTCCCCCCGGAGGAGCTGGAGGAAGTGTCCAGGGTGAAGGAAGTCTGTGAGTCTCTGCTTAGACTGTTGCCCTGCGAAACCAGCCCCAGATAAGCTGAAGAAAATGGATGGGAAAAAAAACTATAAATAATAATAATAATAAAATAAATATAAAATAATAAAAAACACCACGCCCCGAAAAAGCCGTACACCACACTAACACTAATAACCGTAAACCACAACTTTAACCCATAGCCCCGACCATAATGTTAGGCCTAACGCTAAAATTAATCCAACCTTAAAACTAACCATAGTCATAACCCTAACTATAACTCCTAACCTAACCCTGCCACTTTTTTTTTTGCGCGTGTTGATTATTTAAAAAAAAAAAAAAAAACATCCAAGATGGCGGACTTCCGGTTTTGCCGCCCAGGCCAACAACATCCTCCACCAGAAACATTACATAGTGGACCTTTAAATGTTTTTTTTAAGAGTCATGTGAACCTGCTGGCTATCTGTGAAAAATGCCTCATGTCAGTAATATGTTTTAGCTAAATTCTTGATACAATTTAATTCTTGATAGAATTTAATTCCCAAATTTTAGTGCAAATCCGATGTACACTTTTCATATGCTTTAGCGGATTATATTCAGGCCGAGATCACGGATTAGTGATTAAAATTTCAGTACGACTGGACTAAGCATGTGCAAATGGAAGCAAATCTTGACATTGAAATTTATCAAAAATGTTGATAGAAATTTGCGGCTTCGCTGCACATAAACCATGATAATTATCAAAATAAATTGGATAACTTTTGATGCCCCACTTCTCTTTTCTTTTTTGGCACTTCTGAATTTGGACAAAGTTTGGTGAGTTTTTGAAGTCACTGAGGGGTTCAAATTAGAGTTGAAAGAGCAAAGGAAAAATTAAATAAAATTAAAGCTGCAAGCTGCATCGACCTACCCTCGCCCAGTGTGCATGCCATGCCCTGCTAACGCCATGCCTGCAAATGCCGCGCCCCGAAAAACCCCTAGCTCCAACCCTAACACTAGGTCTAACCCTAAACGTAATCCTAACCTTAAACCTAGTTGTAACCCTACCTATAGCCCCAACCCTAACCACAACCCCTAACTTTTTGCGCATGTTGATTAAAAAAAAAAAAAACATCCAAGATGGCCCTGGCCAACGCATCCTCCACCAGAAAAATTACATAGTGCACCTTTAAAGGTTTTTTCTTTGCACCCCTGCTGGCCAACGTTAGGGGGCACTATAATGTATACTTTCTTATGCTTTATAGCTTATTATATTCAGGCCGAGATCACGCATTTGTGATTCAAATTTTAGCATGATCGGACCAAGCATGTGGGTGTATTATTTTAAAAAAATATTTCTTTGGGTAGTCTTTGCGCCCCTGCTGGCCAAGAGTGAAAAATTCCTCAAGTCCATAACATATTGTTTTGCTTGTAAACATGTATAGAATTTAATTTCCAAAGTTGGTATCAATCCGATAGCGTTGATGTTTCATGTCTATGCTAGGTGGCTCGACATTCACCACATCACCGTGGGGTCATTGATGAATGATGAGCACGTCTGCACCATCTAGTTGGGGTCTTTCCCTGACCTCCCATTGACTTCCATTAATTTTAGCAGTTATAAATATGGCCCAGACCCAGGGCATGAGTTACTGGGATACTGCTGTTCATGCCGGGGGCAACCATGAGGACAAAGCTGCACAACGTCCTGTCACATATGCCCATGCGCTCATCATTGCCCATGCCCTCATCAAAAGCAATAGGCCCTATGCCCTGTCGGGGCTTGGGTCTAATAATATTTTTTTTTAATATATCCATTAACATGGGAACAGTATATAATATGGTGTTAGAAAGACCTTCCCCACGTCACTGTGGGGTCAAGAGTAAATGATGAGCACATCTGCACCATCTCGTCAGTTCATCGTTGCCCATGCACTCGTCATATGGGAAACGACACAATAGGCCCTATGCCCTATCAGGGCTCAGGCCTAAAAAATAATAATAATAATAATTTGAGCAAAAACAATATACCCGTGCCCCTCCTTGAACCGCCACCTTAACGTGGTGGAGGGGTTTGAGTGCTCGAATGATCCCAGGAGCTATGTTGTCGGGGGTTTCATGCCCCTGGTAGGGTCACCCAAGGCAAACAGGTCCTGGGGGACAGGCCAGACTAAGAGTGGTTCAGAAGCCCCTATGATGAGAAACACAGCAAGGCCAGTTACAGGTACAGTACATCTCCTGGCGTCACTGGGGCCTCACCCTGGAGCCAGGTTTAGCGGCTCGGCCGGGCACAGCCCGAAGGAGCAATGTTAGGCTGTGGACCCACCACCTGCAAGAGGATCCATACCCAAACCTTACCCAAACCTTACCCAAACCTTACCCAAACCCTGATAAGTGGAAGAAAGTGGATGGACGGAATATATCCGTTAACATGGGAACAGCATATTACCTTCCCCACGTCACCGTGGGGTCGTTGATGAATAGCAATAGGCCCTACACCCATCAGAACTCGGGCCTAATAATAATAAGAAAGAAAGAATAATATTCTTATGCAAGAACAATGTTCCACTTTTTTTGGCGAACGAACTACACATTTTCATAAGCTGTTCCAAATATAAGTTGCCACTGTGTTCTGCACGGAACAGAGGCTCATAAAAGTGCATACTAAAGAGCATAAAGCACTGCTAACACACTGCTACAGATCAGCACAAATGGAACTAAATGCTAAAATACTAATACTACAGTGATTCTTGAGAGATGGCACAAAACAGGTCCTGTGTGTAACACAGCAATTTATAGAAAAATATTTTCAAAATATCTTAATTGGCATAATAATAAAGTTAAATCTAAGGGAGATCTGTCTATTGGAGCTATGTATTTGAAAATACTGTTGCTGTTTTTGGAAGACTGACATAAATGTAAATGAAAATGTTGGAGTCAATGTCATTTTAAAACTCTTTTAAATGTATGTGAGTACAATTTCATTAAATTGAATTAAAAGGCTTTAACTATTCAAAATAATGCATAATATAACATTTTGTAAATATTTTTTTCCACAAAATTCAGCTGGCCAAAATTTTGTCCTATCTTTTCGCCAACCCCATCAGACTTCAGGCAGTATTATAATGATCTAAATCTCTGAGGGTCTTATGTATGGTCAGCGCTAAACCTGTCGCATTTTTTTTCATCTGAAATAAAACACATTCAGTTTTCAGCAGTGTTCACACGTTTTTATCAACATTGTTAGTTTTCGGTCAACTCGGATCCAAGCATTTGGAGGGTGTTTTTGAAACTTGAATTATGCAAGATATGCAGCCTCATTTGTGTGCATTAGTTACAAAAATACATTTTATAACATGAAAATAGGATATATATATATATATATAAAACCTGCTCCTTTGCAAGATTTAGATGTCATCAACCCAGGTCCCCCCGGGGTAAAGTCAGTGACTTACCAGTTGAGCTAACTGTTTTTATAAATATATCCCCATTTGATCTGATACATGTTAATTTAAGCTTAAAATAAACCAAACAAACTGTACTGCAGTTAAACACCCCTTTTGGACCCTCACCCACAGTTTGAGAACCCCTTCTTTAAGATAACTTCCACTGGCAACTTACAGAAAACTGCTACAAAGTGAATAAAGATTTTTAAACCTTTCTGGAGTTCTGGAGATCTTACTGGTTTTATAGTGATATTTAGCAGCCTCTGCACATTTACCAAACCAAAGGCACATTATGACAAACACAGATTTATTTGGCATTTTATTAGGCAAACTTCAGTCCACATACAGTGCCGTGAAAAAGTATTTGCCCCCTTCCTGATTTCTGTGTTTTTTGCATATTTATCACTCAAAACATTGTCAGATCATCAAACCAATTTTAATATCACACAGAAACAACCCAAGGAAAGACAAAATTCAGTTTTTGAATGATGATTCCATTTATTAGTGCACAAAAAAAATCTAAACCTATCTGGCCCTATGTGAAAAAGTAATTGCCCCCCCTTGTTAAATCACAAACTAACTGTGACTAACCACAGTTTTGAGAAAACTTAGTTCAGTTCTACATGCCACACCCACACCTGATTGTCACCACCTGTGTTGAATCAAGAAATCACTTAAATAGTTCCTGTCAAACAAAGTGAAGTTGGCTACAACATCTCAAGAACAAACACATCATGCCACGATCCAAAGAAATTCAAGAACAAATGAGAAAAAAGTGATAGAAGTCTATAATTCAGGAAAAGGTTACAAAGCCATTCCCAAAGCTCTGGGGCTCCAGCGAACCACTGTCAGAGCCATTATTCAAAAATGGAGGAAACTGGGAACAGTTGCAACCCTTCCCAGGAGTGGTCGACCAACTAAGATTACTCCAAGAGTGCGACGACGGCTCATTCAGGAAGTCACAAAAGAACCTAGACGCACATCGAAAGAACTACAGGCCTCGTTGGCCTCAGTTAAGGTCAGTGTTCATGACTCCACCATTAGAAAAACACTGGCCAAAAATGGCATCCATGGAAGAGTTCCCAGGAGAAAACCACTGCTTTCACAAAAGAACACAAAGGCTCGTCTCACCTTTGCCAAAAAGCACCTTGATGACCCTCAAGACTTTTGGAGAAACATTTTGTGGACCGATGAGTCTAAAATTGAACTTTTTGGAAGGTCTGCAGCCCGTTTCATCTGGCGTAAAAATGGCACAGCATTTGATAAAAAGAACATGGTGCCCACAGTAAAGCATGGTGGTGGCAGTGTGATGGTCTGGGCCTGCTTTGCTGCCTCAGGACCAGGACAACTTGCTGTGATTGACGGAAAAATGAATTCTGCTGTTTACCAGAAGATCCTGAAGGAGAATGTCCGGCCATCAGTTCGTGCCCTCAAACTCAAGCGCTCTTGGATCATGCAACAGGACAATGATCCAAAACACACCAGCAAGTCCACCTCTGAATGGCTCAAAGAAAACAAAATTAAGGTTTTGGAGTGGCCAAGTCAAAGTCCGGATTTAAATCCGATTGAGATGCTGTGGTGTGACCTTAAACGGGCAGTTCATACAAGAAAACCCTCCAATATGGCAGAATTGAAACAATTCTGCATAGAAGAGTGGGCCAAAATCCCTCCCCAGCGGTGTGAAAGACTCATCACCAATTATCGCAAACGTTTGGTTACAGTTATTGCTGTCAAAGGAGGCTCAACTGGCTATTAGATTAAGGGGGCAATTACTTTTTCACATAGGGCCAGATAGGTTTAGATTTTTTTTGTGCACTAATAAATGGAATCATCATTCAAAAACTGAATTTTGTCTTTCCTTGGGTTGTTTCTGTGTGATATTAAAATTGGTTTGATGATCTGACAATGTTTTGAGTGATAAATATGCAAAAAACACAGAAATCAGGAAGGGGGCAAATACTTTTTCACGGCACTGTATAGCAGTAGGCCTGCTGGGCCGACACAGTAGCATAAATTTTGATTAGTTTTTGCTTTGTGTTAATCAACGCGAACTTAGGACCAAAGCAATGTGTGCTATAAACAGGGAGGAGAGGTGAAAAGGCGAGGAGGGGCATGCTGACATGAGGTTAATAGACAGGATATTTTAAAAAGTTTAACCTGCCCTATGACACACGCTGGTACGTGAGGGCACACGCTGTTGTGAACAAACCGCGCGCTGGGAGCGTGTGTGTTTGTGCCACACAGTGTCTGAGGGCTCCACGGGCTGCAGTAAGGCCCTGGCCACATTGCATGCATCAGCGTTTTGTCATCAAATCTACACGATTCATGTAGGTCACCTGTGTAAAGATGTAGAGATGTTCATGCCTGTGTACACAACACCTTGGAAAACCTCATGAAATGTGCAGTAATTTCAGGGATGCATGCTGATTGTGTTGTGCTAGTGCTCTGAAGGGGAAATGAAGTAATAGAGAGGCAAAGAAACATGTCCATGAAATCCCTCAGTTGTCCAGGTAGGATCCATAGCAAAGGAGAAATTAAATTTTGTCAAATGGACAAAAGTTGTTTTGATTGAATACATTTCGCAGCTCATCCAAGCTGCTGCTTCAGTTCTGGTCAGCATCCGACCAGAACTGGGACATATTTTCTCCTGCTGGAGGTCAGAAGCCTATTTCTGGATCAGTGCACTGAGAGGGATGGAAGTGTTTTAATTTAATTTAGTACCTGGGGACAAGAATAGGTTCTATTTCTATGGTTACCATGGTGGGCCAATGTAAATGTAATGTAAAACATGGAAATCTGTATCCTACTTATTTTCAGTCAAATCAACTATTCTGAGAAGAATCTGGACCAGTTTGTTTCCCAAACCCCTAAATAAAATATAATTTAAAAACTATGAAACTATGAAAGTCCCTAAATCTAATTTTTAGTGAGATATGCTTTGACATGGGGATTGTCAAGAACCAGCGAATGCTCATTGTGCTGTCTCAGATCATGCCCAGCACAGGGACACCAGCTACCTAGAGTATTCTTATATTTACCCCACATAATTCAGGTGGAATATGTTATCTGACTTTGCTCTGTGTAGAGCTTCTTCCCACTTGAGAGATCAGGCCCTTATGGAATGGACTATTGGATTATCTGATTGTTTGACCAAATACGGCAGAAGATGTTCCAGAGGGAATGTGATACAACAGTGGAGAGAGAGGCTTTTAAGGGCATGCTTTACTTTTGTGTGTCCAGAGCTCACCTGGTGCCCCCTGCGGGCTCCAGGATACAGATGACACTTTTGTCCTGAGGACTATTACTCATCTCAAACTGCTCTTACACAAGAGCTGATGACTCTACCTCTTGAGCTGTACTGAGATGTGTGTTTGAACTTTTCTATTACAGTATTATTGTGTCCCACTGCTCATTGAGCTTAAACTGTTCCTCAGGGACAAAAACATATTGATTGATTATAAATAAAAATATAATCAATCAAACAATATTTATAAAGCGCTTTTCATACAAAATTGTAGCACAAAGCGCCTATATAATGAATGATCTCTCACTCAGGTCTCACTTGCAAAGAAGTAATGGGGTTAAGATTGAAATTGTACTGTGAGGGCCACAGTAATTGTATTTTGCTAGGTTCCTCAGCAGGTCACCAGAGTGAAATGGTTTCTGTTATTATTGGATCCCGTTTGAGAGCCATAGTTATATTTGAATATACCAAGTCTTCCAATCACTGAGGATTAACAATGTTTTGTTCCATCCAAGGCACTTTAGAATAGCTTTTTATAATGAGTAACCAATAATCTCATTGGAAATTAGGGAGCCCCAAGCCTCTGTGACTTTGTCTGATTTTGGGAGGGTGTCCAATTTCATTCTTTTTGATTTATCAACAAACATGCACCACACTGATGTGTTAGAATAATCAAAGTATGCTTTCATACCAGCAAAGTCCGATCATATCTCTTTTGCTAAGTAGGGCCAGGCCTGGTTAGTACTTGGACGGGATTACCAGGTGCCACCTTGGAGAACCAAAGTGTTCTTGTGTGCTTCGGCACTAATATGAAAGTTGTATTCAAGTGTTGGTGGTGGTTGGAGGGTTGCCTGGTTTACACCTGACCATATCACCATAAGTGATATATGGTCTGGGAGCCACCTTCGAAATATCTTGTAGCGGAGGTGTGGTTTACGATCGCCAACGGCCGTTTATTGGGCGTTACGAATGTCTATCATTTGGCGTATACGTAGCCCATAGCCAATCATGTCAGTTGTCAGTTCAAACTACAAGCTTTCGTTTGTCACGTAGTACGCGTCACCGTCTTTCCACCCCTCCCCGCTCTCTGATTGGCTCCCAGAATCAGGAGAGCTCGCTTGCCATAGTTGCCAGGCTGTCTTTCAGATCGGAACGAACGAAAGCAGCCTGGGATTTCCCAGGTTAGTTGGAGGGGCCAATAGTGTTCATTCTAATTTGTACATTTTAAATCACCATATTGATCTAAAAAGAAACAAATCCACTGACTTCCACGTTATCACAACAAAGCGCCGCATGCTGTGGGCCCTTCCTATGGAAAGCTGCACATTCAGACTAGAGCAGAGCATTTAATTTACATTTGTACCAAAATGACTACACAGCCCGTATCACTGATTAAAATGAAAATAAAATTGGAGATTGAAGCAGGTACGTCACAGTGGATGTGTACTGTTCACAGTGAAAATGGGAATTGTCAAAATGGCGTCTTGGAAAATAAGCAATTTAAAGATGACTCAAACATGCACGATTCACTCCAAATAAAACTTCAGAGGGCAATTGCTGAGGGGAAACAACTCTAATATGGTTCAAAAGTCAATACTGCATAACAGGTCTGCTTTAAATAAAAAAGATTTGTTAAGTAAGTATCCAGAGTCCTCCATGTTGACACAGCCAGAAGCGTTGGACATGTGGCTGTCCGGGTCTGGTCAGATACGTTCCTGGAGGACAGGGAAAGTCTGGAGGTGGTGGTTTATTCTGCGCCTCAGAGCTGCAGCTCTTCCAGATTCCACTCAGCTGTGATGAGGCACATCCCACACAGATCACACCCTGATGCCTTTGGCTGCACACTTGAGCCCTGTTTTCCACTGGCTCGATATTGACATGTCATTGGAACAAGGGAAAGTTGTTAGGCGTGTTCACGGACCAGCGAGCCCTAAGTGCACAGAAACCAAACCACACACTCGGCCTGGAATGTGGAGGCGTCAGAGGAAAATACATCACCAGAGTCACATGAAGAGAAACAACAGAATTTGAGAACTTCAGTGTGGGCTGCTCCTTCTGCTGTCTCATTATTACAGGCCTTATAATACACCAAAAGGATTCTTTATAATGTTGTTACCTGCTCAAAAATATACCTGGAGTTGTGTTTAGTTTCATTCACACATGTTTGAGAAGAGAGAGATTAAAGGAAAAGTAACGTTTTTTATCATTTGAGCCTTATTTCGGTAATAAAACAAGTTGTTTTACTCACCCATAGCACTTTGGTGTCATATGGAGCACTTCCAGAGATGTTTTAAGATTTGCGGTTAGCCTAGCGCGACTTCTAGCCATAGCTCGGGGCATATAGTATATTCCCCGAGCATGTAATATGCCCCGTGCGGGCTCCAAATAACACAAACTTTAGCACTTTTCAAATCATAGAAGCTCGATGTCTTAGTCTACGATTTAGTTTTAGTCAAAAGTGGCCTGTAATCCGAGATTTAGCCATAGTTTACAGCTTTGCGTTTCATGTTTGGGTCCCGGGAGCTGAGAGCACAGTCCGCACATGCGCACTGGCGTCCTCATCTACTCGAAACTATGGCTAAATCTCGGATTACAGGCCACTTTTGACCAAACGAAATCATAGACTAAGACATCGAGCTTCTATGATTTGAAAAGTGCTTAAGTTTGTGTTAGTTGGAGACCGCAAACATGTGCCCTGAGAACTCACATTATGGAGATCGCAAATCTAAAACATCTCTGGAAGTGCTCCATATGACACCAAAGTGCTATGGGTGAGTAAAACAACTTGTTTTATTACCGAAATAAGGCTCAGATTGTTAAAAAAAAACGTTACTTTTCCTTTAACAATTCCAGGGCTGGAATCATCCAAATGATTCTAGTGAAGGTGTTTGAAGTTAAAAACACAGTGGAGCACTGAGCACAAGAAAAATGTGTCCATTGTTTGCAGGTTAAGAGCCTGGTCACACAGGTTCAGTTATGATTGTCACTGTAATACCTTTTTAAAGCCTCAGTGTGTAGGATTTGTGGCACATAGGTGGATGGTGCTACTGCACTTTCTGTTTTAGCTACGGCAGACCTCGAGGGGCATCCGGGCGCGCGCACAAGCCGCGCGCCGCGTGGTCCCGTTTTTGTTTTTGTTTTGTTTTTCGCATGAAAACACATTCCCGATCATGTACCATGACACTCTACACATCAAATGAAACCTTACAGTCTCCTCTTTTTGACTATGCAATTCATTTCCCTGCAAAACAATCACTCCCCGAGCACATGGGGCTTTTATACGGAAAAGCACAAAACGAGGTTAGCTTACCTTAGAATGCTTTGCACAGGTCAAACTCTGTATTTCACCATAAACTTGCTCTCAATTTGTCCGTAAGGATCCAGCGAATAAAATCCAGTAAAACAATTTAGTCCAAAACACGTGTTAGATCCATTACGACGTCTGATCCGGCAGCATGCTTGTGTTGTTTACCCCAAACCACGAGCCTTGCTGAAGGCGAAGGCGGAGCCCAAATGTCCTTCTGCGGCCTCGTATTCAAAATGGCTGCCTCTGCATGGGGAAGATCCCCCTTTTATGTGACTATATCTAAGTCCAAAAGAATACTTTGATTTCATGATGGAAGTGAAAAGGCTTGGAAAACAATGTATTTTTGAATGGGTATCTTCAATTTCAGTAATTAACGGGTAAAAATCTTACACACTGTCCCTTTAAAAACGGTAAGAGCACAGGATATACAGTTCTTTTAACTGACCAAACATTTTAAGTGTAAGTATTTTGTGTTGCCATGTGGGTTGCTCTTCTGATGGTGTAGGTTAGGGCATCAGTCGTAGTAACATGATGGTGCTTCTGTGTGCAGTGATCCGTGCTCGGGTGAGGGAGGTCAGGAACCGCGGCTTGGAGCCCACAGCGGTAGTGGAGGTGCGAGAGGTGCTCAAATCTTCACTAGTGAACATCCCCCGAGAGACCCATACCCTGTACTACTCATCATCCTGTCTGTGCCCCCCGCTCACACCTGGCCAAGAGTACCTCATCATGGGCTACGAGAGTGAGGAGAGGTCCAGGTACACCTCTGCTCACTGCCATAGGAGTCATTTAAAGGTCGTATATTACACAAAATTGACTGAACAGATCAAAAAAAGCATAATATGCATAATATGAGTATGTCGTTTCCTCATCACAAACAGACCTGGAGTTGTGTTTAGTTTCATTCACACATGTTTAACACACACACCCTACATGTTTAGGTTGAGTTCTTCTCTCAAATTAAAAATAATCTGTTCTACCTTGTGATCACAAGTAATACAGGAAGTGTTCCACTGCGTCTTTGAATGTCATGCACCTTCACTTGAATCATTTGGATCATTTCAGCTCTAAATTTTCCAATCTTTACTGAACTAAAGGGAATTTGAAAAACAGCCGCTTCATGGAATCAAGAGGTGGAACAGAGCATTTTGAGCTTTGGAGATGAAAGCTCACAAGAGTCAATTTTGCCTAATAAAGGAAAAGTAACGTTTTTTTTACAATCTGAGCCTTCTTTCGGCAATAAAACAAGTAGTTTTACTCACCCATAGCAGTTTGGTGTCAATTGGAGCAGTTTTGAAGAAGTTATGTTGTAGCCGTTCTGTTCTACTAATGATCCCGTATCCGTTAGCGTGAGTGCTCGGGGCACTGATTTGCGGTGTCCAAATAACACAAACTTTAGCACTTTTCAAATCACAGAAGATCGCTGTGTCAGGGTAGACTTTCAGTGGATTCCAAAACGGCCTGAAACCCGATATCGCAACATAAAAGTAAAGTTCAGAGCGGTGTTAGCTTCTTTCGGACTAGCGGTGTTTACAAAACAGCTGAGTTCACGCATGCGCACTGTCCTCTCTGATGACGTCATCAAATGAAACTATAGCTGCATATCGGGTTTCAGGCCGTTTTGGAATCCACTAAAAGTCTACCCTGACACAGCGATCTTCTGTGATTTGAAAAGTGCTAAAGTTTGTGTTATTTGGAGAGCGCAAAGTAATGCCTCGAGCACTCACGCTAACGGATACGGGATCATTAGTAGAACAGAACGGCTACAACATAAGTTCTGCGATACTGCTCCAATTGACACCAAACTGCTATGGGTGAGTAAAACTACTTGTTTTATTGCCGAAAGAAGGCTCAGATGGTAAAAAAAACTTTACTTTTCCTTTAAGTGTCAGTTTGTGGGGGAAATATTTTGGAGGAAAGTGCACAAATTCAGAAGTATGACATCTAAATGGAAAATTTAATCAAAAATACAGACAATTTAGTGAAGATTTCATTTTTTTTCTTTATTTTTACAGGGAGAGCCCAATACGAGTACCAGACTATTGTTCATGAGCGTCCTATTTAGACAGTACTAACAAAACAAATGAAATAAGTGCAGGCTGGTTAAAAAATGAAAAACTGGAGCAAGTGTGATTATGACTGTCTGTCACCACATTGTTCAAATGCAGTAGTGGCTCCAGTGTGTCCAGCTTTCATGTGCTTCAAATGTGTCTAGTGCTGAGTTTTTAGACTTAAACAATCACATCTTGTATTAAAAGTTCAACAAAAAATTCAGATCATGAGGCAATCCAAAGTCAGTAGTCATATCTTTAAAATGTTTGTGTTTTGTCAGGCTGCTGCTCATCGATGGCTCCATCGCTCAGAAATGGAAGGACAAAATGTCCAAAAAGATCAAGGTGAGTATATGCAGTCGCCCTCTTGTGCTTGATTGGTGAAACTGAAGGTTGAAAAAGTTGACTTGGGTTCAATTGTGAACTATATCATATTTGAGAAGCTAAGCCAAGCCTCTCAAATGGCTCTTTGAGCTCAGTAAATAAGGTCTATTCATCTACATTATGTATTTATAGGTTTTATAATAATTCAATCTAAATGTATTTGAATAGCACATTTTACCAACAAAGTCTTCAAAGTGCACAATATAAATTGCATTATATAAAAATACTCAAATTAGCAATAGAAAATGACTCAAATGACTCAAATTAGCAATAGAAAATGACAACAAATCCCTCCAGAAACTGCAGCTTCTCCAAAATTCCGCTGCCCACATCATCACCAGGACCCCCTCCTCCCACCACATCACCCCCATCCTCCAACAACTACACTAGCTTCCCATAAAACAAAGAATTCACTTTAAAATTCTCCTAACCACATTCAAAGCAATCCATAACCTGGCCCCACCTTACATCACTGACCTCCT
This sequence comes from Paratrypauchen microcephalus, assembly GCA_036785185.1. Classification (NCBI taxonomy): domain Eukaryota; kingdom Metazoa; phylum Chordata; class Actinopteri; order Gobiiformes; family Gobiidae; genus Paratrypauchen; species Paratrypauchen microcephalus. Next base: position 834,853 of record JAVJIX010000101.1, read on the forward strand.
CCACATCTCCATTCCTTCTCGCTCCCTCCGCTCTTCCTCCTCTCTCCAGCTCTCTGTTCCCTCTGCCCGTCTCGTCACCATGGGGGGCAGAGCCTTCAGCCGCTCTGCTCCCCTGCTCTAGAACTCTCTCCCTCCTGACCTCCGCAATATTCACTCTCTTCCTATTTTCAAATCCAGACTCAAAACACACCTGTTCAGAGACAATCCTACACCACATAACAGTCACTTTCACCATCTTCCAGTTTTGTATCTCAGTTTTTATCTTTGTATTTTAAGTATTTTTATGTTTTAACTTTGTTTTGTACAGTGTCCTTGGGTGTCTTGAAAGGCGCTTTTAAATAAAATGTATTATTATTTATTATTATATTAACAATAAAAGACAAGTTAGAGGACCACACAATTCTTGTAAGTCTATTAGTATATTATATCGGTTCGTCTTGTTACTAACCTCCAGAGCCTCTACCATTTGGTTAATAATTTATCAATCAATCAATTTTATTTATATAGCACATTTAAAACAGCCAAAGCTTACCAAAGTGCTGAACAACATTAAAGGTGACATAAAAATCAGGTAGAGTTAAAATAACAACAATAATAACAATGGTGACAATAATAAAATAATAATAATAATAACAATAATAAAACAACAACAACATCAACAGCAAGAAGGTGCCAAGGTGTCTCTTCCTAACTCGGAGTAAAGGTCAATGAGAAAAGGTGCGTTTTGAGCAGGGATTTAAAGTGCTCCAGTGATTGTGCAGTTCTAATGTGCAAAGGTAAAGTGTTCCACAGTCGTGGAGCGGCCACAGAGAAGGCCCTATCCCCTCTGGTCTTCAGTCTGGTCCTAGGGACAACCAGGAGGTGCTGGTCAGCAGAACGCAGACCTCTGGATGGGATCTGGGGCTGAAGGAGTTCAAATAAATACACCGGTGCTATGCCATTAAGACTCTTAAAAACAATCATTAACATTTTAAAATGGATTCTAAAATGAACAGGAAGCCAGTGCAGGGATTTGAGAATGGGAGTGATATGGTCTCTCTGCTTTTTTCCAGTTAAAAGTCGAGCAGCTGCATTCTGGACCCCCTGTAGGCGCCTAAGCTGGGCCTGGTCAATGCCAGCGTACAATGAATTACAATAATCAAGTCGTGATGTCACAAATGCATGAATGGCCTTTTCAAAGTGCAGATGTGGAATGTATGATTTAATTTTGCTTAAAACCCTTAGCTGATGATAAAAACTTGATTTAAGAACAGAGCTGACTTGCTTTTCAAATTTAAAATTACAATCAAAGATGACACCAAGATTTCTAGAATAGTCCTTTTCATAGGAGCTCAGTGGACCTATGGCACTGTCACAGTTCAATAGGTCAGAATGACCAAAAACAATGACTTCAGTCTTCAGCTTGTTAAGATTAAGAAAGTTTGACTGCATCCATTCCTGAATTAATTAATAATAATTCATTGCATTTATAAAGCGAATTTCATGACACCCAAAGCGCTTTACAGTTCATTGTTCATTCACTCCACACTTGGTGGTGGTAAGCTACTTTCTGTAGCCACAGCTGCACTGGGGCAGACTGACAGAAGCGAGGCTGCCAATCTGCACCATTGGCCCCTCCGACCACCTCCAGCACTCACGTACACCCCACTTTCATAGTAGGCAATGTGGGTAAAGTGCCTTACCTAAGGACACAAGACAGTTTTTTGCAACTAGTGCCCCCTGTGGCACCTGGAATTCCCACTTGTCTCCCATCCAAGTACTAACCAGGCCCTGCCTTGCTTAGTTTCTGAGATCTGACGAGATCAGGCTTTGACAAGCTGGTATCGCCACGGTTAATTATCTTGAGCAAACAAGATTATAATTATTATTAGTAAAAGGAGAAATTCAATTTGGAATGGAATGGTTTGAGAGGGGAGTTAAAGAGGCTATTTTTGTCAATAAAGAGAATCCTTCTTTAAACAGGAATGGGGGAGTCGGACATAATTTGTCCTCCATATATAATTCCATTCTCAAACCTAAATCAAAACAAACAAAGGAAACAATAGGGCAGCCAGGTCAGGTCCAGAGGTGTGAAAACAGCCATTACAGTTTGAATGGGTATGCTAAACTAGACACCAGAGAGAAACTGTAAAACAAAAGACAGAAAGCTGAAAACAAATAGGTATGATAATTTCAGAGTAATTTCAGTGTAGTTAGCTCCTCCCTGCAGCTAGATATAAGCAGTGTCCATCAGCACCCTTATCCAGAACTGACGAAGCAGCTCGGATGAGCTGCGAAACATTTTCGACCAAATAAACTTTGTCCAGTTGACAAATTGAATTTCTCCTTTTACCATGGATTCTACCTGGACGACTGAGGGATTCTTCACACATTATTAGTAAACAATAAACGAGGATGGAAACGCCAGTTGGTATCAAAAATTAGAACTTGATGAGTTTTTCGTTTGAGTGAAGGTACTGAAAAAAAAAAAAAAGAACGACCACTCGGTAGTGGCCTATGGGAGCCCGAGCTGGAAAAATGTAATATAATATTATGTAATGAAATGTAATGAAAAAATTATATTATGGCCCCGCCTTAAAGGGATATGCCACCCCCAGGTCAAATTTGGGCATCTCCCCACAGTCCAGAGACTAAAATAAGTGGTGGAAAGCGTTTTTCTGGTGACCCAGCCATTGTCCAGGTCTGTCAGCACTGACCGCCGCGGTATCTGCAGCTACTCCACGTTAGACTGGAGTCTAACGTCGCCAGAGAAAGATTTCGGCCAAAAGGAATTAATTTGCTCGATGCGTTTCCCAATTACTTTCTGTGTAGTGCGCATTCATATCGAGTGCAAATAAATGTGCAAATCAACACGGAGAGCTTGACTTGGTCATTTTGGGTGGGAACTATTTTACAGTGCGGAAAAACACAGCCGAAGCACACACCACGCTGACAGGGGAATCCCAGTTACGCACCACGTTGGGAGTTCCCCTGTTACGCAGCGTGGTGTGTGCTTCGGCTCTGTTTTTCCGCACTGAAAAATAGTTCCCACCCAAAATGACCAAGTCAAGCTCTCCGTGTTGATTTGCACATTTATTTGTAGCTGCAGATACCGCGGTGGTCAGTGCTAACAGACTCGGACAATGGCTGGGTGACCAGGAAAACGCTTTCCACCACTTATTTTAGTCTCTGGACTGTGGGGAGATGCCCAAGTTTGACCTGGAGGTGGCATATCCCTTTAAACCCAACCAGCAATATTGGATCAAACACAGGAATAATAAACGCACACTGGTGTACTTGGGACATCTCCTCGCACAGTTTTCATCACAAACAGTTCAAATTTGTCCAAAAGACACAAAACCCATGTGCAATTAATGATGATCACTTTACACATTACATTGTGAATATGAATTCGGGTGTGGCCATGGTGAATTTTCAACAATGCATCCTTCTCACCATACTGAACAAAAAAATTCTATGAGGACATACTTCTGTTTGCAACTGTGTTACCATGGCAACATCCAAGGGTTGTTAGAGAATTGGATGGGTTTTGGTTAAGTGGGATGCAAAAAATTACTTTGTCATAGACCATTGAATTTAGGCACACATTCTCCCCACGTCATACTGAACAAAAAGCCCAATGAAGACATGCCTCTATAAATATAGAGGTATGTTCTGGCAAATTATGGGCTTTCAGTGGTCAGAAAGGGGAGAGCCATATGCAGTGTAGAGGTGGACACAATGCAGTGGTTGAGATGTAGGGGCACTGGTGATGCAGGGACAAAAGGTCTAAAGGTTTTAATAGATCCATGGATTTGTGTCCTATCCAGGCCCACAGTGATCTAAAACACTTTTCCTTTGGCTTCCTGTGCAGAGATGGAACCAGATCCTTCAGGAGGGAGGAGCAGCTCGGCCAGGCCATGCCCACTGACCTTGGACCCTGCCCGATACGCCCACATTGCACTATGAGGCTGTAGCTGAATGTAGTTCTGCTCGGACCACAGACTGAAGAGGGAGGATGTAAATGGGTGGCTCCAAGTCCATTCCTTAAAAGGAACAAGTATTCAAGACCCCTGTAATGGGCATATAGCAATGTGCTAATGCTAATGCTTAAACTATTGCCTGCACTGTGGGGCACAATGGAGGATCCCCCTGCTCCAGTCTGAGGTCCGCCTTCTCTTGTCTTTGCACATTATACACAGGTGCCTTTCCAAACACTTTATGAATGTGGCTTTGTGTTTTGCTCTCATTATTCTTTACTGTGAGTACATGTCCAATTATCAGTCAGTGTTTTATTTCCCCTTTTTTGTGAGTGACTTCATGGGACTGTACCATTTTGTTCCCCTCTGACTTGTAGACAGAGCATGTTCTTTGGAATTGGCCACATTCACATGATATAACATTATATACTGGGGTAGACAGCAGGTCTCATTTCACTGTAGACTTTGTCAAAAAGCAGATGTTTTGAACTAGTTAATCATGATCCACATATCTGTAGTTATGAGGTTTTCCAGTGAAACAAAACATGGCCCAAAGCTGAACTTAACTGACGTCAAATAGCAAAATGTGGTGAAGCAGTTAGTTCAGACTGGTCCTTCACTCAGATGTGAGGTGCTCCAGGCCTGCAGAGACATGCTAGTGCTAGTGAGGCTTGTTTGTTTGTGCGTTTGCATTTGTGCAGAAGCACAGCTGACTTCATCCTGTTTGAGGCAGGTCTAGACAAACTCAAAGCTGTCTGATGGGTTGGAGTAGACTAATATTAGGGATGCACCAATCTAGCTTTTTCATTTCCAATACAGTGGTACCTCACCTTACGAAATTCATTCGTTCCAGAAGTGGTTTCGTAACGTGAAAAATTCGTAAGTTGAGTAGCTATTTCAATGGAAAAAGCCTTATTCATTCCAAGGCCCCGATCCAAGTTTTTTTTTAAATAGTGTAACATTGTGTTCTGCGTCCTGATTGGTTTCTCAGACTGGATTTAAACTTTTCTCACATTTGTCTCTCGTTTAAACACTCAAACTTTCATAGATTTTCAACAAAATTATTAATAGTGAAGTGTGGGGGGAAGGAGGAGGGGGGAGAAAACTGCGCTCTGACACGTGTGATAGCGCAGCATGACCCGGCGCGGGGCTGCCAGCAGGTCTAGACCTGGACTAAACCAGGACTAAACCTGGACTAAACCAGGACTAAACCTGGACTAGACCAGGACTAGACCAGGTGGATTAAAGGTCTATTTCCTGGTTTCGTTTCGAGTCACAGCTGAGGCGAGCCGCTGCTCGCCTCAGCTGGAGGACCGCACGCAGTCTGAGCGCATGAACGAGACCCACGAACGCATGCAAGAGCCTGGTCTCTAGACCAGGTCTAGACCACCGCGGCTCTTGCATGCGTTCGTGGGTCTCGTTCATGCGCTCAGACTGCGTGCGGTCCTCCAGCTGCTGTGACTCGAAACGAAACCAGGAAATAGACCTTTAATCCACCTGGTCTAGTCCTGGTCTAGTCCTGGTTTAGTCCTGGTTTAGTCCAGGTCTAGAGCTGCTGGCAGCCCTGCGCCGGGTCATGCTGCGCTATCACACGTGTCAGAGCGCAGTCTTCTCCCCCCTCCTCCTTCCCCCCACACTTCACTATTAATAATTTTGTTGAAAATCTATGAAAGTTTGAGTGTTTAAACGAGAGACAAATGTGAGAAAAGTTTAAATTCAGTCTGAGAAAAGCGTATAATGTGTGTGGCTGAGCGCGCATTATTTGAATTTTTGAGATTTCGCGTTTCGTAACTTGAATTTTCTTTCGTATCTAGAGACCAAAATTTACCGTGAAGGCGTTTCGTAACTTGAAATTTTCGTTTGTTGGGTCATTCGTAAGGTGAGGTACCACTGTATTGATATTAATACTTTGATTTTTGTTATCTGTTGATACCCCAACAAGGCATTTAATTCCTTTAAAACACAGCTGACTTAGGCCTACTACAAATAAGATAAGACTTTATTGATCTCACACAGGAGAAATTCACTTGTCACATTAGCTCCAAAACAGAAAGTGCATGCAGGCAAATAGTAATAATAATAAAAATAAGTAAAAAGAGAGTATAGAAAATATTGCACGTTTGGACTATACAGTGGAGTTGTACAGTCTGATGGCGGTTGGGATGAAAGATCTGGTGGTAGCGCTCCTTCTTGCACTGGGGGTGCCTCAGTCGGCTGCTGAAGGAGCTGCTCAGCTCCTCTACAGTCCGGTGCAAATTGTTCCAATTATACTATTTATCCAGCTGAACAGCTTTATATGAATAAAAGTTCAAACATTATGAGACGTTGCTAGTAAATATTCTTATTGCATCCAATAAAAGGCCCAACCTGGATATTGGCTGAACTGATATCAGGGAACTGATAATGCTCCAGCCAATTTTCCTGGGTCTGCGCTGATATTTGATATCACCAGGGCTGGACTGGGACAAAAAAACGGCCCTGGCATTTTTGGCTTAGACCGGCCCCTCATAATTAGTCCTGGTTTAGTCCTGGTTCAGACCTGATTTAGTCCTGATTTAGTTCTGGTTCAATCCTGATTTAGTCCTGGTTTAGACCTGATTAGTCCTGGTTTAGTCCTGGTTTAGTCCTGTTTCAGACCTGATTTAGTCCTGATTTAGACCTGATTAGTCCTGGTTTAGTCCTGTTTTAGTCCTAGTTTAGTCCTGGTTTAGTCCTGGTTCAGACCTGATTTAGTCCTGATTTAGTTCTGGTTCAATCCTGATTTAGTCCTGGTTTAGTCCTGGTTCAGACCTGATTTAGTCCTGATTTAGTTCTGGTTCAATCCTGATTTAGTCCTGGTTTAGTCCTGGTTCAGACCTGATTTAGTCCTGATTTAGTTCTGGTTCAATCCTGGTTTAGTCCTGGTTTAGTCCTGTTTCAGACCTGATTTAGTCCTGATTTAGACCTGATTAGTCCTGGTTTAGTCCTGTTTTAGTCCTAGTTTAGTCCTGGTTTAGTCCTGGTTCAATCCTGATTTAGTCCTGGTTTAGTCCTGGTTCAGTTCTAAATTGTGGGCCTGTCTCTAAGAAAAAAAAGAAAAAAAAGAAGGGCATCAGCCCCTAGGACTGTCGGCCCACCGGGAAAAAAGAAAGAAAGAAAGAAAGAAAGCCATGCCTTTATTAGTCCCACAGTGGGGAAATTCCATTTCTGCATTTAACCCATCCTGTTATTAATGCCCAGTATGTCCGATTACCAGTCCAGGCCTGGATATCACTATCCATAAAGGTGCATCCCTAGCGAATATATCACTATCATATATCATATATCACTTTTGGATACATTTGTTCCACTCATATTTCTGCACGATCCTCTGGGCTGTTGCTTCACACCTGACGCCTGGCAAACCCATCCTGAACGGGACTCCCTAAATCTTCAGCATTTCGTTCCAGGGGCTGATCTTAGAATTCTTAGAATTTTTTTTTTTCTTGTTTAAGCAAATGTTTAATTTTTATTAAAGATTAAAGAAGACATATTGTGCTTGTGCCTACTCTATAGTTACAATCTATGACACCTGTGGAACATTACGTTATAATTTGGCCATTTTAAATCACAATATTAATCTAAAACTACTTGATAAAAGAAACAAGACCACTGATTTCTGCATTCCTTTAACTGCAGTGCCCACCACAATAAAGTGCTGCATGCTGTCAGACAGTCACGACCAAATGCCAAATCCTACATGCATCACGGATTACACAACGTATCACTGATCACACGCTCTTGCTGAGTCCTAGGCATGCCACAGAGTAAGCAAATAAAATTGGACAACAAAGTAAGATTGGGCATGTACCAGTGGTGGTGAAATTGGGGGTGGATTGGCAATATGGTGTCTTGAAAATAAAATATTAAAGATGACTCAAACATCCATGAATCGATCCAAATACAACTTCAGAGGGTCAATGATAAGGGGGGAAAAAAAATCTCTGAAAAGTCTATTTTGCAGAGTGGGTCTGCTTTAAGATTAGGATTATCTTTAGGTTTGGGAGCAGTTTATTTGGTTATGTTTTAGGCTAGTCTATGACATGAAATGCCAAACATTTAGTGAGTCCCTGTCCTCAACAGGTCGGGAGCACCCCTCACTGCCATCTTCTATCTTCACACCATATTTGTATGCAGAGCTTTATTTGTATGCAGAGCTTTATTTTGAATCACTCTAAATTTGCATATTTAGGTTTCAGGGATCCAAACTTGCTCTGGCCCAAATTACCATGGTTACTCTAGACTTTGGCCTGGCTGCATCTGTAAAATTGTATGTGTTTGAATGAAGATTTAATCTGTCTCCAGTTCTTTTTTTCTTTTCTTTTTTTAAACTAATATTTATTATCAGGAACTCCTATTTAAAGAAGAACAATTGTACACCAACACAGTGACTCAATTTTAATCCAGCCTAAAATAATGACACAATAAAAACTTTGCTAAAATCTGATGTCACTTGTGAGATTGGTGCAGTCATTTGAACCAGTGATCTGTCCACAGAGGGATACTTGGTGATGGGAAGTACAAAAGTACTGTACTCATGATTCTTATTTTTTTGCTTATATATCTATAGTTCTTTGAAAACAAGATGGTGTAATCCCTCATTTGCCCCGGACTGGTCCAAGTGTGAAAAACATTCAGAAGGAACAATCTGGACACTGTTTTTGAATAGCACACTTTACAGCTGACATCAATTTTGTCGCGAATGTGCTGCTGGGACAAATAAACAGCAGCTGCATTCTGAAAACACAGGAAAACTACATTCAACTCTCTGTAAAGCCAGAGTGAAAAAAGAGTTCAGGTTATGGATGTTAAGAAATCAAATTGGAGGTTATTTTGGCGGAGGATATACCAGGAGCTTAGCTCATTAGGCATCCTGCTAATTATCATCAGCCAGAATTTAAGCGATGGGTAGAATGTCACACCAAAGTAAAAATGTGTCATTACGAAATACAGGTTTATTAAATGTAGTTTTCAGTCATGTCAACGTAATGTGACCAGGGCTCATACAATCCCCAAAATGGAGTACTGTATATTAAATGTTTCTTTCATGATATTTCTGTCTCTCAGTCACATGTAAAAGAGGAGGTTTAATGTTCACCAGAACCACAAGTTCAGAAATCTCACTGAAAGTGGGTTAGCCATTAGTTCAGATGCCAATTTTGCCGTAATTATGATCTCAAATAAGACACACTCAACAGTGACTTTTAACGAGGCTTTGCCCTCACCCAAATGTGGTTGAGTCCAGCGGGTATTTTTGCAGGCTAATGCAACCAGAAAAGGGAGACTAAGGGAACGGTTCAGAAGCCCCTATGATGACAAACAGCAAGGCCAGTTGCATTGCCCAGATTGGCGTCACCTGGGCCGCACCCTGGAGCCAGGCCTGGGGTGGGTGCTTGGCGGCCGGGCTGGGCCTAGCCCGAAGGAGCAACGTGGGGCCATCCTCCGGTGGACCTGCAGGAGGATCTATAGGCGTTGGTGTGGTGAGATCTGGGTGACAGATTTGTTTAGGCTGTTGCCCCTGTGACCCGAACCCGAAAAAGTGGAAGAAAATGGATGGGTCGATGCAAACAGAAAAGGAATGAAAATGTGCTCTCTGGCAACCGCTGTGGATATGGTGCCTGTAGATTAGTGTCCTACACAGCACCCAAGAGCATTGCTTGGTTCCTTTGTATTTCGACATGTTGTAACTTGTGAAAATACATGTAAAAGGTTTTTCAAAGTATCTTAATCTACAGGCACCCCTGTGGAACTGCGATTGGTTGCCTCGATATAACGTAAAACCTGACTCCAAATCTATTTTTAGCCCCATGATAAGCGCTATACACTGTTCAGCATTGCCTCTGCTGGGGTCCGGTGCCTGAGGCGCTCCAGACCTTTACACTGCTTGAGGCTTTTAGCCCACTTTCTTCAAACTGACTCCGCCTCTCTCTGCCTGTGTGTGGGGGTCAAAGGTCAGCTGATGCTGATCCAAGGTTGTGTCTAATTTCTCTCTCCTTGCTTCCTTCTCCTTAATTCCTCTCCTCAATTCTGCAGGAAATGGATGAGGAAGTCCCACCCACAGAGGAAACAAAGCGAGGAGAGAGGATATAAAGTAAAACAGGTTTGATTATTTTAACTGATGTCTGCCTCCTGAAGCTTCCCCCGTGTACTCCTGCCTTCCATGTTTTCTTTGGGACACCACTTAGTATGATACATTTGATTGACAGCTGAAAAATGGAGGGTTGAACAGAGGAATCAAGGAGAAGGAAGCGAGGAAAGACAAGTGAGACGAGTCCAAGTCCACCTGCTATTCTGTGATTCAAAGTGTAAGAGATCAGACAGACAAAAGGTCAGTCCCAATCACCAGGTTCTAAGTCACTTTGGCTCCATGTCATTATAGCTAAACCCAGTCATGTTCCAATTCCACCAAAGCCATGCCAGCATGTGGCAGTAGCTCATTTGGTAGAGCGTTTGTCCACTGATCCAAAGGTTGGTGGTTCCCGCTCTTGACATAAAAAACATCATTGGTTGAGCGGTAGGATTCCAGCGTATCCTTGAGCAAGACACTTAACTCACCTCGCTCCCAGTGTCTGCATACACTGGTGTGTGAATATGTGTGTGAATGGGTGAGTGGTTCCTTGTTAAATTCCCTAACAATTCCCTAAGGGTCAAGCACATCCCAAACATGCTCAATGGGTGACATGTCCGGTGAGTATGCTGGCCATGCAAGAACTGGGACATTTTCAGCTTCCAAGAATTGTGTACAGATCCTTGCAAACTTGCCATAAGCAGTCCCAATGCAGGACAGAGCAGGACATTGTGAAGTACAACCATAAAGCCCGGCTACTGCCCTTCTTACCTGGTCAGCGTGTATTAATCCGAAACATTCACCGGAAAGCAAGGGACAAATTGGCTCCTAGATGGAAATCAGAGATGTACATTGTGGTAAAAAGCCTCCAGGAGGGTCATCCGGTGTATGTGGTCAGGCCAGAATGTAAAGAGGCTCCGACACAAACTATACATACGAATAATCTCCGTCCTTGCCCACTGACTATTTTTCAGGAGTCACACAGCGGAGGCAGCACCTGAGCCAGGGCCGAGGCCAGAACCCAGCCACCAGAACTGCCTACTCCCTCCGACCTGGTGGCTCCCAGCCATAAGGATTTCCCATCAGACGGGGCCCAGAATAATACACCAAAAGACTGACCCTCAGACTCCCCAGGCTGCCCCATCAGAACCCCAGTTACAGCGGTCACAATGTCCCAATAGTGGCAAGCCACCTGCACGCTTCTCTGAATAATTGGCTGGGATGACAATATTAAAGTGGGGGGGGGGGTGTCAAAGGGTGCACCTAGGTATCTCACTGCGCACATTGTACATTTTGCCTGTATTATTTGACTGCTATTATTTATGAACTATAGTGCATGTAGAACAGTTACTATGCGCAGCAGAAGACATGGGACTAATTATTCACACCCCTAGGCAAACCCATGACTGTTTCTATTGGGCATGGCTGGAAGACGCTAGAATATAAAAGGACCCGGATCCGAGTCTTAGAAGCAGGAGGTAAAGAATGGTTTAAGTGTGTGTGTGTGTGTGTGTGTGTGTGTGTCCATGCATGTATGTGTGTGCGGTGGTGCAGTGCCGGCCACTGAGTACTTCCTCGTTCCACAGCGTGGAACGGGTGGGTCACACCAGATACTGACTGGTTCTGAGTCAGCCCAGACTGGATACCCCAATAAAGCAAAACAAATGCACATTTCGGGGTGGCCTTTTATTGTGGGCAGTCTGGGACGCACCTGTGCACTGGTCATGATGTCGGATCGGCATCTTGATGTGGCGCACCTGTGAGGTGGGGTGGATTGTCTCGGCGGGGCAGAGGTGCTCGCTGTCACACATTTGGACAGATTTGTGAACAATGTTTGAGAGAAATGGTAGTGTTGTGTATCTGGAGTGAATTTTGGATCTTTGGGTCCATCTCAGGAAAAATGGGAGCAAAAACAAAAGTGTTGCGTTTATATTTTTGTTGAGTGTATTTATAAAAACACTCCAGTTTGTCAATAATATATTTCTCTGTTTTCCATCTCGCCCCCCCTTCTCCTGTAATTGTATTTCCAAGCAAAAAAAGACCTCAATGTTTACCGGTCTACTGTATTACGTCATATGCGTTTGTGACTACTGTGAATGTATCTGCATTTTCTATTCTGTCTATGATGCGTATTCTGTTTCACTACTTCTTGTATCGCTGAGGAGAGAGTGGGACGTTAGCGCCCCCATGTCGACTGCTTTAAGGTCCATGGACCCGTCCATTTCCAATCTCATCTCATTTACAATGACAAATAAACGTTTCCATTTCCATTCCATTCTTAAAAGTGGAAAAATATTGGTGGTAGTTTTGAGAGGACAACTCCAGTACCGTCAAGGGAAGCATCAACAGCGAGAATAAAAGGAATGTCAAAGTCAGGGTGAGCTAGTGTACCACAATGCATGGAAAGTCATGTTTCAGAGTTTCAAAGGCAGGTCTGCAGTCGTCAGTTCAGTCAGAGAGAGACAGTCTAACCAAACTCTTCTTAAACTTCTCACTGACACAAGACCAAACAGAGGCCTAGCTTTTGCTGAACACCCTTGAATAAAATGGTGGTTATACAAGACCATACCTAAGAAAGATCTTATTTTCTTAGCACTGGGAATTTTATAATCTGACTCTAAAAGGTCACTTTCCTGAATTCAGTGGCGGCTGGTGGTATAATCTTGGTATAATGAGCAGCACAACCTGATCCACCACTCACAACCTGCCCCAACAACACAACATGACACACCACTCACAATCAGCCCCAGCAATGTCAGCAAACTACAGTAAGAGGCTATGGTCACCATACAAACACATGGCATCAGCGCTGCTTCTTCAACACACATGGCACAACACTGGAGCATCTCCGTGGCACCCACAAGCTCATTTATGCACAATTTACTTGTGAGGCTCCATCCTCAGATTTGCTCAAAACTAACAAAACAAGTATCTTACCATCTCTAGAGGACTTAACCAGAGTGTATCCTCGATCCATTGTGCTGTTGGCTTCAAAAGTGTTTTATTGTCCAATATAAAGGGATGAAACTGGTCCAAGTCAGTCAGGTTTGCGAGGTCCAGGAGCCCACTTACCTAGCCAGCCAAATGATATCTCTCTGTATTTCCTATACAGCACGATACCATTTGGACACCCTCCATCCACTCTCGCTCCTCCGGTTAACAACGGACTCCGCGATTCTGATTCGTTCAAAGATGGTGACGTCAGTGCCCCCGCCTTTGCCCGCAAAGTCACTCTTAGGCAGCGGAAGTTCCTCCTCAGTTTTGAATCAAGATGGCGCAATCTCTGATTGGTTCACTTAGCTGTCTGTCTACGCGCAACTGCAGCGCATTTTGGACCAAGCGTTACCAGACTCACTCGCTGGTACAGCAATGAGTCATGGATTCTTCCAGGCAAGGAGCCCACTGCACCAGCTGGTGGTAAAACTAGTTTTAATCCTACTTCACACTTAAATCTGAACGTTACAGTCCAGTCCAGTCCAGTCCAGTGAAAACCTTCGGCCCAGAAATAAGCAGGCAGAGGCTGATAAAGTGAGTGTCCCGTTCCGGCAGCTACAGAAAGTGCCCCGGATTCTGGTGGAGAGTTTGTTTCTGTGTGTCTCCTGCTCTGGGTCTGATGAGCGGTGTCTCTCCCTCGCTCTCTCCTGTTTGGAGGTTTAAGCGAAAGTAGCTAGCTGCCACTAGCCAGCGTGTGAATCAAAATTGTAGCCGTAGGATACACACTGCAGTCAGATGCTCTCATTCCAGCTTCATGCTTCTTTTCTTCTTGGCCGAAGGGTCCCGCTGAAGAGAAGACATATGTGACTGACCGTGGCAAAACCACAAGTCGTCCCAGAGGCAGTTTGAGTTATTCACAGAAAGTGTAGTCTCTAAGCTTTCCAACAATGCCTTACACATGGAAATCTGATAACATTTGAAGAATTTGTGGTCATTTGAAAGCATGCACATCTGAAAACAAAACTGAGAAAAGGCCTCTTGAAGATTTGTCTCACTGTAGGGCTGGGGGGCAGAATGGTGCTCATTTGCATGACATTAAGATAAGCCCTCCCCCATCACTTACTATCACTGTTAGCATTCAGGGCAGATCAGAATTAGAAGCTACTTTGTTAAAATGGAAATGCTTTTATAACAAAAAGCCCATATTCAGTAATTCAATAATACACAGGATAATACTGTACGTTAAGTTAAAGTCATAAAGGCATAATAAGAAATACAAAAATGAGTCACCTGACTCTGGATGTATTCTGTTGCTCACCCTTATGAAAAAAACAAAACAAAAACTGCAGTGTATAACAGGAAAACTGCAGTTTTTTCGTGTCCAAAATACTGAATTTGGCAGTACAATGCAGTAAAATGTGTTGTAAATGTATTTTTGGTAGTCTATTGGAATAATACTTGAATTGTTTAAAGTGTAGGTGCCTGTTAGCACTGCAGTATCTGCAATTATAATTTAATCACTACCACTTCACACACTAGTGTAGCAATTCACGCAGTTCAAGCATTATTCACATTAATCGCCCATCGCAAATCTAAATTATGCTGCAGTGGGAGGGTTTGACTAGTAATATGATGCTAATGTAGCTTTAGCTTTCAGCTAAATATCTCCCTTTGATGTAGAAAGAATATGACCACATGAGAGCTGAATTAGTATTTAAACATGTCCTAAAGTATGTAGTGTCAAAGTTTATAGGCACTTTACTCACCCCATAAAAAAGAGAAATGTGTTCCTGCAAACATCATTGCCTCCAGTGAAATATGTAGTTCAGGAACACTTACTTTTTGTCGGGGGCTTTCTGCTGAATGTGGATAACCACAGACGTAATTACCGTACATTTGCTTGCCTCAAGATGTCCAATTATTCGCATATTCTGCCACTGTTTTTTGGCAGCTAAAGAATCCGATTGCATTCTGTACATAAGCTCTGGAGAAAGTTTCAGGCTACACGAATGTGTCCCGAGGAGAGAGTTCTCCTAGCACAAAAAAACAAAACAAAAAACCCCAAAAGAGCACTAATTGTCACATGATTGGCCAGTAGTGCCAGTATGGTAATTATGGTCATTTACACACGCCCCGATTCTTTCCGAAAATCTAACCAATTTCAAAGACAAAATCTATGCTTTTAAAGCAACTAATGCTGTTACCTGAAACATGGAGTGGCTTCTTCATGAAAAAAAGAAAGAAAAGAAAAAGAAGAGAAATCCAATTTGTCAACTGGACAAAAGTTAGGGTTGTCCAGTGGACAAATTGAATTTCTCCTTTTGCCATCAATTCTACCTGGAAGAGAGATTCTACACACATCTTGAGAACAACTATGAGCCAACCATTGTTGAACTGGTAAGAACGCTGGAAAAGCGTAATGATGATGTCAACAGAAGCAACTTATCCCCCAAGGCCTTGCAGAAGAAAGCACTGGAACCAGGGCATACAGCAGCCAGGTTAACCCAACATTACCTGAGAGGGATGCAGTCGGCCTATTAGTTTGTTACCTGCTCTAAGCAAAATCTTTGAAAAAGCCATATTTAATCAAATATAGTCATATTTCTGGAATCATGACATCTTGACAAATTGTCAACATGCTTATAAAAAAGGATACTCCACTTGTTCAGCATTTTTCTAAAAGTAAACAGCATAGTTTACTTTTAGAAAAATTAGAGCTGTACGGATTTCAACCACCAACATTGACGTGGATGAGCAGTTATCTGTCTAATAGATCACACAGTGTATATTTTAATGGGAGTTTACCAAGTGTTTCAGTGAACTGTGGTATTCCTCAAGGGAGCTGCCTTTGTCCACTGTTGTATGCCATTTTCACAAATGATCTACCATTAGTCCTGAAACAAGCAAAAATAACAATATATGCTGACGATACAACAGTCTATGCATCTGTAAAATCCATATCTGAACTGTCATCAATTTTAAACAAAGAACTAAAGATGGTTGAGCAATGGGTCTCAAATAATAAACTGATACTAAACACTTCAAAGATAACAGGAGAAGTTCAATTTGTCAACTGGACAAAGTTTGTTTGGTTGAAAACGTTTCGCCGCTCATCCGAGAGGCTTCGTCAGCTCTAATAAGAATACTGGTAAGACACTTGCTTATATCTTAAGATATAGAGCTGACGAAGCCTCTCGGATGAGCGGCGAAACGTTTTCAACCAAACAAACTTTGTCCAGTTGACAAATTGAACTTCTCCTGTTATCATGGATTCTACCTGGACGACTGAGGGACTTTTCACGTAAACACTTCAAAGACAAAAAGCATAGTGCTTGGCTCAAATAAATCTCTCAAGCACAATTCAAAGTTAAATTTATTAATCAATAACACTCCTATAGATCAGGTATCAGAGGCTAAGCTTTTAGGTGTCTACCTGGACAACAAGTTGTGTTTGACAAGACATATTGAGTTCATTACTAAGAAAATGTGTAGCTCTTTAGCTGCTGTTAGAAGATACCGTCAATACTTGTCAGCAGATATGGCAAAGCTTGTTGTTAGAACTCTAATAATTTCTCAACTCGACTATTGTCAGATCATTTGGTCCATGGCTAAAAGAAAAGATCTTGAGAGACTCCAGTTATTGCAGAGCAAAGCAGCTCGTGTCGCACTAAACTGCCCTTACAGAACCGGTATAATAACTCTCATCTAGGTTGGCTAAAGGTTCAGGATCAAGCATTGGCTTCTTTATTATTCTCCACATGGAAAATATTAAAATAAAAAAATCCACTATTTTTATCCGGTCAGTTTGAGAATAATAGAGAACCACACGGTTATGGCACTAGATATGCGTAAGAGGGATGGTTTAAAATTCCAAAAGCAAATACAAATTTTCTCCAACGCACCTTTATCTATAGAGCGATAAAAGGATGAAACATTTTGCTATTGAGGCTCATTGAAACAGAACAGAAGTTGGACTTTAAAAGAAAACTGAAAAATCACATTGGGATTGACTACTTGTAATATAAATTGTTGTGGAATATCAACAAATTGCAGACTTTGATTTTTGTTGTCTTTTTATAGTGATGTTGATGTGTGTGATGCGCCTGTTGTCTGTCATATGTGTGACATTTATTGAAATGTATTGATGTATGTTTTGTACTTTAGTACTTTGTGCTTTTTAACAAGGACCCCAGGAAGACTAGCTGGCTGTAAAGCACAGTTAATGGGGATCTTAATAATAAACTAAACTAATAATGCTCAGCCATAGCATCAACCATCTCAATTATGACAATGAAAACTTAAATTTTGAAATAGACAGCTTACTAAACAGGATTTTTAGTCCCAAAAGTAATGTTTCAAGGGATCAACGACTTCATAGTCACGGGTCAGTTGAGACAACACAACTGAACCAAAGAGCGGCACATAAGGAAGTTTACGCAACTCCAAAATCAATATCAAACTAACCCCAAGGATCGGAGTGACAAAAGGAAGGAGGATAAACCTAGCCAACTGAGAACTGAGCCAACAAGAATGCTGGGTGAAAAATCTTTCCAACTGGGTGCTCAGTAATGGTGGAGGCAGTAAGGAAGAGACTACTACAGGATACCAAACTAGAAGAGAGAACTAAACTTTCCCCCAACCAAATCTGCCAACTGCTAGAAATGTGTTTAAATACCACCTATTTCCAGTTCAGAGGAATCTTCTACAGGCAAATCCATGCATGTGCAATGGGCTCACCAGTCTCCCCTATCATCGGTATACATGGAACAATTTGAACAGAGTGCCTTGGCCTCGTATCCTGGCACTCCACCCACACACTGGTATTGCTTTGCTGATGATAATTTTTCAAAAATCAAAATTCAAGGTTTGGAACCTTTTACTGCACATATCAGGGATTGCACACATTGGCTTTCTTAGATTGTGCTGTAACGATAGAAGACCGACGACTCCAGGTACAGGTTTTCAGGAAGCTCACACACTGACCAATACCTGCTTTTTGATTCACACCTCCCATTGCAGCACAAACTTGAAGTTATTCAGACGTTACGACACAGGGCCCAAGTGGTTCCGACAAGCAGAGAGGGAAAGGAAAACGAAGAACAACATGTGTGGAAAGCCTTCTCTGTTTGTGGATATCCTAAATGGGCTTTGAATAAAACTAAGAGAGCCAAGAAACAAGACAACAGAGAAAGGGTGTAACTAACTGTTTATTTTGGGTGATTTTAACAACTGTAGGCTGGACATTGTCATGCCATCACTGCACCAGTATGTGGACATTCCCACGAGGAAACACAACATCCTGGACTTATGTTATGCAGACCCTCCAGGAATTCGCGATGTTGCGATTTGCAACTTCAACGCAACTTCAGCCAATCCCCGCGAATTCAGGGCGGTGTTGCAATTTTGACCAATCACCGCAACTTTTCCGCAATTTTTACTAATTTTGACCAATCATCGGCGACGTATTGAACGCCGACCAACTTCCTTCTGTGTAGGAGACATAACTGAGATGAGGTGCACGGTGCGTTTGTGTGTGTGTGCGGCAGAGGCGGTGGGTCACGTGAGTGTGGATGTGTGCACGTACGGAAGTGTGTGTGTGTGTGTAAAAGCGCGCGCTCACCTGTCACACAGAGGAGAGAGTCAGGGTTGGGGTGTAGCCGGATTTTTTGTTGACCGCAAACCATTCATTCATCTTTCACGTTAATCTGTTCATCCTGCTGGTTTTCATGAGTTCCATTTCATCCTGCTGCGCTGTCATAGTTGTGTGCGCTCTTTTTGTAATAAATGCACAAAACGCATATCTGGATCTCAGCGTATCTGTCACCACAGCCTCCTCTTTGCACGTCACAAATCTGCGAGCCATAGGACCCAACCTCATATTCTCGGCAGCTAAAAGGTTTGAGTTTGGAAGCCGCAACATTCTGCTTTACTTCCGTGTGACGAAACAAAACTGCGGCCGTGTCCCCAGTTCCCAGAGCGCACGGCTCGGAGCGCGACCCGAAGGGGGCTCAGACTGCAGTCAAGGAGGTGCACACTTGCTCAGCCCCGACTGCAGTCCGCGGACCGCTTAACGACTGCGGTGTTCGGACCGCGTGTTAACTGCGCATGGAACAAAAAAGAAGTGGGACAGCAGTCGTCGCGCCGGTGTTCTGGCGAAATGTGTGACGCACATGCCCTTCGGGCCACGCTCCGAGCCGCGCGCTCTGGGAATTGAGACACGCCTTCTAATGGCAAAGAAACATGTCTGCGGCGCCATTTGCCCACAAAAATAACTGCAAAAGACCACGCGAAACAGTTCCCCTCCTAGTAGTAATTTATTTTCGATATTGGTAAGGTTGTTTTAGGACCATATCTGTGTCTTTGTATTATTCTTTGTCAGTAATAACTCAGTATTCAAAATATTACTCAATTTTAATTACAAAAAGCGAAAATCGCAACTATTTATCGCAACTTTCACTTCCTCCCGCAACAAAATCGCAACAAAAACCTTAAAAGCACCGCAACTTTCATCGCAACTTTTTGGAAAAGCTCCCGCAAATTCAGGCATTTTAGCCCGCAACAATCACAAAAAATGCCCGCGAAATCCTGGGGGGTCTGGTTATGGGAACATTTCTGATGCGTTCACAGTCCAGGCTCATCCTCAACTCGGCTTCTCCGACCACAATGTGATTGTTTTGCTTCCGCATTACAAAACGGAACTGAAACGTGCTAAGCCCACCATCCACAGCAGCGCCATGTGGTCGGAGGATGCCACTGCACAGCTACAGGGATCCTTGGCGTGTACGGACTGGAACGTCTTCCAAGGAGACCTGGAGCACAGGGTCTCAGTAATCACGGACTATATAAAATTCTGCATATCATCCAACATACCCTCAAGGACATTTAAGAAATACCCTAATTCAAACCCCTGGATCACATCTGACATTAAAATCAATATGAAAAAAAGACTTAAAGCCTTCCAGTGCGGGGACTGGAACACCGTGAATTTACTAAATAGACAAATAAAAAATTACATAATTAAGGCCAAACTCAGGTACAAGGACAAATCGAACAGGAGTTCAGTAGCATGAACACCAGACAGGCCTACCAGAAAATCAGGGTCCTCACTGGTCAAGCGCCCAGCACTGGTCACCACTTCACTGCTGACCCAGTCACCTTCGCGGGCTCCCTGAACTCCTTTTATGCACGGTATGATACCATTGACCACTCTGCCCTCTGCAATGAGCTGCTTAATGCCCTGCCCCCACACGCTCCTTCTCAGCCTCCATTCACGGAGGGGGATGTTCGGAGGCAGCTGAGCAGGTGTAAGGTGGGCAAGGCACCAGGTTCGGATGGCATCCCGGCCAGGGTGCTGAAACTATGTGCCATGGAACTGTCACCAATCCTGCATTCCATCTTTTGGGACTCTATCAGGACAGCATCCATCCCCATAGCCTGGAAAACCTCTATAATCATCCCAGTTCCCAAAAAAGCCCCGTCCATCTGACCTCAATCACTACAGACCAATTGCACTCACTTCCACCATCATGAAGTGCCTGGAAAAACTCATACTCCATTCTATCCTCCCAGCTGTTAGTCCCCTGCTAGACCCATACCAGTTTGCTTATAAGGCCAGGCGGGGAACAGAGGATGCCATGGCATGCCTCCTCCATCCACTCTTAAAACATCTAGAGTCACCTGGCAGCTTCGCATCCATCCTGTTCATTGACTTCAGCTCAGCATTCAATACAATACGTCACCAGATGATCAGGACACTTCAAACCCTTAACCTGCCTCCGTTTTTCATTCACTGGATTCACAACTTCCTCAGTAACAGACCACAGGCCGTCAAAATTGGTTCAGTCACTTCACCCACCATAATCACCAACACTGGAGCCCCACAGGGGTGTGTACTCAGCCCCTTCCTCTACACCCTGTACACAAATGACTGCACGAGCCCCTCTCCTGTCACCACATATTTCAAATACTCTGACGACACTGCCATCCTCGCACTCCTCAATGACAATAACTCCATAACCGCCTACCACCAGTCTGTCACCCACTTCACCAAGTGGTGCACCGACTATTTTCTTGAGCTAAATGTCAATAAAACAAAGGAATTACAGGGAGTCCTCGAGTTACGACGTTGATCCGTTCTTAAGATGCGTCGTAACCCGAATTTCGTCGTAAACCGGATTTTGCCTTTGATCTTCCAACCAAAGCACCAATAACCTTTCCATCTCAATAATTAGACCACTACGCTGCTTGGTTATCACTGCCGCTTTCATAGGAGCAGATCAGAGCCCACATCAGGTACTTCCGCCCACATTGGGCACACACACGAGGCTGTCTTCTTCTCCCTACAACCACAACAGAGCGTATTCTTCCGCCGTGCGCCGCGCGCCGCGTGCGTTTGTTTACATCTCTTACCACGCTAAACCGTGTAAGACGGAATGACGCGTAATATATACATATTTTTTTTAATGGGGGCGCGTTCGTAACCACGAAACGTCGTAACCCGAGACCGTCGTAACCCGAGGACCCCCTGTACTGATTCACACTCAACAACACACCCCGGACCTTGCACTCACCACTATACACAGTAAAACAGTTGAACGTGTCACTCACTTCAAATATTTGGGACTCACACTAGACAATAAACTCACCTTCGAACAGCATGTCACTGATGTCCATAAACACTCACAACAAAGACTCCACATCCTCCGCAAACTCCGTGCTCTCTCCGTCACCCCACAACTTCTCTTACTGTTATACACCAGCATCATACAACCCATCCTTCTCTACTGCTCCCCCTGTTACTTCAATATGCTCTCCATCACCAACAAAAACAAACTCACCAAGGTCACCCGCACAGCTTCCAAAATCATCAATCGGACCATCACAGACCTCTCACATTTTAAAGGTCCCATGGCATGAAATTTTCACTTTCTGAGGTTTTTGAACGTTAATGTGAGCTTCCCTACCCTGTTTAGGGCCCCCCAATGGCTAAAAGTTGCGTAATGTCTAAACTGAGCATTTGCGATCCTTTTCTGCGTTTGAAAAAAACACAGCTCAAATGGGCGATTCTGGACAAGGCACCTTATTGACGTCAGATCGAAAAAAGAAATGCAAATGCAGTTCCACCATCGTCTGGATCTCCACCCCCTGTCTCTGGAAATCACGCCCAGAGAGTTTGGACCGCGGAGGAGCTACGCAATGCGAAATGCGTTTTTTTATTTGCCTGGAGGCACATGCGAGTGTTTCTAGGCTTGGAAGTCCTTTACCTGACCCTTTGGACCTCTGAAACAGCAGTGGTTTAATTTTATTTTCTGTACAAATGTGTTTTTTTTTCATTGAAAAGGCTGTCCTTTCCTCCTTCGTGCTAACACACGCGGAAGTGGGGCCAGCACACAGCGCACTGCTAACACAAGGAACCAGCGGCGCATTTGCCCGCCCTTCCTCTTACCAATCTGTGTTCTTCTCATTTGCATTCAAGCAACAAGGCCCAGAATGAGTCGTTCAGAGAGTTATTTTTTGACTCTGACTCTGTACATGTGTCTTTCCCATGCACTAAGTGTTGATTTTGAAGAAGGATTCATTTACAGTATTAGGGAACCATTAAGGAGCCATATAAAAGCATCAAGAAGTACCATGTCAAGGGATCTTTAACAATAAATCCATCACACGTATGGCCCGGACAATTATCAGAGACTCAGATCACCCACTACATCACCACTTCTGTCTGTTGCCCTCTGGCTGCAGGTACAGGACATCTTTTGTCAAGAAATAGAATCCTTCCTTGAACAGAAATGGAGGTCTCAGACATCATTTGTCTCCCAAACCTAAATCAAAACAACGAAAACAATAGGACTATCCAGGTCAGGTCCAGAGGTGTGAAAGCACCCATTATGGCCCTGAATGGCTATGCTAACAAGACACCGCACTCCACTCCCACTGCATATCTAATAGGCCTACCTAACTAACAGAAACTGTAAACAAACAGGTGTGGTAGTTTCAAAGTCATTTCATTGTAGTTAGCTCCTCCCTTCAGGCAAATATAGGTGGTGTCCACAAACATTCTGACCAGAACGGAAGAAGCAGCTTGGATGAGCTGCGAAACGTATTCAACCAGCTCAGCCGCCGTGTGTTGGAGTTCATCCCAGTGAACAAGAGGGTTGCAGCACTGCGCCTTCGGGTCGTTGACAGGGCTCTCACTGTTGTGTCGGCCTACGGGCGACCAGCAGGGCAGAGAACCCGGCCTTCTTGGAGTCTCTGGGAGGGGTACTGGACAGTGCACTGACCGGGGACTCCATTGTTCAACGCCCGTGGGCAATGACAGTGACACCTGGAGAGGGGTAACTGGGAGGAACGGCCTCCCTGATCTGAACCTGAGCAGTGTTCTGTTATTGGATTTCTGTGCTAGCCACGGTTTGTTCATAACGAACACCATATTCGAGCACAAGGGTGTCCACCAGTGCATGTGGCACCAGGATACGCTAGGCTGGAGGTCAATGACTGACTTTTTGCCATGTCATCTGACCTCTGGCCGTGTGTCTTGGACACTGGGGTGAAGAGAGGGGCAGAGCTGTCAACTGATCACCACCTGGTTGTGACTTAGGCTAAGATAAATAAAATAAAATATATAAAATTTAGCATAATATATGTAGTATGTTATCAAATACTAAATATAGACTCTCTCCTCCCTCTGCTATTTGTCAATCTCATTTGTGCTGTTTTTTAACACCAAACACTTTTTTCAGCTACGTGAGTGTAACCTGTAAAGGTCATTAGGACCGCATGCAAGAGAATGTACTGTGCATGCGCGTCTCTTTCAGAAATTGTGTAAAGGAAAATTGATTATATGAGTTTGGAGATCGTTTGACACACAAATCAAAATTGTGATAAAAATTCTGTTAATTGCACAGCCTTACATGGATCTATATTGTGGTTAGCACAACACTCTCACACGCACCTCTCATAGATGCAAAACCACGTCTTTGCTGAAAAAGCATCCTGTATTTCACTGGAGCGGCATAGGTCCAGAACACACACATGTTCCTCCACACGTGCGTAATAGTACTGTTATACCATGGACACTGTTCATAAACACACAGACACGAGGCGGAATCCCCACTCACTCCACTGCTCCATCCAGATCCTCCATTTTCACACAAAATAGCTAGCTCACTGTTTCATTGAATGACCGGTGTTTCTAACTAGCATCTAACCATTACAAACGCGAAGCTACAAACAATGACTTGTCACTAAAAGCAAGTTATTTTTAGACACTTGTGTTGAAATTTAGCACTGCTGTTTTCGTCTCCTGCCTCACATGCGCACCGCCACACATCTCCAGTTTTCTCCACATCTCCAGTTTTCCATCAGTGCTGTTTGAATCCGCTGTGGTCGTCAGCACACATGAGCAAACCTCTAAAACAACCGGCTGGCTTCTTCGGTTGTAAAAGCGCATGTAGAAAGTATAGAATGTAATGACTGACAAAATGCCGCACCCTCAACATGTGCCTCCAGGCCTCCAGAGAAGGGCAAAACAACATGGGACATTCACAACCACAGTTTGCTCAGTAATTAAATTGTTTAGACCAGTAATCTAAACAATTTAATTATACTTTTGACACATGATGATTTTACATTTTATTGGGCAACCACTGCTTGCCTTGATTCCCCTGACCGCACGCCAGTGCTGTCTACTAGTACCTTAATCAAATGTCCATTCTCACTGATTACCTCAGTGTGGATCAGACTCTCTGTTTTTGAAAGTCTCTGTAGGCCCTGCACAATCACCGTTTTATCAGAAGGCACAGTACTGCCATAAGTGTCATAGAGGGACTCATAATCAATATCTCTGTTCTAGCTGCTGTAGAGTGCAGACTTGTTTTCACATTCAATCAATCAATCAAACATTTATAAGGCGCTTTTCATACAAAATTGTAGCACAAAGCGCCAAAATTGTAGCACATTCATACGCAGTGTGTGCGGAGACATGAATTTGATGTTTGGATCTATTGAACTGATATGTGCAGTAAAAGGTGGCAAATCTTGAATTCTGATTTTTGAAAAATGATCATCAACAAGGCGATACCAATGTGTGGGTGGAGTGCCTGTATATGAGGTCAAGGTACTCTGTTCAAATTTTTCCATGCACAGCCATGGACTTGCCTGTAGAAGTTTCCTCTGAACTGGAAATAGGTGGTATTTAAAGAAATTTCCAGCAGTTGGCAGATTTGGTCAGGTGAAAGTTTGGTTCTCTCTTCTAGCTTGGTATCCTGCAATAGTCTCTTTCTTGCTGCCTCCACCGCTACCGATGTAGGGATACAAGTGAAAAGAAAGGTTACATCAAAGGAAACCAGTGCCTCATCCCAGTCAAACTGGAGATGCTTGACTTCACAAATTTGACTGTGTTCTCAATATGGTGCTCTGTGTTGCCCACCAGAGGAGCCAGGATGATTTATAGGTGTTTGGCCACATTGTACGTGATGGAGTCTGTACTACATACAATGGGTCTGAGTGGTACTCATTGTTTGTGAATCTTTGGGAGGCCAGAGATTCAAGGGATGGGGTCATCAGGATACAGTCTATAATACAGCTGTCGATCAATGACTTCTTCCTTCTCCAGCTTCTGCAAGCAATCAATGATCTTTTTTTGTACTCATTGGTGGTGGGGCCAAATAAACATAAAATACAGTACCTTTAGCACAACATACACTTACCAGCTTAGCATTAAAATAGCTAGAGATGAGTGAATTAATATTTTTGTCCACACAAATGTATAACCATGTTCCCTCATCTCGAGTTGTCCATTACAGTGAGGAGGACTCTGTGTTTGCATGGGTACAGTAATTGCAGGTACGGTGGGCACTAGGAGATGGAGCTCACTAGTTCAAAATTTAGGACGATTTATCAACGCTCATATTAACTACACTATATTGCCAACATATTAATTACACTATATTGCCAAAAGTATTCACTAACCCATCCAACCAATCACTTCCATGGCCACAGTTGTATAAAAGCACCTAGGTATGCACACTGTTACTACAAACATTTGTGAAAGAATGGGTCGCTCTCAGGAGCTCACTGAATTCTACCGTTGTACTGTGATAGGATGCCATCTGTGCAACAAGTCCATTTGTGAAATTTTCTCTCTCCTAAATATTCCACAGTCAACTATCAATGGTATTATAACAAAGAGGAAGTTATTAGGAATGACAGCAACTCAGCCACGAACTGGTAGGCCAAGTCAACTGACGGTGCAGGGTCAGCGGCTGCTGAGGCACATAATGCGCTACAGACCTCGAAACTTCATGTGGCATTCAAATTAGCTTAAGAACAGTGTGTAGAGAGCTTCATGGAATGGGTTTCCATGGCCGAGCAGCTGCATCCAAGTCATACATCACCGACTGCAATGCAAAGTATCAAATGCAATGTTGTAAAGCATTCCACCACTAGACTCTAGAGCAGTGGAGACATGTTCTCTGGAGTGACAAATCGTGCTTCTCCATCTGGCAATCTGATGGACAAGTCTGGGTTTGGCAGTTGCCAGAAGAACGGTACTTATCTGACTGCATTGTGCCAAGTGCAAAGTTTGGTGGAGGGGGGAATTATTGTGTGGGGTTGTTTTTCAGGAGTTGGGCTTGGTCCCTTAGTTCCAGTGAAAGAAACTCTGAATGCTTCAGCATACCAAGAGGTTTTGGACATTTCCATGTGTAGTGACCGAGTGGGGGGGTAATTCATAAGCAGTAGGCAAGACACCAGTTTACAAAATGATACAAAAATTTATTATTCCATATTAAAATGTTTTAAACAATGTTTACAATTCCTTTCACTCACACACACACACAATAAAATATTAACCAAAAAAAAAGTTATAACTCGACCGGTGAATACGGCAATGGTACTGTCCATTAGGGGCCGACACCACGAAGGTAGGAGGCGTCCAGGCCCAGAGGAGCGACAAACTCCGCCGGGGGAAAGCTAGCTCCAGAGGGGATGACCCAATCCCACAGGGGAGGCCCGCGGGGAACTCAAAAGCCTGAAAAAAGGTAAATTTAAGACCCAACAGGGAGATTTAATAAATGGGCACGGCCCCGTGCACTCACCGAGGAGACGCTCCGCTCGGAACGAGAGGGGGGGGAACGCAGGACACACCTGCTCTGCCTAAGCCTGCCGGAGCAACGCATGATAAGGGAACTCAGAACGAGTACATTCTAGGAATGAAATCCCGGTTTATTACTCACCCAATACAGCTTGTACACGCACCCGCCAGGGACAGCCCGCACACAGACACTGCCTACAGAAGTAGCGGTTTAGACCCAGCGTAACCAGTTTTATGAACGAATACGTCTCCACTCACCAATAAGGCAGGACGGAGCAACGTGCCGCAGCTTCAAGTCACGACCGTAGACCGGGAATTGAGCGGGTTTAAGTTAATATAAAACACGGAGCCTTCTTGTCCCAGTGGCTGCTACACCGTGTTGGATGCCAGAGGTGAGGAGAGAGTGCAACAGGTGAAACCAGTCTCCCTCATCAAGGCTTGGGGCGCTACGTGATTGGCCCGCTGGTTAAGGTGCGCGTCTCACTACATTCTGCCCCCCAGTTGGATCGTCGACCCGACGATCGACTGTCTTAGACCAAATGGCCGACTCCCAAATTTGGTTGTCCAATACAGAACGAGGCAAATTGTGAGGATTAGGGTGGCAACCAGCGGTGGAACGCGCCGACCTCCGTGGGCCATCGGCTAGCGCAGGAGATGAAGGTGGCTCTAAAGCTGTCAGAAGGCCAGTGGCAGCAGCGTCAGACCTTTCCAACTGAGGCTGTAACTGGGTAGGATTCAACCTGCTGGACCCACTGAACATGCCAAGCTCTGGCTCTAATGCAACTGGTTGTCCAGGTTCAATGTACCACAAGTCCTCACCAGATGATCCGCTAAGCGAACGATTGTTCCCAACTACAGGGGGAACACCACTCGGGTTAGCCTCCAAAGGGGTCACACCAATCCACGCCTTTACTAAAGAGCGATGGACCCGCTTCACCTTCGCCTGGTCATTCAGTGGAGCGATGGTGTATACAGCCCCGCCGTCCCTTGGCGCTTGCAAAACAATGTGCAAGACTGATGACCACCGGTCATGGGTTTTGCAGCGACCTCGCAAACCAGTGTTGCGCACCAAAACAGTTTCTCCTTCCTCCAGGGGCTTATCATGCACCTGTTGGTCATGCAGAACCTTCCGGCGTTCAGCAGCATGTCTCAACCGTTCCTTCGCCCCCTCAAACGCCAATTTTAGGCGGGTTTGGTGCTCCATAATCCATTCATGGGGGTCGCCATCAAGAGGGTCCTCAGCCTGGCCCAACAAAAAGTCAACTGGCAGCTTTGGTTCTCGACCAAACATCAAATAGAAGGGAGATTCGCCAGTAGACTGGTGGGGGGTGGTGTTGTAGGCATACAAGATTTGTGGCAAACAGGAACTCCAGTCACGTTTCCTAGACACAGGCAACGTGCGAAGTAAGTCATGCAGGGTGCGATTAAATCGCTCGCACTGCCCATTGCCGGATGGATGGTACGGCGTTGTTCTAGATTTGGAGATCCCATAAAGATGACACAATTGTCGCAACAACAGGCTCTCAAAACAGCGTCCCTGATCTGAATGAATTCGGGAGGGGACACCAAACTTAGAAAACCAGTCAGAGACCAGAATCTCTGCCACTGTCGAAGCGCGCTGGTCCCTTGTCGGCAAGGCCAGTGTATACTTACTGAAAACATCAGTAATGACAAGCACGTCCTCAAACCCTTGTTGCGAGGGCTCCAACAAAGTGAAATCAAGTGCAAGCATCTCATTAGGTCGGGAGGCCAACAAATGGCCCATGGAAGCGCGAGCAGCTGGACGAGCATCCTTCGCGATCTGGCAACGTTCGCACTGCCTACACCAATCACTGACAACCTTTGACATCCCTGGCCAATAACATCGTGAGCGCAGGAGTGCAAGTGTTCTCGCGACCCCTTGATGTCCATGATCTTGATGCAAGTGAGTTAACACCTCCTCAATCATAGCCGAGGGTAGGAGCAACTGAAACACGGCCTCGCCACCCTCAGGGCGGTAGATCTTACGATACAACAATTCATTTCTTTCAACTAAGCGGTCCCACTGCCGGAATAAAACCAAAGCAGCAGCCGAGCAGTTCTTCTTCTCCTCTGCAGTTGGCAGTCGGCGTTGTCTCCAAAAAGTTGCTACCTCCTGAATAACAGGATCTGCGTCCTGAAGGGCCTTAACGTCGCTTGGGGAATGACTAGGCAAAGCAAACACCACAGTCTGAGTCACCTCGACCATCTGCAAAGGTGCCGCCTGCTGTAAAGAAACTGGCACCATTGACCCGGGGCCCAAAGCAGCCATGTCCTCTGGGTTAAGGTCTTTCTGGCGTGACAGGGCGTCTGCATTAACATTACTTTTCCCAGACCGATAGCGCAGTTCGAAGTCAAAAGATGCGAGTTGCGCAGCCCAGCGCTGTTCGACAGCTCCCAATTTGGCAGTCAACAAGTGGCTCAACGGGTTGTTGTCTGTATATACCACACACTTGTGGCCAAGAAGATACTCTCGAAATTTTTCACTGATTGCCCACTTCAAAGCAAGAAGTTCAAGCTTCATCGAACTATAATTTGACATGTTTCGTTCAGTTCTTCGCAACCCTCTACTTGCATAGGCAATGGGACGCACTTTTCCCTCTTGCTCCTGAGAGAGCACTGCTCCCAGGCCACAAAAGCTTGCATCCACCTCAAGGATGAATGGCAAAGTGAAGTCTGCATATGCCAGTACAGGTGCCCTTATAAGCTTCATCTTCAAGATCTCGAAGTGTTCCTGGCATTCCTGGTCCCAGTCCTCAATATCACGATTTTTAGTTCTCTTGGACTTGCCTGATAGTTCAGCCACCTTCCGATGTAAGGGCGCAGCTAGCCTCGCAAACCCTTCCACGAAACGTCGATAGTAACTTGCAAATCCGATGAAGGATCGAAGTTCGGAAACCGTGGTGGGAACCGGCCATTCAGCCACTGCTCTGACCTTTTCAGGGTCACAAGACACACCACGATCAGAGATTACATGACCCAAGTAATTGACTTCCTGCTTGAAGAAATTGCACTTTGAAAGCTTGACTTTAAGACCTTCCAAATGCAGCCTGCTTAACACTCCATCCAACCTTTCCAGGTGCTGGCGGGTGTCAGAAGAGAAGACCACGATATCGTCCAGATATAAAAGTAACGATTGGCCCTGCTGACTTCCAAAAATCCGCTGCATCAGCCTCTGAAAAGTGCTGGGAGCGTTACAAAGACCAAACGGCATTCGGTTCCATTCGAACAAACCGAAGGGGGTACAAAAGGCAGTTTTAGGCTTATCTCCTTCAGTGACTGGCACTTGATTGTACCCACTTGCAAGGTCCATTGTGGAGAACCAACAAGCACCCGACAAAGAATCCAATGTTTCTTCTATCCGTGGGAGTGGAAATGCGTCCTTCCTCGTCTTGGAATTTAGTTGTCTGTAATCTACACAAAGCCGTAAGCTCCCGTCCTTTTTGCGGACAAGCACTATTGGTGAAGCATAGGGGCTCGAACTCTCCCTTATGACCTTGGTTTCCAACAGCTGGTTGATGTGCTCTTTCACAACCTCATATTCAGAAGGTGGAATACGGCGATGCCTTTGCCGAATGGGAATGTCATCGAGCAACGGGATGTCATGAGAGATGAGATTCGTACAGCCAAGGTCTTGTTCATTAGCGGAGAAGACAGACGCATGCTTCTGAAGCAGAGAAAAAGCCGCATTGCGGTCATCAGAAGACAAATGTGAAAAGTCAATCGACTCAATCTGACCGAGGACTGAGGAACCAGTGTGTCCCGCCACTTGGGCAGAAATAGATGAAACTTCAACACCGGTGGGCAGGCTGACAACTCTGACATCATCCAGAGTGCCAATAACAGTACGAGAATAGAGAAGCACCTCAGTAACCCCAACGTTCACCACGGGGATATAAACAGTTCCCCGAATAACGCGGACCAAGGCGGGAGACGCCAGAAGACCCGCCGGTAAGCCAGCTTCCGGTGGCTCAAATAGCACGGTCCCCTCAGAAAAATATTCTGAGCATGTCGCCGTTACAATCTTCATTGCTCCTCCAGGTATACGACAAGCCTTCTTTCCTCGAACCCTTGCTTTCCCCAAGTTGTTTAAAACTGGCCTGATGCTAGCTACATGACATTTCTGCAAAGCGTCAGCTAAGGGCGCTGGAAACGACACCAACGTTTCTCCAAACAAGGTAGGTCCATACTGACCAAACAGCTCCCGGTAACATTTACTAATGATGTTCATTCCTAGGACACCGGGGACTTGAGATGCAATCCGCCCCGGTGGATCCTTCACCACCAAAACACCGCATTGAGGCATCAACTTCCCACAAAGAACAACGTCAAGTTCAAGATACCCAATATAAGGGATAGTTAACCCATTGGCAGCTTTAAGCTCTAACCAATGACAGGCTTTAAGGCGTTCATCACCCCAGGGTTCAAAATGTGTGCGAAAGAAACTTTCTGTAATTGTAGAAACCATAGATCCAGTGTCTACAAGACAAGGTACAGGGGCGCCACCCATACCTACGTCAAGGTGGGGACACATGGAAATCAACTTCGGAACGTCTTCCAACATAATCCTTGCGTCTTCGGAGCCAGTGGATGCCCCACCTGAGCTGTGGCTCGGCAGCATGGTGGGCATTAGTTTTCCGACGACTGTGGTGGATGAACATCATTATGCACTAACGGAGGATGTGAAACACGTGGTCCATCACAATGCCGAGCGATGTGTCCAGGCTGTTGGCAACGGTTACAAATTATTGGACCTGGACGAGGGGAGCGGCTGCGTAAATTCTGGGGACGGTGGCGCGAGTGAGTAGTCTGTAACCTTGTGATGCTCTGCGTCAGTTTGTCCAATTGTTCCTGCTGACGTCGTAGCAGCTCCTTCATCTCACTAACCTCAGAGGCCGGCGGATCCAACCGCTGGCGGCCACCCTGCACCATGCATTGAAAACCCAAGGCTGAAGGGACAGAATTACTCCGGCCACGCACACCCGATGGCAACCCCTCACGCTCCCATCTCATTGCTTCACCTCTGACATCCAACAACGTAGCTGTAGGCGTGCGACGGACAAACTGTTTTAATTCTCGACGAAGCGCGCAGTCTAAAACCTGCTCCACAAATTGATCACGCAACAATATTTCAGAATTTGGAACATTATCTGGAGCGCGCCGTTTCACCCTTTCCATCAAAGACTTCAAAGCAAGGGAGTATTCAAGCAAAGTCTCCCCCTCCTGCTGTCGCCGAGAAAAAACGCCTCCTGCAGGGCAACATAGGACTCTGCACATCCATAAAGCTCCTGTAAGATCGCAATGATCCTAGTTGGGTCATGTCGCTCTTCTACAGATCTAAATTTAATTTCCTCGCGAGCCTCCCCTTCCAAATGGTCAAAAAGAAAAAATGCTTGGTCAGTTAAAGATAAATGTCTGGCCCGCATGCATGCTTCTGCTTCCTCTAACCACTCGCCCAAACTAATGCCTTTCTTACCCCTAAACATGGGGCATTTACGATCCCGTGGGATGAAAACCAGTCGGTCAACACCCCCGGTAACCTGTGAGGGAACACCATGTGCAGTGGGTGCAGAGGACGTCCCTGCACTCGCATCAGAGACAGATAGGCGCTCTTGGCGCAGCCGTTCATTCTCAGCCCTCAGCTGGATGACCATTTCCTGTAACTCCAATAGCTGACCCTCCATATTCACTTTACAAAAACGCCCTGCAACTTACTAAAAATGCAGTGTCACTTTTATCTGGAGCAAGGTGCTTTCAATATTGGCAGAGCTAGAAGAAACAGAGTAGCATTATGTACATGTCTAAAAACAAAACATGCAATAAAGAACACAGCTAAATACTAAATAGACACAGCAAACCAAAACATAACATGCAAAAACACAATCAAAATGACATGAAACAGTGTGCTGCTACTACTGGTCTCCTGCCTCACATGTATAACACTGCTACAGAAAAAGGAAAAACACTGTCAATGCTAAAACAAGATTTTACACACAAAAAAGTATATTAAAATGGTGTCTTGCCTCCATAAAATTCAAGCCCGGATCCTGCCAACAACGCCAAGTATGTAGTGACCGAGTGGGGGGGTAATTCATAAGCAGTAGGCAAGACACCAGTTTACAAAATGGTACAAAAAAATTTATTATTCCATATTAAAATGTTTTAAACAATGTTTACAATTCCGTTCACTCACACACACACAATAAAATATTAACCAAAAAAAAAAAGTTATAACTCGACCGGTGAATACGGCAATGGTACTGTCCATTAGGGGCCGACACCACGAAGGTAGGAGGCGTCCAGGCCCAGAGGAGCGACAAACTCCGCCGGGGGAAAGCTAGCTCCAGAGGGGATGACCCAATCCCACAGGGGAGGCCCGCGGGGAACTCAAAAGCCTGAAAAAAGGTAAATTTAAGACCCAACAGGGAGATTTAATAAATGGGCACGGCCCCGTGCACTCACCGAGGAGACGCTCCGCTCGGAACGAGAGGGGTGGGAACGCAGGACACACCTGCTCTGCCTAAGCCTGCCGGAGCAGCGCATGATAAGGGAACTCAGAACGAGTACATTCTAGGAATGAAATCCCGGTTTATTACTCACCCAATACAGTTTGTACACGCACCCGCCAGGGACAGCCCGCACACAGACACTGCCTACAGAAGTAGCGGTTTAGACCCAGCGTAACCAGTTTTATGAACGAATACGTCTCCACTCACCAATAAGGCAGGACGGAGCAACGTGCCGCAGCTTCAAGTCACGACCGTAGACCGGGAATTGAGCGGGTTTAAGTTAATATAAAACACGGAGCCTTCTTGTCCCAGTGGCTGCTACACCGTGTTGGATGCCAGAGGTGAGGAGAGAGTGCAACAGGTGAAACCAGTCTCCCTCATCAAGGCTTGGGGCGCTACGTGATTGGCCCGCTGGTTAAGGTGCGCGTCTCACTACATTCTGCCCCCCCCAGTTGGATCGTCGACCCGACGATCGACTGTCTTAGACCAAATGGCCGACTCCCAAATTTGGTTGTCCAATACAGAACGAGGCAAATTGTGAGGATTAGGGTGGCAACCAGCGGTGGAACGCGCCGACCTCCGTGGGCCATCGGCTAGCGCAGGAGATGAAGGTGGCTCTAAAGCTGTCAGAAGGCCAGTGGCAGCAGCGTCAGACCTTTCCAACTGAGGCTGTAACTGGGTAGGATTCAACCTGCTGGACCCACTGAACATGCCAAGCTCTGGCTCTAATGCAACTGGTTGTCCAGGTTCAATGTACCACAAGTCCTCACCAGATGATCCGCTAAGCGAACGATTGTTCCCAACTACAGGGGGAACACCACTCGGGTTAGCCTCCAAAGGGGTCACACCAATCCACGCCTTTACTAAAGAGCGATGGACCCGCTTCACCTTCGCCTGGTCATTCAGTGGAGCGATGGTGTATACAGCCCCGCCGTCCCTTGGCGCTTGCAAAACAATGTGCAAGACTGATGACCACCGGTCATGGGTTTTGCAGCGACCTCGCAAACCAGTGTTGCGCACCAAAACAGTTTCTCCTTCCTCCAGGGGCTTATCATGCACCTGTTGGTCATGCAGAACCTTCCGGCGTTCAGCAGCATGTCTCAACCGTTCCTTCGCCCCCTCAAACGCCAATTTTAGGCGGGTTTGGTGCTCCATAATCCATTCATGGGGGTCGCCATCAAGAGGGTCCTCAGCCTGGCCCAACAAAAAGTCAACTGGCAGCTTTGGTTCTCGACCAAACATCAAATAGAAGGGAGATTCGCCAGTAGACTGGTGGGGGGTGGTGTTGTAGGCATACAAGATTTGTGGCAAACAGGAACTCCAGTCACGTTTCCTAGACACAGGCAACGTGCGAAGTAAGTCATGCAGGGTGCGATTAAATCGCTCGCACTGCCCATTGCCGGATGGATGGTACGGCGTTGTTCTAGATTTGGAGATCCCATAAAGATGACACAATTGTCGCAACAACAGGCTCTCAAAACAGCGTCCCTGATCTGAATGAATTCGGGAGGGGACACCAAACTTAGAAAACCAGTCAGAGACCAGAATCTCTGCCACTGTCGAAGCGCGCTGGTCCCTTGTCGGCAAGGCCAGTGTATACTTACTGAAAACATCAGTAATGACAAGCACGTCCTCAAACCCTTGTTGCGAGGGCTCCAACAAAGTGAAATCAAGTGCAAGCATCTCATTAGGTCGGGAGGCCAACAAATGGCCCATGGAAGCGCGAGCAGCTGGACGAGCATCCTTCGCGATCTGGCAACGTTCGCACTGCCTACACCAATCACTGACAACCTTTGACATCCCTGGCCAATAACATCGTGAGCGCAGGAGTGCAAGTGTTCTCGCGACCCCTTGATGTCCATGATCTTGATGCAAGTGAGTTAACACCTCCTCAATCATAGCCGAGGGTAGGAGCAACTGAAACACGGCCTCGCCACCCTCAGGGCGGTAGATCTTACGATACAACAATTCATTTCTTTCAACTAAGCGGTCCCACTGCCGGAATAAAACCAAAGCAGCAGCCGAGCAGTTCTTCTTCTCCTCTGCAGTTGGCAGTCGGCGTTGTCTCCAAAAAGTTGCTACCTCCTGAATAACAGGATCTGCGTCCTGAAGGGCCTTAACGTCGCTTGGGGAATGACTAGGCAAAGCAAACACCACAGTCTGAGTCACCTCGACCATCTGCAAAGGTGCCGCCTGCTGTAAAGAAACTGGCACCATTGACCCGGGGCCCAAAGCAGCCATGTCCTCTGGGTTAAGGTCTTTCTGGCGTGACAGGGCGTCTGCATTAACATTACTTTTCCCAGACCGATAGCGCAGTTCGAAGTCAAAAGATGCGAGTTGCGCAGCCCAGCGCTGTTCGACAGCTCCCAATTTGGCAGTCAACAAGTGGCTCAACGGGTTGTTGTCTGTATATACCACACACTTGTGGCCAAGAAGATACTCTCGAAATTTTTCACTGATTGCCCACTTCAAAGCAAGAAGTTCAAGCTTCATCGAACTATAATTTGACATGTTTCGTTCAGTTCTTCGCAACCCTCTACTTGCATAGGCAATGGGACGCACTTTTCCCTCTTGCTCCTGAGAGAGCACTGCTCCCAGGCCACAAAAGCTTGCATCCACCTCAAGGATGAATGGCAAAGTGAAGTCTGCATATGCCAGTACAGGTGCCCTTATAAGCTTCATCTTCAAGATCTCGAAGTGTTCCTGGCATTCCTGGTCCCAGTCCTCAATATCACGATTTTTAGTTCTCTTGGACTTGCCTGATAGTTCAGCCACCTTCCGATGTAAGGGCGCAGCTAGCCTCGCAAACCCTTCCACAAAACGTCGATAGTAACTTGCAAATCCGATGAAGGATCGAAGTTTGGAAACCGTGGTGGGAACCGGCCATTCAGCCACTGCTCTGACCTTCTCAGGGTCACAAGACACACCACGATCGGAGATTACATGACCCAAGTAATTGACTTCCTGCTTGAAGAAACTGCACTTTGAAAGCTTGACCTTAAGACCTTCCACATGCAGCCTGCTTAACACTCCATCCGCCTTTCCAGGTGCTGGCGGGTGTCAGAAGAGAAGACCACGATATCGTCCAGATATAAAAGTAACGATTGGCCCTGCTGACTTCCAAAAATCCACTGCATCAGCCTCTGAAAAGTGCTGGGAGCGTTACAAAGACCAAACGGCATTCGGTTCCATTCGAACAAACCGAAGGGGGTACAAAATGCAGTTTTAGGCTTATCTCCTTCAGTGACTGGCACTTGATTGTACCCTTGCAAGGTCCATTGTGGAGAACCAACAAGCACCCGACAAAGAATCCAATGTTTCTTCTATCCGTGGGAGTGGAAATGCGTCCTTCCTCGTCTTGGAATTTAGTTGTCTGTAATCTACACAAAGCCGCCGCTCCCGTCCTTTTTGCGGACAAGCACTATTGGTGAAGCATAGGGGCTCGAACTCTCCCTTATGACCTTGGTTTCCAACAGCTGGTTGATGTGCTCTTTCACAACCTCATATTCAGAAGGTGGAATACGAGCGTACCTTTGCCGAATGGGAATGTCATCGAGCAACGGGATGTCATGAGAGATGAGATTCGTACAGCCGAGGTCTTGTTCATTAGCGGAGAAGACAGACGCATGTTTCTGAAGCAGAGAAAAGCCGCATTGCGGTCATCAGAAGACAAATGTGAAAAGTCAATCGACTCAATCTGATCGAGGACTGAGGAGCCAGTGTGTCCCGCCACTTGGGCAGAAATAGATGAAACTTCAACACCGTTGGGCAGGCTGACAACTCTGACATCATCCAGAGTGCCAATAACAGTACGAGAATAGAGAGAAGCACCTCAGTAACCCCAACGTTCACCACGGGGATATAAACAGTTCCCCGAATAACGCGGACCAAGGCGGGAGACGCCAGAAGACCCGCCGGTAAGCCAGATTCCGATGGCTCAAATAGCACGGTCCCCTCAGAAAAATATTCTGAGCATGTCGCCGTTACAATCTTCATTGCTCCTCCAGGGATACGACAAACCTTCTTTCTCGAACCTTGCTTTCCCCAAGTTGTTTAAAACGGGCCTGATGCTAGCTACATGACATTTCTGCAAAGCGTCAGCTAAGGGCGCTGGAAACGACACCAACGTTTCTCCAAACAAGGTAGGTCCATACTGACCAAACAGCTCCTGGTAACATTTACTAATGATGTTCATTCCTAGGACCCCGGGGACTTGAGATGCAATCCGCCCCGGTGGATCTTTCACCACCAAAACGCCGCATTGAGGCATCAACTTCCCACAAAGAACAACGTCAAGTTCAAGATACCCAATATAAGGGATAGTTAACCCATTGGCCCCCAAGCTCTAACCAATGACAGGCTTTAAAGGCGTTCATCACCCCCAGGGTTCAAAATGTGTGCGAAAGGAAACTTTCCGTAATTGTAGAAACCATAGATCCAGTGTCTACAAGACAAAGTACAGAGGCGCCACCACATACCTACGTCAAGGTGGGGACATGGAAATCAACTTGAACGTCTTCCAACATAATCCTTGCGTCTTCGGAGCCAGTGGATGCCCCACCGAGCTGTGGCTCGGCAGCACGGTGGGCATTGGTTTTCCGACGACTGTGGTGGATGAACATCATTATGCACTAACGGAGGATGTGAAACACGTGGTCCATCACAATGCCCGAGCGATGTGTCCGGGCTGTTGGCAACGGTTACAAATTATTGGACCTGGACGAGGGGAGCGGCTGCGTAAATTCTGGGGACGGTGGAGCGAGTGAGTAGTCTGTAGCCTTGTGATGCTCTGCGTCAGTTTGTCCAATTGTTCCTGCTGACGTCGTAGAAGCTCCTTCATCTCACTAACCTCAGAGGCCGGCGGATCCAACCGCTGGCGGCCACCCTGCACCATGCATTGAAAACCCAAGGCTGAAGGGACAGAATTACTCCGGCCACGCACACCCGATGGCAACCCCTCACGCTCCCATCTCATTGCTTCACCTCTGACATCCAACAACGTAGCTGTAGGCGTGCGACGGACAAACTGTTTTAACTCATTGGCTGCCGGAGACGTCTATAGACGTTCGGGCGAACCCAACCGTTGATTGCCAGAACGTCTATAGACGTTCAACACGTTTTTCAGCGGGGGTTGCTAGGTTACGGCCTGGAGCAACTTTTGAGGTGTAATTCACATCTCTCAACATGTAGATGGCGATGTTGTATCATTATTTGCCGATCAGAGCCGGGGAAGAAAGGAGGAGTGCAGTGTGTGTATAGATGTGTGTAAGATGGCGAGGCCAGCGAACCCGGAAAAGCAGATAACTGTTGATCAGCGCCTATGGAGCGATCAGATTGCTCTTGGGACCCAGGATCCTGGATCAGAGGATCGCAGAGACAAGCCGGATCAAGCAGCGAGGTCTGAGCAGAGATCTGCTGTGCCCGAGGAGGGGGCGTGTCCTGTGTGCGCTGCGCGGATCAGGGAGTCTCTTCAGAACTACGACAGCTCCAAAGAAGAAGTTTACTGACTTGGAGCAGTAATGGTGCTGTATGGTAATTGTAATGAATGAAGTTATGTGTGTGTGTGTGTGTGTGCGTGTGTGCGCGTGTGCGTGCGCGTGTGCGTGCGTGCGCGCGTGCGTGTGTAGCTGTGTGTGTGTGTGTAAAGGTTTATGCATGGGCTTGTGTGTATGTACATATATATATATATATATGTGTGTGTGTGTGTGTGTGTGTGTAGGTGTGTGTGTGTGTGTGTGTGTGTGTGTGTGTGTGTGTGTATTAGTTTTTATTATGGGTCTGTACTCTGGGCCTCAGACAAAGCCTCAACAAAGTTCTATTTTATATGAAAAGATATTATTATATCCTGTAAACATCTCTTGGCACTATTCACAGAGCCTTATATTCTTATATTTGTAAATAAAAAATGTACTTTGTCATCAAAAATCTCTTTCTCTGTTATTTTAGATGTTTGAGGTGTCACTAAATCAATAAATATTGATGTCAAAGTCACTGATCTGCTCGAAATCCTTCTCTGAACTCAACGCACGTTTTCTCCATTTCTTGCTCAAAAACCGAATCTTTTGCTGAAACTTCCCTATGTTCTACTATCAGTTATTTGAGAACCGAAAAGGTTAGAAACATAATTTTTTTTCCAGGTGAAAGAAGAGAGTCTAGGCTTTATTTTGATGTGTGCCATGTTTATATAGTCAAAGAACTCAGTATTCTGTGAGTCTTGTAAAATCAGTGAAAATTCTCTGAATCTCTGGCAATCTACAGGCTTAGATTTTGAAAACAGGCTGGCAGTGAAAGAGTTAATTCTCGACGAAGCGCGCAGTCTAAAACCTGCTCCACAAATTGATCACGCAACAATATTTCAGAATTTGGAACATTATCTGGAGCGCGCCGTTTCACCCTTTCCATCAAAGACTTCAAAGCAAGGGAGTATTCAAGCAAAGTCTCCCCCTCCTGCTGTCGCCGAGAAAAAAACGCCTCCTGCAGGGCAACATAGGACTCTGCACATCCATAAAGCTCCTGTAAGATCGCAATGATCCTAGTTGGGTCATGTCGCTCTTCTACAGATCTAAATTTAATTTCCTCGCGAGCCTCCCCTTCCAAATGGTCAAAAAGAAAAAATGCTTGGTCAGTTAAAGATAAATGTCTGGCCCGCATGCATGCTTCTGCTTCCTCTAACCACTCGCCCAAACTAATGCCTTTCTTACCCCTAAACATGGGGCATTTACGATCCCGTGGGATGAAAACCAGTCGGTCAACACCCCCGGTAACCTGTGAGGGAACACCATGTGCAGTGGGTGCAGAGGACGTCCCTGCACTCGCATCAGAGACAGATAGGCGCTCTTGGCGCAGCCGTTCATTCTCAGCCCTCAGCTGGATGACCATTTCCTGTAACTCCAATAGCTGACCCTCCATATTCACTTTACAAAAACGCCCTGCAACTTACTAAAAATGCAGTGTCACTTTTATCTGGAGCAAGGTGCTTTCAATATTGGCAGAGCTAGAAGAAACAGAGTAGCATTATGTACATGTCTAAAAACAAAACATGCAATAAAGAACACAGCTAAATACTAAATAGACACAGCAAACCAAAACATAACATGCAAAAACACAATCAAAATGACATGAAACAGTGTGCTGCTACTACTGGTCTCCTGCCTCACATGTATAACACTGCTACAGAAAAAGGAAAAACACTGTCAATGCTAAAACAAGATTTTACACACAAAAAAGTATATTAAAATGGTGTCTTGCCTCCATAAAATTCAAGCCCGGATCCTGCCAACAACGCCAAGTATGTAGTGACCGAGTGGGGGGGTAATTCATAAGCAGTAGGCAAGACACCAGTTTACAAAATGATACAAAAATTTATTATTCCATATTAAAATGTTTTAAACAATGTTTACAATTCCTTTCACTCACACACACACACAATAAAATATTAACCAAAAAAAAAGTTATAACTCGACCGGTGAATACGGCAATGGTACTGTCCATTAGGGGCCGACACCACGAAGGTAGGAGGCGTCCAGGCCCAGAGGAGCGACAAACTCCGCCGGGGGAAAGCTAGCTCCAGAGGGGATGACCCAATCCCACAGGGGAGGCCCGCGGGGAACTCAAAAGCCTGAAAAAAGGTAAATTTAAGACCCAACAGGGAGATTTAATAAATGGGCACGGCCCCGTGCACTCACCGAGGAGACGCTCCGCTCGGAACGAGAGGGGGGGGAACGCAGGACACACCTGCTCTGCCTAAGCCTGCCGGAGCAACGCATGATAAGGGAACTCAGAACGAGTACATTCTAGGAATGAAATCCCGGTTTATTACTCACCCAATACAGCTTGTACACGCACCCGCCAGGGACAGCCCGCACACAGACACTGCCTACAGAAGTAGCGGTTTAGACCCAGCGTAACCAGTTTTATGAACGAATACGTCTCCACTCACCAATAAGGCAGGACGGAGCAACGTGCCGCAGCTTCAAGTCACGACCGTAGACCGGGAATTGAGCGGGTTTAAGTTAATATAAAACACGGAGCCTTCTTGTCCCAGTGGCTGCTACACCGTGTTGGATGCCAGAGGTGAGGAGAGAGTGCAACAGGTGAAACCAGTCTCCCTCATCAAGGCTTGGGGCGCTACGTGATTGGCCCGCTGGTTAAGGTGCGCGTCTCACTACATGAGACGCGCACCTTAACCAGCGGGCCAATCACGTAGCGCCCCAAGCCTTGATGAGGGAGACTGGTTTCACCTGTTGCACTCTCTCCTCACCTCTGGCATCCAACACGGTGTAGCAGCCACTGGGACAAGAAGGCTCCGTGTTTTATATTAACTTAAACCCGCTCAATTCCCGGTCTACGGTCGTGACTTGAAGCTGCGGCACGTTGCTCCGTCCTGCCTTATTGGTGAGTGGAGACGTATTCGTTCATAAAACTGGTGTCTTGCCTACTGCTTATGAATTACCCCCCCACTCGGTCACTACACATGCTCCCAAGTTTGTGGGAACAATTTGGAGATGGCAGACCATGACTGTGCACCAATGCACAAAGCAAAGTCCATAAAGACATCTATGTGCAAAAACAGGGCCAGTCCCCATGCACATAAAAATATGTGTCCCACCACGTGAAAAATTGCTTCAACTCTGCATTTGTGAAACTGAAAAAATGACGTTTATAGTTGGGTTTTTTTAAATTTGTGATTTTCGTTTTTTGCAGAATGTGCTAGATCATGAAGAAGCCACTGCATGTTTCAGATAACATCATTTGTTGCATTAAAAGCATACATTTTGTATTTTGAATTGGCTTGTTTTTCTGAAAGAAAAGGGGGTGTGTATAAATCACCATAACTACCCACCGATCGCACTCCCGCCAATCATGACGTTTAGCGCTGTGTGTTTGCGCCTGTTCGCCAATCAGCTGTGAGCGATTCTCATGAATATGTACGCGGCATTGCAAGAGAATAAGGACAGGTCAACTGGAGAAAATCCTTAACTTGCTATGTTAATGCTACGTAAGAAGGAACTCTCGCCTCGGGACACGGAACACGTTCGGGATACGTCCTTTCTCCGGAGGTCCAGATAATTTAGCTGCCGAAAGTCCGTGGATACGTGCAAACACGTGGATACACGACTTACCGGACAACACGGCAAACTGTTACAATGGAGGTGAACGTGTTCTCTTTCTTATGGGGTGAATCATATTATCATATTATTTCTGCATCAAAGGGACATATTAGTTAACAGCAGGGGCCTTGTGTCAGCGTGTGTGTACAGGACTAAACCAGGGCTAAACCGGGACTAAACCAGGACTAAACCGGGACTAAACCAGGACTAAACCAGGTCTAAACCGGGTCTAAACCAGGACTAAACCGGGTCTAAACCAGGACTAAACCAGGTCTAAACCAGGACTAAACCAGGTCTAAACCAGGACTAAACCAGGACTAAGGTGTGTGTCTAGAGTGTGTGTGTGTGTGCGTGTGTGTTTGTGTGTGATAACATATTATCCTGTGTATTATTGAATGATTATATGGACTTTTCTTTATTTATTTCATTCGTTAAGACAAAACAAAAAAATAATAGATGCAACATGCCGTATTTTTCAGATTATAAGTCGCAGGTTTTTTCATAGTTTGGCCGGGGGTGCGACTTATACTCTGGAGCGATTTTTGTGTGAAATTATTAACACATTATTCACATGTTATTTCACATGTTATTTTCACACTAAATCGCAAGAGGGTGCTCTAGGCCTATGGATCGAAGATTTCATTGGATTTAGTGATTTGGAGTAACACTGATGGTTTGGTAAACTTTTTAGCATGTTCTTTATGCTATAGTTATCTGAATAACTCTTAATATGTTACGTTAACATACCAGGCAGATTCTCAGTTCGTTGTTTATGCACCATGTAACATTAGCATACCGTACACTTATTTAGCCTGTTGTTCTCTATTCTATTTTTATTTTAGATTGCCTTTCAAGATGACATGTCTGTGTTGGATTTTATCAAATATATTTCCACAAAAACTTATATTCGACTTATACTCCAGTGCGACTTTTATATGTTTTTTTCCCTTCTTTATTATGCATTTCATGGCTGATTTATAATCTGGTATCGCAAACAATAGCTGTATTACACAAAGTGAAGGACTGTCTTAACAAAAATGCCATGTTTCTTTTGTATAACTCACTGGTTGTTCCATATATGACTTATTGTATTGAAGTGGTTACGTTTATAAAATCGGAATCGTTCAGCAATTAACAGGGGCTTAGGTGAGAAATGTGATGTTAATGTTTCAACTACTGTATCTCCTTGTATGTGAACTCAGATGGCTTCTTGGGATGTGCCAATGCCCGGAACAGATTGAAAGTCTTTGCACCCATTACTGTCAGGAATGCTGTTTTTTTTCCATGCTGATTTCGTTTGCCATGGCAAAAAGTCGAACCGCTCTGTATACTCACTCCATTGTTCCACGCCGTCATC
Source organism: Paratrypauchen microcephalus (assembly GCA_036785185.1). Lineage (NCBI taxonomy): Eukaryota > Metazoa > Chordata > Actinopteri > Gobiiformes > Gobiidae > Paratrypauchen > Paratrypauchen microcephalus. The sequence continues at coordinate 878,917 of JAVJIX010000101.1, forward strand.
AAATTGTTCAATGTTGCCCAATACACCAGCCATTGTGTAAGCCTCGCTATGCGGCTCTCCGTCTATCGGTCTGCTGTCTGGCTCTTCAGAATCTGGTAAACTTTTCTTTTCAATGTGCCTTTCCACGCTTTCGTCATCTGATGCACTGCTCACTTGTCATGATACTAATTGACTGCAATCAACTTAAAAACAAAAATAAAACATCTATTTTAAAAAAACGAACACCGATTTACTCATTCAAAGGAGCGTGAGTCAGACGCATCCTCACCGCCAGTTGTTATGTACCGACATGACCTTATATTGTTAATAAAGAAGAGGCGGACATGGAACGTGGTCTGTTCCTCGTTTACTTAGTACATAACTAAACAGTACACCGGAAAACAGCCTGCCAACACATGGGGGGGTTACGGTGGCCCAAATAGGGCCAACTTAAGATAACCTTAAGGGAGACCTGGGCTCAATACCTAACAGTCCTGACCAAGCCTAGCAATAAGACCATGGAGATGAGTCCCTGGGCGTCTGAAAGATGAGCTGCCCACTGCTCCTTTAAAAAAAAAAAGAAAAGAAAAGGATGGGTCAAATGCAGAGAAATAATTTCCCTATGGGGATAAATAAAGGATGTCTTCTTCTTCTTCTAAATGCATTGTAGGCATTATTCAGATTACCTGAATATACATGATCCCAATTTTGTTTTTTAAAGTCTTCTCTGAAGGCCTCTAAGGCCTTACTACATTTATCTCTTACAATAATTTGATTTTCTTCTTGTACAATATCAAAACACAATTTTTCATGAATCATAAATACAGGGAGATGATCACTCACACCTGTCATAAAGACACCACTAATTATTTCACCATGTATATTTGTATATATATTATCAATGATCGTAGCACTATGAGTAGTTATCCTGGTTGGTTTTGTTATCATGGGGCACAGACCAGCAGTTTCCATGTATTTCTTAAAATCATTTGTTGTTACAGTGTTTTCTAGATCTGTGTTGAAGTCACCCCATAAAATTACTGATTTGTTTACATTCTCAAACACTTCAAGTATTTTATCTGTAAACAAGTCCACATTGGCCCCAGGTGGTCTATACACACAACTAGTTATAATATTTTTGCCATTATCATTAATTATTTCTATTGTAAGCATTTCCATCAAGCCATTTATAGTTACTGTTTTCTGTTCAACAACCCTAAATTTTAAATGTTTGTCGAAGTAGATGGCAACCCCTCCTCCCCTTTTTTTTAATCCTGTTTATATAAAACATGTTATAACCTTCTATTTGTACTTTATTAATATGCATGTCCTTTAGCCAGGTTTCTGTAATGGCTATTACTTTAAAGGTGCACTTAAAATCACTGAAAAACTCTTATTTTTTCCAATTTTCATTTCAGACTTTGACTATTTAAATGTATTATAGAGAATGCATTATCTGTTATCTTATCTGTTCTAGAATTTAACTGTTGTACTGTAAAATAATTACATTCACCAGGTGTTAGTAGCTTGTGTGCAAAATCAGTTTCAAAATCATAGATTTTATCACTTATGTCAGTCTTTGTCTCCATAACTTGTTCAGTGTATTAGTACCTTTATAATAATGTGTATCCAACCTGATTCCACCTTTGGTCTATCGTTTTCAGTCTGCCCAAGTCTGTCTTGCTCTTTCACTGTCCAGCCTTGTACTTCTCCAGCTCTTTTAGGTCCCTGATCATCCTTGATGCTCCATCAATGTCTCTAATCCACATGTTTCCATTCTGTGTCCATGTCCCAGTAATTTTCCTCTGCTTTCTCAACAGTCTTGCTTCACGATGTCTCCATTTTTCTTTGTAAGATGTTTGTTTATAAACACGTTTGTGCCTTTCAGTTTTCAGCTCATGACCATAGGTCAGGGTAGGAACGTAGATTGACCGGTAAATCAACAGCTTTGCCTTTCGACTCAGCTACTTTTTCACCACAATGGCCCAATACAGCAATGACTGCAGACGCTGCACCGATCCTCTTTTCAATCTCAAGCTCTATCCTCCCCTCGTGAACAAGATCCCGGGATATTTAATTAATCATTGCATTTATATATTATGATTATGATTATGATTATGATGATTATTATTATGTCAAAACACCCAAAGTGCTTTACAGAATCAGTGACAAAGGGCAGCCCTGGCGAACTCCAGCATGCACTGGGAACAGGTCTGGCTTACTGCCAGAAATGTGAACACAGATCCACAGAGTACATGTGGACTGGTTGGGCAAACTCCCATGAACCCTCAAGCACCCAATGGAAATTATAGAGTTGGTCCAGTGTTCCTTGGCTGGGATGAAAACCACACTGTTCCTCCTGGATTTAAAGTTCGACTATCGGTCAGATTCTCCAGTACCCTGGAAGAGACCTTATCAGGAAGGAACACACTCTCCAGTCCCCCCTTCTTAAACAGAAGGACAACCACCCCGGTCTGACAGTCCAGAAGTACTGACCCTGACTGCCACGTGATGTTGCAGAGACAGCCTCACAACATCCAGAGACTTAAGATACTCAGGGCGGATCTCATCCTCCTCGGGAGCCTTGTCACTGAGGAGCTTGCCAACCACCTCAGTGACTCCAGCCAGTGTGATGGGTAAATCCACCTCTGATGTCCCAGCCTCTTCTTTGTGGGATTGAGGAGATCCTCAGTCGAGGTCAACAGCTCTTCCTCCACACAGTAAACAGTGTTGATGAAGCAATGCCAGGTGCCAGACGGTTTGCCAGAATTTCATTGAGGCTGACCAATATGGCCTACGCGAACTTCTCCGAGTTTTGCCTCAGGAGTCCTACAAGCCAACAAGACTCAATTGGCTTCTTCAGCCTGTTAGAATCCCTTACTTCCAGCGTCCACCACCAGGTTCGGGGGTTGTGACAGGCACCACAGACATATGAACAAGCGTATCAACAACTGAGGTCGAGAACATACCCCACTCGGACTCCATGTCCCCAGCTGCTGGAAGATCTGGAAGAAGCTCTCACAGAGATGTGAGTTAAAGAAGGTCCTCCTGACAGAGGGCTCTGCCAGACATTCTGAACAAACCCTCACAATACACTTGGGCCTGGCAGGACTTTTGGCTTCCACCTCCGCCAGTGGACCCAACTCAACACCCAGTGATGATTGGTTGACAGCTCTGCCTCTCTCTTCACCTGTCAAAGACACGTGGCCAGATGTCCAATGGCATGACAACAAAGTCGATCATCGACCTCCGACCTAGGGAGTCCTGGTGCCACATGCACTACTGGACAACCTTGCGCTCGAATATGGTGTTCATTATGGCCAAGCTGTGACTAGCACAAAGGTCCAGTAACAAAATATCGCTCAGGTTCAGGTCAGCGAAGTCAGTTCCTCCCGATCACCCTTCTCCAGGTGTCACTGGATGAAGTCCCACAGTAGAACAACAGAGTCCCCGGTTGTTGCACTGTCTAGTACCCCTCCAAGACGGCCGGGTACTCTGCACTGCTGTTCGGCCCATAGACCAACAGCACAGTGAGAGACCTGTCCCTGAACTGGGGGACCAGGGATGCGAACCTTCCTCCAAACTTTATTGATCCACAAGGGAAATTGTTTTGGGTATGGTAGCTCACAACTTCAGGCTGTGGGGTTAGGCCTAGCCACCAGACCCTTGATTACTCCAGCCCTGGCTCCAGGGTTGCCCTCCCTGAGAGAGCAAAAGGAACGAGGGATACATGGATCAGTTGCCAGGGAATGAGTGCTTCAGCAGGTAGAACACAGATAGAGCAGGAAACATGTGACACACAGTAATGTGTATTCACATTATGTTTTATTTTTGTATGTAATGGGAAAGTCAGCAGTAGCTCAGTTGGTTGGAGTGTTTGTCTACTGATTCAGGGATTGGCGGTTCGGATCCTGCTCTTGACGGGTTGGCCGTGTGTGATCCCAGCTCCCACAGATGAGTGCTGCCGTTGTGTCCTTGGGCAAGACACCTCACCCCCAGTGTCTGCGGACACTGGTAGCCCCCATGACAGAAGTGCATCAAGGCCAGGTGTGACAGGTGTGGGCTGTCCTCCTATGGACCCACCACCTGCGGAAGGATTCATGGGGGCTGCATTGTGTTCTGGGCGGCAGATCTGCTTGGGCTGCTGCTTCTGCGACCCAGAAATGGAGAAGCGGAAGAAAATGGATGGATGTAATGGGAAAGTAATTTGAGTAATAATTTAAGTTATTAAATTATCTAATTAATTACAGGATTTGTAATTAATCTAAAATCTAATTAATCGCATTTTAATAAATTTTTAGGTGGTTTATTGTGCTCTCCCACAGTGCAAAAAAGGTGACAAACGTGCGTGAAAATATATTTACAGTGGTACAGTGAAAAGACTGCAGACTTCCCCTTTAAGTCTTTCAGTCTTTGGCTCGCTCTCTTTCTCTCAGCGCATGTTACCTCCACTGTAACCAAGACAAGACTGCTGGCAGACCTGCAGAGTGCACCTATATGCCCCCATTCCCCCTCCCACATTCCCACATTCCCACATTATTCCCACATTCATTCGAAAGTTTATATACGTCATTCCACTATTAAATGGCTAATATTTCTGGTGCCAAAAGGTGAGCACGTAGCTTTCGTGCAACGTCAATAAATAATATACAAAGCTTCAAATATACAAAGAATACAAATAATTGCCCAAAATAATTGTCCGTGCAAATTACTCATGGCTCACATGACCACCGGAACCCGCGAAACTTAAACTCCCGGTGTGGCTGTGTGCGGATTTGCCAGAATGCACAATGGGAGGAGGAAGGAGGCGGCCGCGCGCGGGTGAGTAAATGATCAGGTTTAGCGCGATTTGGATTGGCAAAACTGGCGCTTCTAAGTGTGCACCCTTAGTCTCGGCAGACCATGCTGGCGAGGTCATGGGAAATTAGTTTATGGTTGATAATGAAAAGGGTTCAGCGCGCGGAGCGCAGCAGATAAGGAAACGGGCGTGCACGTCTTCACGTGCTCTCCCCCGCGACAATGCTTTTAGGGACGGACCTGCTCCGTCACGTTTTTATAAATAAACTTGTCATTCAAAGGCCCTGGCAGCGATCTAATTAACGCGTTAAACTGACAGCCCTAGTATTACATCCCCACGCCAGTAGGTGGCGCGTGACTGTGAGACAGTATTGTGACTCAGTGGCCCTCCTCTCCAATATGGCAGAAGCAAGGCAAAGACAAACTTTACGGTTGCCTGTTTCATTCTTTCCCTGTGTTTACAGATTAGTAATAAAGTAAAAAACACATTACATGGGTTATAAACTATTAATAACAACTACAGCTAATTGTAAGAATAAAAATCAGTTGGTAAATACTGTATTTTTGTCAAATTTGTGAGCCATGTAAAAAGACGTAAAAAGGTCAAGGTGAGGCCGTGGGCACCATTTTGAGTTTAATGCGCATTTATTTTGATTTCCTGTTTCTGTAACTGAGGATGTATTAAAGTGCTCCGACATTGTTTATAAGTGTGAAAGTGTAAAGGTTAAGTTCATAGGTTCATAACTGAAAGTTAAAGGAGAATTAACGTTTTTTACAATCTGAGCCTTCGGTAATAAAACAAGTTGTTTTAGTCACCCATAGCACTTTGGTGTCATATGGAGCACTTCCGGAGATGTTTTAGATTTACGATCTCCGTAATTTGAGTTCTCGGGGCATATGTTTGCGGTCTCCAAATAACACAAACTTTAGCACTTTTCAAATCATAGAAGCTCAATGTCTTAGTCTACGCTTTCGTTTGAGTCAAAAGTGGCCTGTAATCCGAGATTTAGCCATAGTTTCGAGTAGATGAGGACGCCAGTGCGCATGTGCGGAGTCACAGCTTATTTCGCTCTCAGCTCCCGGGACTCAAACATGAAACGCAAAGCTGTAAATTATGGATAAATCTCGGATTACAGGCCACTTTTGACTCAAACGAAAATGTAGACTAAGACATGGAGCTTCTATGATTTGAAAAGTGCGAAAGTTTGTGTTATTTGGAGACCGCTCGCGGCATATATTATATGCTCAGGGCATATATTATATACCCAGAGAACTCACGTTACAGACATAAACATCTCCGGAAGTGCTCCATATGACACCAAAGTGCTATGGGTGAGTAAAACAACTTGTTTTATTACCGAAATAAGGCTCAGATTGTAAAAAAACGTTAATTCTCCTTTAAAAAGGTCTCAAGCTAAAGCTAAAAGCCAGTCAGTAGTACAGTGGTACCTCACCTTACGAAAGACCCTACAAACGAAAAATCCAAGTTACGAAACGCCTTGACGTTAAATTTTGGTCTCTAAATACGAAAGAAAATTCAAGTTACGAAATGCGAAATCTCAAAAATTCAAATAATGCGCACTCAGCCACACACATTATACGCTTTTCTCAGACTGGATTTAAACTTTTCTCACATTTGTCTCTCGTTTAAACACTCAAACTTTCATAGATTTTCAACAAAATGTATTAATAGTGAAGCATGGGGGGAAGCGGGAGGGAGGAGAAGTGTGCACGCGGACACGTGTGTGATAGCGCAGCATGACCCGGCGCGGGGCTGCGAGCACGAGACCTCAAACCGTGCCTCCTCTAGACCAGGTCTAAACCAGGTCTAAACCAGGATTAAACCACCGCGGCTCTTGCATGCGTTCGTTCATGCGCTCGGACTGCGTACACATCCCCTCCCCTCCTCGCTGCTCGCCTCAGCCATGACTCGTGAGGTACACCGGCAGAGCTAGCATGAAACCAGGAAATAGACCCGCACGCGGTGGTTTAATCCTGGTTTAGACGAGGCACGGTTTGAGCACGGGTCTCGTGCTCGCAGCCCCGCGCCGGGTCATGCTGCGCTATCACACATGTGTCCGCGCGCACACTTCTCCACCCTCCCCTTCCCACCACGCACGCAGTCGCTGCTCGCCTCATCCGTGACTCGTGAGGTACACCGGTGCTGCTGCTAATAGCAGAGCTAGCACGAAACCAGGAAATAGACCAGGTCTATTTCCTGCAGCGCTTTAATTAGGGTGACCATTCGTCCGGATTTCGTCCGGTTTTAGAGCTGTCTGTCCGGCCGTCTGTCACGTGTCCTCCTTTTTTACATTTTGTCCTCCTTTCGGACCCTCGTCGCCACCATTGCATAAATCGTCATAAATCCCCACCCATTATTTATGCTACTCTGCGATGTTGTGCAAACATTCGCGATGCGCGCGCAGCTGATACAGCCCCTGCAGCCCTTGATTGTCTGGAAGCTGCTGTCACTCAAAAGCTCCGCTCAGGCTATTGACTGATTTTTGCTCCTCAGATGCGCGCGCAGTTCTTTTTGATGGGTGTTCCATGTTAATAAATATATGTTGACTTCATACATTATTCATAAGTTGTTTTTCTGGAAATATGTAAATTATGCTAATGTGAACAGAAATATCAAATGGAAATACAGTCCAATTTACAGTACATGATCTTGAAACGTGATTTTGATACATGATATTTTACTGCATGATTGTGAATTGTAAACCAAGAAACAGTTGTTGAAGCTGAAGATTAAAATTAAAATACATGATTGTATAAATAAATATGGCAGAAGCGAAGTAAAGAGAAACTTCATGGTCGCCTGTCTCATTCTTTCTCTGTGTTTTACAGGAAACATTTAATGTGCCCAACAGGCCCAGACACCGGGTCTGCTCTATCAGACAGTGTTATACCACCAATAAAAGTGCACACGGAACATCCAAACTGCTTACCTCTGAGTGTGTGGGCCTGGATCGGGATAGGCATAGACATTATTGTGTCCTTTATTTAGACAGAGAGAGCCCTTAAAGGAAAAGTAACATTTTTTTTAACAATCTGAGCCTTCTTTCGGCAATAAAACAAGTAGTTTTACTCACCCATAGCAGTTTGGTGTCAATTGGAGCAGTATCGCAGAACTTATGTTGAGCCGTTCTGTTCTACTAATGAGCCCGTATCCGTTAGCGTGAGTGCTCGGGGAGCTGATTTGCGGTGTCCAAATAACACAAACTTTAGCACTTTTCAAATCACAGAAGATCGCTGTGTCAGGGTAGACTTTTAGTAGATTCCAAAACGGCCTGAAACCCGATATCGCAACAGAAAAGTAAAGTTCAGAGCGGTGTTAGCTTCTTTCGGACTAGCGGTGTTTACAAAACAGCTGAGTTCACGCATGCGCACTGTCCTCTCTGATGACGTCATCAAATGAAACTATAGCTGCATATCGGGTTTCAGGCCGTTTTGGAATCTACTAAAAGTCTACGCTGACACAGCAATCTTCTCTGATTTGAAAAGTGCTAAAGTTTGTGTTATTTGGACACCGCAGAGTAATGCCCCAGCACTCACACTAACGGATACGGGATCATTAGTAGAACAGAACGGCTACAACATAAGTTCTGCAATACTGCTCCAATTGACACCAAACTGCTATGGGTGAGTAAAACTACTTGTTTTATTGCCGAAAGAAGGCTCAGATTGTAAAAAAACGTTACTTTTCCTTTAAGAGCAAGCTCTCATTTGCAAGAGCCCCCGTTACACGAAAATGCAGCGAATATCATGGGTTTGGGTCAGGTCCGGCCAGTAGGCTATGCGTTGTGTGCGGGACCAGGCCACTCTGGCAATCGGTGCGCACAGACAAATGTAAAGTCTTGGAGCTGCGTTCAGTCCCAGTACTTAATTAAACCAAAGCCTTGCTCTTGTGGTCTGTCTGAGGAAGAGTTTTCTCAAGTCTGCTCATTATTTCATCCTCTCTGTGTCACAGCCACAAACTGTGGTCAATAGAAGTCTATGGTCACTGCATAAGAGTGCATGTTTTCACATCATTAATATTGTCAAGAATAATGAGTGGAATTTATTTATTTAGTTAGTTCATTTATGAGACAGGGACAGTTGCATAAACACAGAGTATGTGGCAGGATCCTGGCCAAGCACAGATAAGCAAAGAGCTGCACTTAGGTGAAGTTTTGCAAATCCAGCAGTTGGCATAGAGAAACATTTCATTCTATAACTTTTATCTAGTTGACAGAATTACATTTTTTTTTACTATGGATCATACCTGGACATTTGAGGGATTACATAAACAATGGCCATTTCTGGGTCATTCCAGAATTGGAGGACATTTTGGCTTTAAAATTCTTGAAAAATAAACCTTCACTTTTCTGATTTTCTGCTACATATTCATCAATAACAGGTAATAAACTATTAAATACTTGATTAGCTCAGCTGACGGTCAATGGTAAAATTTTTATTATATGATTTATATGGTTTGTTTATTTATTTATTTATTTATTTACTCTAATCACAGTAACAGGGTTGCAGGTAACAGGGTTGCAAAATCGCGCTAATGTTAGCTTTATCTCGGGAATAGAAGCTAGCTGTTTAGCTAGCTGTTATTACTAATCAAGAGGAAAAACTTATTTACGCAAATACGTAAATGAAAAAAAAAGTCTTATTCTGATCATTTGCATAACAGGGTTGCATGAGGTAGAGTGAGACATTCAATCAAGGCTAACGATGTTATAAAAATATGAAAAATAGAAGAGAAGACAAACCTTTGCTCTGCCCATTCTTTTGGAAAACTGTTTGATGATGTCAAGTCCAGGGGATCATGTGGGGGTTCTGCTTTCTTCTTCTTCTACCAGACTAAAAATGTTCTGGTAACAGGGTTGGTGCAGGTTGTGGGACACATGTTCCATGAATAATAATTATTATTTGAAATATTATGTCTATTAAAACAAATGTTCCCACAGTTACAAGAGATGGCAATGAAACAAATTATAGAAAAAACAAGAAATTTCAATTCAATTTTAACTGTTTCATTTGAGATTCAATTTGGCCATTAGAGGGTTGGGACAAGAGGAAAATGGCATTTTGGGGGGTACCCCAGACTTATTTGGTATTTTAAAAACTATTTTCAAGCATTCTTTTCTCTTAGTTTTTTTTTTTTTAGATTTGGTCTCAGGACAAGTAAATCACTCAGAAACTGTATGTTTTACTATTTTGTATGTGAATTATTTAAAGATCCCATGACATGGTACTTCTTGATGCTTTTATATGGCTCCTTAATGGTTCCCTAATACTGTAAATGAATCCTTCAAAATCAACACTCAGTGCATGTGAAACAGAGATAAGATGAGAAAGAGTCATAAATATCTCTTTCAAACACTTTATTCTGGGCGTTGTTGCTTGAATGCAAATGAGAAAAGAGCTGGCCTATAGTAGAGGGTGGGGGCGTGGCCAAACTCTCCGCTCTCCGCTCTAGCTCTCAGCTGATCCATTTCCGTGTTTTTGCACGGGGAGAGAGAGTTGAAGTGTTCCATTGAAAAATAAACACATTTCCACAGAAAATAAAATGAAACCACTGCTGTTCAAAGGTCCAGAGGCTCAGATAAAGGACTTCCGAGCCTAGAAACACTCGGACATGCCTCCAGGCAAATAAAAAAACGCATTTCACATTGCCTAGCGCATTCACAGTCCAAACTCTCTGGGCGTGATTTACAGAGACGCTGAGTTCAGACAGACGGGGGTGGAACTGCATTTGCATTTCTTTTTTCGATCTGACGTCAATAAGGTGCCTTGTTCAAAATCGCCCAATTGAGCTCCGATTTTTTGTAACGCAGAAAAGGATCGCAAATGCTCAGTTTAGACATTTCGCAACTTTTAACCATGGGGGGGGGGGGGGGGTAAACAGGGTAGGGGAGCTCACATTAACGTTCAAAAACCTCAGAAAGTGAAAATTTCATGCCATGGGACCTTTAATATGTGATGGGTGGGACGTAAAATGTCCTCCAATTCTGGAATGACCCTTCTGTACAATTTACTGTAACTTTCACAAAACAACATGGTAGGTGTGGGGGTGGTGTGGCCAGATGCCTCATTATCATACAGGGTGATCTGGACACAGCACATGCCCTGGACCATGAAAAACATGCCTCTTCACCCAAACACTCACTTCCTGGCCTTGAGCCATTGGTCGCTGGACACCACATGACCTGAATTTTTGTTTTGGTCCATAAAAAAATACAATGGATGTTGTTATGATACTGCCAAAAAAGTGATTTTAATCCACCCACAACTCAAGTGTGTGTTCAAAGAAATTATGTATATACAATTTACCAAAACACACTGCTCAAAAAAGGAACACTTTGAAAAAACATCAGGTCTCAAAGTGAAAAAAATAAATAAATAAAATGCTGGATATCTATACAAATATGGACAGGGCAAAGTCTTAGGAACAACAGGATGCCATGTCTTTTAATGAAAATAATATTTTTAGCCTACAGAGGGCTTAATATTATAGACACCCTGAAAATCAAAGTGAAATAATGATGTGGCAGGCTACTCCATTTTGCCAAAATTAAATTTCTGCAAATCAAAATGCTCCTCAATATCTTGTGTGGCCCCCAAGTGCTTGTATGCATGTTTGTCAATGTCACGGCATGTTCCTAATGAGATGACGGATGGGCTCTTGTGGGATGTCCTCCCAGATATGTGTAAGGGCATCACTGTTTCGTTTAACAGTGATGTGCCCTTAATTAGTTTAATGCTCCTGTACATGGTCCTTGTAAAATAATCAAACATTTGTACAAGACTGTAGTTGGCAGAGCTAATTTCCATCTGTAGTCCCTGAGACAGACAAAACATAGAATACAAAAAGTAGTATACAAACAGTACAATGACATTAAATAGCTTGATCCCATTCCCACCCTGCTCCCTCTGTGCCCTTAATCAGGTATAATATAGTTGTTAGTAAATGTTGGCACTTCTGTGTTGTTCAAAAAAAAATCTTAATTCAGCACTAAACTTTCTGAAGTCTTTGCAAAATTTCAAATGAGCTCCTGTTGAGGGGGGAAACCTGGCAGCATCTAATGAACCCAAACATAATGTCCCAGAGGTGTTTTATCATGTTTGAGTCAGGTGATTGTGAAGGCCATTCAACTGTATCAGTTCCTTCATACCCCAGGTATTGACTGTAGACTCTTGCCACATGAGGCCAGGCATTGTCGTGCATCAGGAGGAAACCAGGACCTACTGCACCAGCTTAGAGCCTGACAATGGGTTCATGGATTTCATCCAGATAATGAAATGATTGGGAATGGCACTCAGACTGCTCTTTTCTAGCTGTGCATCCCTCCATGGATATGCCTCCCCAGACCATCTTTGACCCACCAAACCGCTCATGCTGAACCATGTTGCAGGCAGCATAGCGTTCTCCAGGCTCTTTCACATCTATCACAGGTGCTCAGGGTGAACCTGCTCTCATCTGTGAAATCTGGTGTGGTCTAGCATCTGCCAGTTGAGCTCCACTGTGCTGAGCAGTGAGCACAGGGACCACTACACGATGTGATGCCCCCAAGCCACCCTCATGTGATTGTTTTGGCAGAGACATTCACACCAGTGGCCTGCTCGAGGTCATTCTGTAGGGCACAGACAGTGCTCAGCTTGTCCCTCTTGGCACAAAGGAGCAGATATGGATCCTGCTGATGGGAGCTCCTACGGCCCTGTCCATCTCTTCTAGAGTAACTGTCTGTCTCCTGAAATCTCCTGAAATGTTCTGGAGATTGTGCTGGAAGACACATTAATTCTCCTTGCAACGGCACGTCCCGATGTGCCATCTTGTAGGGTTGAGGAGTGTTTAGTAGTGATAATCATTCAAACCAATGCCAGCACTAGTGGAAAACCAGCCAAAAAAGACTAAAAGGGAGAAACTTAAAATGACCTCCACTTGCAAAAGCAGTTCACCAGTGCACCTGTTGTTCATCTTCATTAATAAAGGTGGAATCCATTTGTTCCTAAGACATTGCCCTGTCCAGATTTGTATAGATCCATCCATCCATCCATCCATTTTGTTCCGCTTATCCGGGGCCGGGCCGTCAGCAGGGACGCCCAGACTTCCTTCTCTCCGGACACTTCTCCAGCTCCTCCGGGGGGACCCCAAGGCGTTCCCAGGCCAGCCAGGACACATAGTCCCTTCAGCGCGTCCTGGGTCTTCCCCGGGGCCTCCTCATGCCCAGAACACCTCCCGAGGGAAGTGTCCAGGAGGCATCCGAAACAAATGTCAGAAACATTTGTATAGATATCCAACATATATTTTTTTTCACATTGAGATCTGATGTGTTTTCAAAGCGTTCCTTTATTTTTTTTGACCAGTATATTGTGCCCCTTTAACACTTTGGGATGGTAGTGGCAGTGGTTTTAAAAACAAAATGAGGAATGTTTAGGTTTAAGGTGCGGAGAACAGTTTTAATCAGCTAAAATGATCAACTCCTAGTCCCTGAGCCCAAAATGGCCATCTTTGTGGCCGTAAGAGAAAACCCTGGACTCGAGCTCAGCTGTGGGAAGGGGGGTGGGGGGTGGGGGTGAGTTGTGGAGGTCAGGCTGTGGGGTCAGGGCGGTCTCGGCGGGTGCACCCGGGGCAAACACAAGGTGAGGACTGTTTCTCACACTGAGAGCAACTATTCACTCCGCTGTCACTGTTTACAAAAACAAACCTATGTCCAGGCCAAACATGTGCACTAACGCTACTGACCACTAGTGGGCCTCAGCACAGGTACAGAGTGCTCATTATGCTGAGACTCTGGAGGCTGTGCCGGTGTGAACAGGTGCTGTTTGTTCTGGCACACTTCCAATAGTGCTCAATGAGTCTGTAGTCCTCCTCTGACCGAGGGCCCAATATCTGGACACCACTGGCCCCAGATGTACTCAGGAACAGAGGGGACGGAGCAGCCGTACTAACTGAGAACCATTACTCAGGAGAAAAAAAGACTAATGATTCTGACTGGCTACTAATGGCTGTTTGGATGCAACATCTGGTTTATGATTTATTTCTGATATTATCTGACGAACAAAATGTCAAATATAGCACAAATAATTTAACACTTTGTTTCTGTTTATACCTTTATTAATGTATAAACAGAAACAAAGTGTTAAGTTTATAAAGTATTATAAAGTATTTTTCCAAATAATTAATTAATTTGTCAGGCAGGGTTAGGCTACTTTTAATTAACTTATTCAACTCTATACATTCTTCCACATATTCCACTATAAATACAACTTTGAGTGGGCAAATGAGGGGGAAAAGCTCTGAAAAGATAATTTTGCATTCATCTCAAGTTCAAATAAAAACACTGCATTTCAAAGTAGTTTTATAACACAATTTCCTCAAATAAAAGTCATTCCCTATTTACGACAAAAGCTTTGAAGACGTATAAAAATCGAACTCCTCAAAGCTAAACACACAGAGTCATAAAGACCAAGCCGGGCTTAAGAAGTAAAAACCTTTATTTGGAAAGTCCCAGCAGTTTCCACACAATCAGTAAAATGACTCTTCTGTAACAGAGCTCCAGTGTCTTACATCACAGAGTAAATATGGCTCTGCACAGTGTCCATCCATCCAGCAGCTACAGGGAGTGTTCAACAACCGCGCACACAATGACCAGTCACATCCAGTCACATGACCGCTGCACCCCTCCGCTCACATCAGAGCTCGTCCTGCACAGACATGGCAAAAGAGAAGCTTTCATTCATCCATTAATCCAAAGTTGTTTTCTCTGAGCCTTAAAAATATCAGTTTGCAATTTGCCTATTTAGTGTCATAGGTAAAATACAGAATTCTCCTATGGAATTCTCATACCCACATCAGTTGTTTATTTCTTATTGTTCATTCCCATTGCCGACAGCAGGGGAAGCTCCAAAGCAGGGATGGGCGATACCAGTTATTTTTGTTTCGATACGATACCAAGTAATACCAGGGTTAGAATCGCGATATCGATACTTTCATACATTTTTTAATACTACAGAAAAACACTAACCTGGCTCTAACTAGATACCTTGGCTTCGCAAAGCTCCACCAGGGGGCTTAGCTCCACACATTCTAACACCAGATATCTGAAAAAAATTCTTTGATGAAATGAAAATGGCAATGCAGACGTCAAATGTGACCACTAGACTTTTGTTTGTGCTGCTTGTATTGCACGTTGTATTTTTATGTATTTGCCTGCCGAGGGACTGCGGATGAAAACTAGCTAAAATTCGGCATATTTACATTTGTTTTGTACTTATGTTCATTAATGTGCATTGTCCCTATCAAATAAATAAACAAAATAAATCTATTGTAAGTTGGGCACTTGCAGCCTATGAAAAAAGACTATTCTCACTCTCACATACATACATTCTCCTCTCACATACATTCTCCTCTCACATACACCACTCTTAGTCTTCTACATGCTTGATGGTTCCCTGGATTCTCCCTCTCTCAAACGCCTCGGCAGCTGACCTCTGTCGTACTGCTGTTGCTGCTGTGCTGGAGGGAGCTGCCTGACTCGCCTCCTGTCGTCGTTTGGTCAGTAGCATTTCGTCATGTTGAGGTTTATGATTTATGCTCAAGTGTTTATTTAAATTTGTGGTATTGCCACAATATCGGATCATTTTTTGGCACACACTGCACTTCACAACATTGTCGTCCACAGTGTGGAAGTAACTCCACACCACACTTCTCTTGCGGTCTCCCATGGCTCCCGCAGCCCCGCGCCGCTTTGACTGAAATCTCACAGCAGTGAGTCTATCGCGGGATGACGTACTACCCCACGTTTGGTGAGAACGCGGAAGGAAAAGTAGTGCCTGACAAGTGGCAATGGTTGAATAATGAACAAAACACATATGAATTTGAACTAAATAAACTGAAAGTTAAGTCAGTAAGAAAACATGACTTGGTATCGATATTTTAATACCAGGATTGATCCATATTAAATACTCCATCAGGATCGATATATCGATACTTTGGTATTGATCTGCCCATCACTACTCCAAAGCCTAAATGCGTCATTCCAAACTGAGGTGAAGTTTATATAAAGTATTTTTCCAAATAATTAATTAATTTCTTCAGCTGCTTACAGATCTGGAAATACCCACATCAAAGTCACCAAAACCACGTCTAAAGGGGAATTATAGCCACAGGAATACAGAATATGTGTTCATGAATAGATTTGCTGTCATGATGTTCCTTACCTTGGTTTGGCTGTTCACGTACGGCGTTAGCTTCTCCAGTCTCGTTCTGATGATGTCAGCGATCACATTGGCTTCTCGGCTGTTTATGTATTCCCCTCCATAAGCGCTCTGCGACAGAAGCACTTTTAGAATCACAGGCAGTGTCAAGCAGCACAGTAACTTCACACTATTTTCTGATAAGATAAGATAAGATAAGATATGCCTTTATTAGTCCCTCAGTGGGGAAATTCCAGTGTTGCAACGCACAGATCAAGAACAGCACAAAAAAGTAACGTCAGCCTCTGCGCGTCCTCCGTGGCAGCTCCTCCGGCGCACACTGCGCCGCGCAGCGCACATAGCAACGCACATAGCAACGGTGAAAAAGTTAAAATCCGATCTCTGGTATAATGTCGTTTCCTCATCACAAGAATATCTGAAGTTGTGTTTTGTTTCATTCATATATGTTTAACATACAAACCCTGCATATTGAGGCTGAGTTTGTCTATCAAACGGATAACACTCTGTTACCACCTTGTGATGTCATGCGGTAATAAAGGAATTGCTCCACTGTGTTTTTAAACTCCATACACCTTCACTACAATCATTTGGGTCATTGAATGCCTGGAATTGGCAGAACAAAAGGAACAAACTAATATTAAATGTGTGAATGAACGGTCACATTTTTATAAAGCACTTTTCCATCTTCAAGGCACTCAAAGCACTTTACATCAAGGAGCCACTTAGTCATTCACACATCAGTGTACGCAGACACTAGGGGCAAGCTGAGTTAAGTGTCTTGCCCAAGGACACAACAACAGCATTCATCTGTGGGAGCTCGAATGTGAATGTGAATGAAATGTGGTTATGGGCACTTATATAGCACTTTTTTCATGGGAAAAATAAACAACTGGGAAAGGTTTTCTTACACACCACAGAGCGTCCGGAAAATCAGTCACAACAAACTCACTCATTATCCCAGGCCTGACCCGACCCTGAGCAGTATGCTCCCCTACACTCACCCTGGGCACGCCTTGGTGGGGGTAGAAGCGGACAGTGGGGTATGCGGTGATCCCTGCTGTCTGGCACAGCTGGTAGTATGCCTGGCAGTCCACCTTCCCTGCCCGCACCTCCCCTTTAAGGCTCTGTGGAGACAAGACAAAAACATACAAAACAATTGATACTTTGCAGCTGATGTCATCAGCATTCCCTGTGGGTGTGATGCGAACTAAAATCAAACTTTTGCCAATAGAGATGCATGCAGAGCACCCCCAATGTGATGTCACTGCAAAGTATCAATACGAAACAATGCAAACAATACGTACTCGAGCCAAAACCTCGAACTCTGGGGCAAAGTGCTGGCAGGGCCCGCACCACGGAGCAAAGAAGTCCAGGACCCAGTGCTGGTCCCCCTGAAGCACCAGAGTTCTGAATGAGTCTGGAGTCAGGTCCACCGACACCCGAGGTAATGAACTGTGCACAGAATACACAGATGCATGGTCAGAATATATACTCAACAAAAATATAAACGCAACACTTTTGTTTTTGTTCCCATTTTTCCTGAGATGGACCCAAAGATCCAATATTCACTCCAGATACACAACACTACAATTTCTCTCAAACATTGTTCACAAATCTGTCCAAATGTGTGACAGCGAGCACCTCTGCCCCGCCGAGACAATCCACCCCACCTCACAGGTGCGCCACATCAAGATGCCGATCCAACATCATGACCAGTGCACAGGTGCACCCCAGACTGCCCACAATAAAAGGCCACCCCGAAATGTTTTTGCTTTATTGG
The DNA here is from genome assembly GCA_036785185.1 of Paratrypauchen microcephalus. Taxonomy (NCBI): domain Eukaryota; kingdom Metazoa; phylum Chordata; class Actinopteri; order Gobiiformes; family Gobiidae; genus Paratrypauchen; species Paratrypauchen microcephalus. Next base: position 896,687 of record JAVJIX010000101.1, read on the forward strand.
GGGTCTGGGGACTCAGAACCAGTCAGTATCTGGTGTGACCACCATTTGCCTCATGCAGTGCAACACATCTTCTTCGTATAGAGTTTATCAGATTGTCAGTTGTGGCCTGTGGAATGTTGGTCCACTCCTCTTCAAAGGCTGTGCGAAGTTGCTGATATTAGTGGGAGCTGGTACACGCTGTCGTATACGCCGGTCAAGCACATCCCAAACATGCTCAATGGGTGACATGTCCGGTGAGTATGCTGGCCATGCAAGAACTGGGACATTTTCAGCTTCCAAGAATTGTGTACAGATCCTTGCAACATGGGGCCGTGCATTATCTTGCTGAAACATGAGGTGATGTTCATGGATGTATGGCACAACAATGGGCCTCAGGATCTCATCACGGTATCTCTGTGCATTCAAAATGCCATCAATAAAATGCACCTGTGTTCTTCGTCCATAACAGCCTTTGAAGAGGAGTGGACCAACATTCCACAGGCCACAATTGACAATCTGATAAACTCTATGCGAAGAAGATGTGTTGCACTGCATGAGGCAAATGGTGGTCACACCAGATACTGACTGGTTCTGAGTCCCCAGACCCCCAATAAAGCAAAATAAAATGCACATTTCGGGGTGGCCTTTTATTGTGGGCAGTCTGGGGCGCACCTGTGCACTGGTCATGATGTCGGATCGGCATTTTGATGTGGCGCACCTGTGAGGTGGGGTGGATTGTCTCGGCGGGGCAGAGGTGCTCGCTGTCACACATTTGGACAGATTTGTGAACAATGTTTGAGAGAAATGGTAGTGTTGTGTATCTGGAGTGCATTTTGGATCTTTGGGTCCATCTCAGGAAAAATGGGAGCAAAAACAAAAGTGTTGCGTTTATATTTTTGTTGAGTGTACATGCAAGGTCAGAATACAGTGTTTTATACAGACAGTGTTTAGACATGTGGAAGATTTATTATAACCGTATTAAAAACAAAAAAAAGTAGTCTAACCTGAGAGCCCAGGACCTCAGGGACTGGGAGTCTCTGTGCCATCCATTATATGTTCTGAAACACAAGCGGTCACATGGCGGTAAGTAGTACATTTTCACAAAGAATGTCAATATTTGTTTTATGAATGAACCAAAAGAAACCAAAAGCGAGGATTTGAGAGGAGAGGGATTTAAAGGAAAAGTAACGTTTTTTACAATCTGAGCCTTATTTCGGTAATAAAACAAGTTGTTTTACTCACCCATAGCACTTTGGTGTCATATGGAGCACTTCCGGAGATGTTTTAAGATTTGCGGTTAGCCTAGCGCGACATCTAGCCATAGCTCGGGGCATATAATATATTCCCCGAGCATATAATATGCCCCGTGCGGGCTCCAAATAACACAAACTTTAGCACTTTTCAAATCATAGAAGCCCGATGTCTTAATCTACGATTTCGTTTGAAGCAAAAGTGGCCTGTAATCCGAGATTTATCCATAGTTTACAGCTTTGCGTTTCATGTTTGGGTCCCGGGAGCTGAGAGCACAGTCTGCACATGCGCACTGGCCTCCTCATCTACTCGAAACTATGGCTAAATCTCGGATTACAGGCCACTTTTGACCACACGAAATCGTAGGATAAGACATCGGGCTTCTATGATTTGAAAAGTGCTAAAGTTTGTGTTATTTGGAGACCGCAAACAAGTGCCCCGAGAACTCACATGATGGAGATCGCAAATCTAAAACATCTCTGGAAGTGCTCCATATGACACCAAAGTGCTATGGGTGAGTAAAACAACTTGTTTTATTACCGAAATAAGGCTCAAATTGTAAAAAACGTTACTTTTCCTTTAACCAATAGTGCGGTGGTATTAAAGGTGTAAAAGCATTATCCTCAGATGCCACATGAGGGCGGTACAATTACTTATCCAAATATTGAAATATGTCCGTTTTACTTTTAAAGAGGGGGTCTTGTGGAGCTCTCTACCATAATAGAACGTTGTTTTCTCAAAAACACGCCTGAAGAGGTAGATGTCATCCATGCATGCTTGCCTGAGCAGCCAGTCCCTTCTACATTCTGTTAGAATCCGGAAGGGCCTAGAACCAGGCCCTAGAGTGAAAAACCTCCGTCCAAATTTGAGAAGATCCAACTACAGCCACTAATTTGTATCACGTGTCCCTTAAATGTGAAGGCAAAATATATATAACTTCTTTACCTGTGATCAAGTATAGCTTTGCTCTACAGTTGTTGATTCTGTAAAAATCTGCACTGTTCCCAGTTCTTTATATAGATTTTTCTTCTTTTTAATGTGTAAGCTGCCTGTCAATCACACCCTCTGAAATCAGGGAGACAGGATACAGCTCCAGATCCAATAGTCTTTTTTCAATGTATGTGGTTCTGGCTGGACAGGTAACTAGTTATGATATTAGTTTTAGCATAAATGTTCCATAATGTGAAACACTTAAGACAAAGCAATAACATCTTCATGGGCACTAGCACATAGCAAATTCTCCACCACAAAAGACACATAGGTAGAGGTGCATACATGAACTGGTGTGTCTTCTTGGAGGACCCGTACAGGCGCAGCTCAGGGTAGGCTCTCACTCCCTGACTTTGACAAAAGGTCTGGAATTGCTGACAGTCCACAGAGCCCACATGGATCTGCCCTGACACCATCTGAAGACAAGCACAACACGTAAGTATGGAGCTGCACAGACAGGACCCACTGATACAGGACCACTCCCACAGGCCTAAGAGGAGGAGAGATGCTCTTACTCTGGCCATGCGTCTCCACTCGGGCATCAGCATCTGGCACGGTCCGCACCAGGGGGCGTAGAAGTCCACCGCCCACACCTCGCCTTCTAACCGCCCTACAACACACACACACGCGCTAGGTTTCTATGATTCTTGGGTACATTATGTGTTTTAAAGATGCCAAAATCATGGCCTGGATTGTCTGCGAGAGCAGGCAGCTGCAGCCGAGGGGATGAGGAAAAAGCTCAAATCAGCTTGGACACTCCATGAGCACAAGAACAGGCAGGTGGCCTCAGATCACGCAGAGTTCCATTGAATGGACAGATCTGACATTCATTTAAAATGTTGCACTGAATGAAACTAAATCAAACTTTGTGAATGTATTCTCCGGTTTCCCCACACACCACAGACTGACATCACATCACGAGAGCAAAGAACACAGAGCTCACCATAAAGGTTACACCATTATGCTTGGTCTGTGGGGAAAATTACTTGGGGAACCAAGATCAGCAGGAACAGCACATTTCATCAAAACACATCAGGTCCAATCAGCTGCCAGTCAGCTGTGAGTGCACGTGTTTGACAGGACTGCATTTCCCATCAAGCCTTTAGAGTTTGCAGTCCATGAAGATGGAAAAGCTGCAATTGCTTTTTTTTCACCTTCACCGCCTTTGTATAACCCATGTGCCCTAAAGTGCCCACCCCCTGTAATGCACCACTGAGCCCAAATGACACATTACCCAGAGTGCCTCTTGCATTTCCTGCGCTGATGCTGCTCACAGTGGTTGTCATGCTGGTTGTGCTCTGGAGTCATCCTGCTCATTGACTGCTGGTCATAATATTCAATTCTACTCTGCTTTCATACAAAGCATTCGACCCCCCACTCAGTGGTGAGTTATATTGTTTAAAACCACTGTTAATTTGAGTTTGAAACATGATTTATAGCCCTGTAGAGCTAATAGCTAACTCTGCTATTAGCATTATTAGCATTAAATACAGACAAAAGTTTAATTTCCATCATTGCTGAATTAAAGGCCAAACCTTTAGCAATTCAAGGACACCCTAATTTATGTAATTTGCTCTCATTTGTGTTGTTTATTAGTTGGTTTTGAACTGTGATCCATTTCAATGACTGTAGCTTCATACTTTGGTATTTTGTTGCGCAACTATTGTTTATATATCAATGCATTTTGATATAGTTGAATGATTCGCCTTAAAGCTAGTTAACTTAAAGGTGCACCGAGTTATTTTGATACATGGAAGTAATGTTATCAAAATGACAATTTATGAATAGTCTTGTTGTTACTGCAATTCCCCTTAATTGTAAATATGATTTAGTTTATAGCCTATAAGCCAATTTATAATGTGAATATAATTTGGTTTGACCTTGTGCAGGTCAGGTTTTTTCTCCCCTCCCTTTGTGACTGCAACTTCATCTGTGAGTCTGTGATGTGAGCTAAGAAAACACCACCTTGTGGTAGGAGATCGAACCATTTCCAATCTGGCTAAAACCCAACTTTGAATCTCAGTCTGAACTGCTTGTTCATACTTACATGGACCATACCCCAAATGGACATTACTGTATAGGATCTCACAGGACTCACTTGCATTGAACTGAAGTTTTTTGTTTTGCTCTGTTTAAGATATATCTGTACTATTTATAATGCATACCTGTCTATGAAAAATATACTATAAGACTAGAATTATTATTGCAAACCTATAAAAATAGAAAACTAATAATATAATATAATCTTTCATATTACCAACTTTATTTTGTGTTCGCTTTTCATTCGCTTACCTTACGGCTCCTTATCGAATCAATTTCTGATCATTTACCTACTGCAGTCAGTCCTCCTAAAATGCGTTACACTTACAAGGTGCCTGCAGCCTCCTTGATCTCACCGGGGCCTACGCAGACATCCCAAGTTCCAAAAACTCATTTCAGGGAGATGTTGTCCATATTAATTATAATATATATATATATATAAAAGATAAGATAAGATAAGATATGCCTTTATTAGTCCCTCAGTGGGGAAATTCCAGTGTTGCACAGCACAAAAAAGTAACGTCCGCCTCTGTGCGTCCTTCGTAGCAGCTCCTCCGGCGCACAACTGCGCCGCGCAGCGCACATAGCAACGCACATAGCAACGGTGAAAAAGTCAAAATCCAGAGAAAATAGAGGTCGAAATGGAGCAGAAACATCGCGTCTCTGAAGCACTCATCCTTATACACACAATCTTCAAAGTGTGCAAACGAACAAGCAGGTAAGAGCAGAAAAAAAGGTGGAAAATAACGGAGCGCGTTGCAACCAGCTCCGGCTCTCGCCGCGCCGTAGCTAGATCATATATATATATATAATATAATTAAAATTAAATATGTTATTTGTGTTTAAACATGTCAAATATATGTCCACGTTTCCATAAAACATCTGTCACCAGCCTATTTTACACAGTGCACCTCACCACAGTGCACCTCACCACAGTGCACCTCACCACAGTGACATCATTTTTCACCCAAATCAGACAGGGATATATTTTAGTATATTCTGCCGTAAAATGAGTGTTATATTTTCGTTTTTTAGATTCTGCCATCTCGCTGCACTAAATTATAACTTCTGAGAAAATAAATTGAAGCCCGCCCACACTGAAAGCTGATTGGTTACACTCAGCAAAACTAGCCAATCAGCGTGTTCTCTGGCCAGCGCTCGCTTAAACACACACACGCGCAGGTTCCACAAGCGCAAATTCTCTCGCTCTGTCTATCTCTCTCTCCGTCTCTCCAATTCAAATTTTCCGGGAGACTTGGGATGTCTGCCTATACAACAGTGTGTGAGAGCGCTGTCCACCTGCAGCCACCTTGGCCATATTCATCACCTATTCTGACAGATTCTAACTTTGACTATAGAGACTACTTGCACAACATAATATAGCTGGGGTACCTGATGTTCACATCACACAAAAAGGAAGTAGATCTGTCTACCTCTCACAAATACCTTGGTACATTATTACCTCATACTTTTTCATATGGCAAAGTGGATCTGGGGTGGAGCATCAAAGAACAGCCAATCAGAGCAATGCTTTTGGCATGGTCTTCCAGGTGGACGAGAAAAAATAAATCTTTAAAATTAGCAGAAGACAGTGCATGGTTGGCTCATTTTGTCACAAAGTACTGCTTTTACAATATACTCATAAAACATCTTCCATTGCACATTTTGATGCACACTGCACACTTTGGAAATCTGTATATAGTATAGGTTATTTATTATGTTGCACTGTTTTAAGATTTTAGACCGTAGACTTTAGTTTTAACTTTAGATCTCTGTCTTACATAGTTTTTGTTGTGTTTTGTCTTCATGTTGTATTCTGTACACTGTCTTTTTGCACTACCTGGCCAGAGAGAAACGAAATTTCGATTCACTGTATGTTGAACACATATGGCAGAATTGACAATAAAGCTGACTTTGAACTTTTGAACTTGAAAACATAAAATGTTCCCATAAAGCAAGTAAGTTCATATGAATTCAGTGTGTATCCAAATCATAGTCCCCACAATATGATAAATAATAATAATAATAATAATAATAATACATTTTATTTATAAAGCGCTTTTCAAGACACTCAAAGACGCTAAATAGCCACCTACTCAAGTAATCGAGTCATGTGTGAGAGGTTCACTTTTGTAACGTGCTTGTCATGAGGAATAAGAGTAAAAGACATGTGTACTTTACCTTTAACTCTGTGTGTGAAGCTGTCAGGATCCAGGACCACCACTGAGGGCTGCACCAGGTCCTACACAAGAGATCCAGGACCAACCATCAGAAGCACGCCACTCATATGGAGCTTTGCTAAATCATCACTACCACAATGGCAGAGTGTACGTGAGATGTCATCCTGCATGAAATTTATTGTTGCTCCTGGTTTATTCTAAACTCTTTCAGAATTGTCATATATCGTAGGTCAAGTTGTAATCTAAAATGTTAATTTCATTGGTGATGTTTGAAAATCCATCTGGTTTTATGTCAGGACTAAACTCTTTATGTAGTACCAGAAATGTGTTATTTCAACAGACTAGACTGTCTAAGTCAACAGGTATTATCCTCCCACCCAAATCATATAATAAATCCTAATAATTTCACATGCAAACAGAATTCTACCTTAACCCTCCTGTCGTGTTCGGGTCAAATCTGACCGTTTTACAACTTATAATACTCATAAATATTATGTTTTTCATCTGATTACCTCAAGACCTTATGATATCCTCCACACTGTGGACTTGAACATATAAAAGTGATGATCACCTGTTTCATTCAATTTTGAGTGTTTTAATCAACCTTGTTACACCTGTGGTGTTCCCGGTCAAAAGTGACCGCCATAGGAAATGAATGGGTATCCAGAGTAAATTCATTCAACCTACAAAAAACATCCCCATACACACTGCCCCAGCTCACTCCTCACTCTCTCTCACACACAAACACACACACACACAGACACACACACACACACAAACCAGGGTATGCGTGTTGTGCTGGCCATGACAACCGGTCTCCAAGGACATAATATCACATGTGACAACTTCTTCACATCACATGCTCTTGGTCAGGAGCTACTGAAAAGAAAGCTCACCATGGTAGGGACAGTGAGGAAGAACAAGCCCGAACTTCCCCCTGCGCTGGTATCGACCAGAGGAAGACAGGCACTCTCATCACAATTTGCATTCACTGACACTCACACGCTTGTGTCATACGTTCCCAAGAAGAACAGAAATGTCATCCTGATGAGCACAGTACACAAAGACACCGCTGTCAGCACCACAGAGGACAGGAAGCCCCTGATGATCCAGGACTACAACAAGAACAAGGGAGGCGTTGACTGCCTTGATAAGGTAATGTAAAGTCTCATCATGCATTTTATTTTATTTTTATCTAGGTGAATCATAGCATTTTGTGTACGACAGATTGAATATTGTTCCTAATCTCTTATTATTTATTGTTCCTTTATTGCAGCTTACTGGTACATACACCTGTAAGCGGATGACGGCTCTCTGGCCTGTGGCACTGTTCCACAACATCCTGGACGTGTCAGCTTTCAACGCGTATGTGGTGTGGACAGCAATCGACCCAACCTGGAATCAGGGGAAAAGTTTCAAGAGGAGACTTTTCCTCACAGAGCTGGGGAAAGCTTTGGTGACTCCTCTTATACAGCGACGCCAGCACATTCACCGCACACCAGCCTCCGCCAGTCTGGTTAGGAGCATGCAAGCTCCAGCCCCAGCCCCGGCTGCTCTCCCCCAACAAGGACATGGGCAGAAAAGGAAGCGTTGTGGCCTCTGTGCCGCTAGAGACATCAAAACGAGCCTGACATGCTGCAAATGTCATGCTTATGTTTGCAAGGCCCACTCTGACCTGAGTGTCACATGCCACTCATATGCATGAATACACACACACACACACACACACACACACACACACACACACACACACACACACACACACACACACACACACACACACACACACACACACACACACACACACACACACACACACACACACACACACACACACACACACACACACACACACACACACACACACACACACACACACACACACACACACACACACACACACACACACACACAGTTGAGTTTGGTGTTTGGTTTTCCATTTATTTTTTGTATTATATGTTCATTTTGTAGTTCATTTTTAGTGCCCAATTGTATTTTAACTGATGTTATTTAATGTTTACTTCTATAAATTGCTGTTAGACAATACTTTGAAACATTGTTCTCAACTAAAGAATGTTTAATAAAAAAATTGGTGTTGAAAAAAAACAATTTGTGCTAATTTAAGAGCAGTTAAAACAGACCGGTCAATTTTGACCGGGAACACTAAAGTAGGAGGCTGGAGGCGAACACGACCGGAGGGTTAAAGGAACTGTATATAAGATTTTAAATTTCATGAACATGACCCCATGTGTGTCCCCAGATAGGAGGTAAACATGTTCTAATCAAATATTGCTTTTACTGAGAACGATAGTAAAGCTGATTTATTCTTAATTACAGAAACATTGGACATGATGGCCATGTTTTTTGTTATACTTTGGTGTTTTAGTTCTCAAGACGATTATCCAATCAGAAAGCAGAATGAGCCTCGCATGAGTCTCATTTGGGTCACCAGTTTCAATGCTGAAATCCACCTGTTTTAAACCTAAAATACCTCACTTTAATCTGCCTAAACCCCAGCACCTGCACCAATCCGGAATCAGTGCTAGTGCAGCCTCTGCAGCTCAGAGAGGGAATTCTGAAGGTTCTGAGCTTTCACATGAGGCATGGCCTGCCTAAATATTGAAAATGAGACAAACATGGATGTATCCTGTCCTGTCTGCAGGTTAAGGCTCTGGCACCACAGGTGTAGACTTCAAGGAACAGTATCCTTTAAGATTCTTTGCTACTTCTGGTTATTTATTAATAGAATATGTGTAGTTTACTGTGTTTACTATTTGTGCAGATTTTTTTTTTTAAAGGTCCAATATTACGCAAAATTGACTGAGTTTGAAGCCATGTTATAATGTTGTTACCTCATCAAAACATACCTGGAGATGTGCTTTGTTTCACTCACACATTTAATAACAAAGTCACAAGTCACTCAGAGCCAACAGGAGAAAATCACGTTAGAAGCATTTTTTTTTTCCAAATATGCGAGTTGAGATCATGAAGAAGCCACTCCATGTTTCAGATAACAGCGTTGGTTGCTTTAAAAGCATACATTTTGTCTTTGAAATTGAAAGAATCTCATCTTTCTTGGGGCATGTGTAAATACTTGGCGGTACTGGCCATTAACATGACGATTAGCGCTCTTTTGTTTTCTTTTTCCGCCAATCAGTTGTGTACTAGAAGCAAACCTTGTGGCTACTTAAGCTGCATGTAATTTCATCACTGAATGATGATGGACCAAGCAAAATGTATGAGCTGAATCGTGGCTGTTTAATTGCAGATGTATCGCAGTACTTCTTTGACAAACCGGACGCTGATCTCACCTCTGATTCGGAAGAAGACTGCACTCCGTAACTGTTACTGTAAATGCTACGTAAGAAGGAAGGAGAACTCTCTCGGGACATGTTCATGTAGCCAGAAACTTTCTCCAGAGCTTATGTACAGAATGTGATTGGATTCTTTAGCTGCCGAAAGACAGTAGCAAGATATGTGAATAATTGGACAACTCGAGGCAAACAGATGTACAGTACTTACATCGGAGCTGACCACGTCCACCAGAAAGCCCCCAACAAAAAGGAAGTGCCCCCAAACTGCAGGAACACATTTCTCTTATGAGGGGAGTAAGCTTCTATATGACACATCTATTCCTGTGTGCATTTCTGTACGGTGTCTTCCTACTTGTGGACCTTAGCAGGTTTACTGCAATTTTTTAATGCATTTTTTTTACTTGTATCTTTATTCTTTTTTCCTCTTTTTCATTTTACATTGTATAATACATTTCATATTGTATATTTTCTTATTAAGCCTAGTTCTTATTCCTTATTTTATTGTTATTGTCTGTTTGTCCTGCTTGCACTAGTGCATGTGAAAAAATTAACCATACAGGTGACTTTGACTTAACATATTATCCTGTGTATTCATTCATTCATCTTCTTCCGCTTTTTCCATTTTCTGGGTCGCGGGGGCAGCAGTCCAAGCAGATCTGCTGCCCAGAACACAATCCTCCCACGGGTGGTGGGTCCACAGGAGGATGGCTCATGTCACAACAGGCCTTGTTGTATCTTCTGCCATGGGGACTACCAGTGTCCACAGACACTGGGGCCGAGGTGGGTTAAATGTCTTGCCCAAGGCAGCGCTCATCTGTGGGAGCTGGGATCACACGCAGTCAACCCGTCAAGAGCGGGATTCGAACCACCAACCCCTGGATCAGTACCAACTGAGCTACTGCCGCCCTATCCTGTGTATTATTGAATGATTATATTGGCTTTTTGTTTGAAAAGCATTTCCATTTTTACAAAGTACCTTCTAAATCTGATCTGCCTGAAAGCTAATACCACACCACAGTGAGGGGGGAGGGCTTATCTTAATGTCATGCAAATGAGAACCATTCTGTCCCCCAGCCCTACAGTGAGACAAATGTTCAAGAGGCCTTTTCTCAGTTTTGTGTTTTCAAATGTGCATGCTTTCAAATGGCCACAAATTCTTCACATGTTATCCGATTTCCCTGTGTAAGGCAGCATTGGAAAGCTACACTTTCAGAATCTGTGAATACCCAAAACGCCTCTGGGACTTGTGACTGGTTTTGCCGCGGTCGGTCACATTAGTGCGTCTACATCTCCAAAGCTCAAAATGCTCTGTTACACCTTGTGATGTCATGTAGTGACAGGTTTCCATTTAACTGCTCCTTTTACCTTTAGTTCAGTAGAGATTCGCAATTTCAGAGCTAAAATCATCCAAATGATTCTAGTGAAGGTGTAGACAGTTTATAAACACAGTGGAGCACTTCCTGTATCACCACATGACATTACAAGGTGGAACAGGGTGTTTTCTGTTTGAGAGCATAAATATGCAGGATTTATGTGTTAAACATGTGTGAATGAAGCAAAACAATTCCAGATATGTTTTGGTGAGTATACAACATTATAACAGATCAGATAAGAGTAATATGGGCCCTTTAAACTACAGCCTATTTAAAAAGTTATGGTTTCTCAATAATCTTTATATAGAGTGAAGGAATTTGACTCTGGTTGTGCTACTTTCACAATACTTAAATGTACGATTTGCCCCTCACTGTTGGATGTAATCATAATTGGTGAAAATGTTCACACCATCTCCCTTGGTTAGTCCTTTAAAATACTGACTACATTATTTTCCAACAGGATTTATGTCCCAGCCTCCTCGTGGTATTTTCCCAGAGGTGTTTTCATAGCTTCTTCAAGGTTTTCACAGAGTGACAGTGCCCTCTGATGGTGAGCGGCTGTACCTGTATGAACTCGAGTATGCCATCTGCAGAGTGCTGGCCCTCGTACTCGTGAACAGAGGAGCCATTGAAGATCACTGTGGTTGGGTAGGCCTGGACGTTATACTGCAACACAGACAGGGTTCTAGATATCAACAAATGCTTGGCTTGATTCCTTCCAATTCTAAAATCCCCTGTATATTTTTGTATCTACTATGTCAACAAACTGAAGCTTAAAGGGATAGTGTGTTTTTGTCTCTAACAGTGTCTTGCATTAACACTGGCTTAACCTCTGACCGCGTCGTCTGAGCCAGGTTCTACTCCGGTTCTGCAGCTCACGGAAGTAGGTCCGGTAAGTTCGCAGGGACATTTAAAGATCCCATGACATGGTACTTCTTGATGCTTTTATATGGCTCCTTAATGGTTCCCTAATACTGTAAATGAATCCTTCTTCAAAATCAACACTCAGTGCATGAGAAACAGAGATAAGATGAGAAAGAGTCATAAATATCTCTCTCAAACACTTTATTCTGGGCGTTGTTGCTTGAATGCAAATTAGGAGAAAAGAGCTGGCCTATAGTAGAGGGTGGGGGCGTGGCCAAACTCTCCGCTCTGAGCCCTCAGCGGATCCATTTCCTTGTTTTTGCACGGGGGGAGAGATTTGAAGCGTTCCATTGAAAAATAAACACATTTCCACAGAAAATAAAATTAAACCACTGCTGTTCAAAGGTCCAGAGGCTCAGATAAAGGACTTCCGAGCCTAGAAACACTTGGACGTGCCTCCAGGCAAATAAAAAAACGCATTTCGCATTGCCTAGCGCATTCGCAGTCCAAACTCTCTGGGCGTGATTTACAGAGACGCTGAGTACAGACAGACGGGGCTGGAACTGCATTTGCATTTCTTTTTTCGATCTGACGTCAATAAGGTGCCTTGTTCAAAATCGCCCGTTTGAGCTCCGATTTTTTGTAACGCAGAAAAGGATCGCAAATGCTCAGTTTAGACATTTCGCAACTTTTAACCATGGGGGGGGGCTAAACAGGGTAGGGGAGCTCACATTAACGTTCAAAAACCTCAGAAAGTGAAAATTTCATGCCATGGGACCTTTAATAAAGCTTGTTTTTCTTCTCAAAACTACATTTGTCCCAAGAGTGATATATTTACGTCACAAACAGTTGTCCGCGAAAAATTCAGCAGTCTAATTCCCATTGGTGCTATTTTCTCTCGAGTTGTATCACTGTGCGCGTATTACTTATTATTAGCCCGTTCACTTGTAAACATCCGCCGTAAACATCAGCTTACAAGTGAACTGGCTAATAATAGTAATAGGCGCGCAGTGATATGAATCGACAGAAAATAGCACCAAGCGAATTAAGCAGAATTTTTGAACAAATATTGTTTTGAGAACAAAAACAAGCTTTATTAAATGTCCCCGCGAACTTACCAGACCTACTTCCGTGAGCTTCAGAATCGGAGCAGAACCCGACTAAGACGACGTGGTCAGCGGTAAGCCAGTGTTAATGCACAACACTATTAGAGGGGAACCCATACAGATTCACATTAAAAAAAAAGCACTATCCCTTTAAAACCTAGTTCTGTTACTTTTTTGCATTTATATGTCCTATGTTCAATTTTGTCAAATTTAACACCTCATATTTCTCCATTCATTTTAACACATAGAATGCCTTATACATATATGAGAACATGATGAAAAGTTAAGATGCATTGTTCAGTACAGACATTTCCTTTTTTTCTTTTTTATTATCCTTTATTTATCCCTGTAGAAAAATTATTTCTCTGCATTTGACTCATCCTTTCAGGAGCAGTGGGCAGCACATCTTTCAGGCGCCCGAGGACCCATCTCCATGATCTTATAGCTAGGCTTTGGTCAGGACCTCAGCTGGAGGATTTGACCTATGGAGCATGTGTTTGTGTTGATGGGCCCGAAGGAAACCCTCCCAGACACGGGAAGAACATGCAAACCCCACACAGAAAGGATCAAGCAACCCAGGTATTGAACCTGGAACCTTCTTGCTGTGAGGTATGAGTGCTAGCCACTCCGCTACCGTGCCGCCATGTGCAATTTTTTCATAATAAAAGGAGAAGTTCAATTTGTCAACTGGACAAAGTTTGTTTGGTTGAAAACGTTTCGCCGCTCATCCGAGAGGCTTCTTCAGTTCTGGTTCTAGTGCTGGTTGGACCCTGTTTATATCTAGCTGCAGGGAGGAGCTCACTACACTGAAATCGTTCTGAAACTATCTCAACTAATCTGTATCTTTTGTTTCTCTGGCGTCTCGTTTAGCATCTCTATTCAGCCCTAGGAGGAGCTCACTGCACTGAAATAGCTCTGAAACTATCTCAACTCATTTGTTCCTTTTTGTCATTCGAATTTCTCTGGCGTATAGTTTAGCATCTCTATTCAGACTAACGACCGTCTCCACCCCTCTGTCCCTGACTTGTCTGCCCTAATGTTTCTTTCGTCTGTTCTGACTTGGTTTAAGAATCGAATTATAAATGGGAGACAAGTTATGTCTAACTCCCCCATTTCTTTTTAACGACGGATTCTCTTTTTTTTCATATGTAATTTTTATTTTTACCATTTCATATCTGCAGTGACTCGTCTTCAACATCTTCAAGCTCCCTGAGAGACAGTGGTTCAAGGGTTAAACACTTGCCAACACTTGCAAAGTATGAATGCAGTGTGTGAGTGACTGGTGGTCGTCGAAGGGGTATCATACCACCACAGTGTGGAGGGAATAAATGATGCATCTGTGTGCTCAACAAGCACTATATTAATGAAGATATTACCATGTCACTGCAGCTGTCCTGAGCCTTACCCTGGAGCAAAGGTGCTGGTGGACGGTGCAGTCCAGGGTCCCAAACCTCATCTGTCCTACCAGGTGGATGGATGCCTTCCGGAGCTCTGGGAGGAGGGCACGGCAGGGAGGGCACCACTGCATATACAAGAAACATAGGTTAGGCTTCCATGCTGCGTGGGGACAATGAATTGCATTTACTCCCAGGACACCGATCCTAGCCTTAAAGTGGACGTATTGTGCTCTCAATCCTCCTGGATTCAAGACGTTATTTCTCAGATCTACCCATTTTCACCGACACCTGTACTTACTCGTTCTCAATTATTATTTCCTTAAATCGGACATACACGTAAGATTTGGCAGCTCCGTGTAGACATTTTGGCATAAATGAAAAAATAAAAATAAAAAATCTGCTTCTGGTTAGTGTGATGTGCTGCTATCCATAGAAGGGACCAAGAGAATGCGGCACTTTGTTGTGATGCCGTTTATGCCAACGTACCAGAAAGGGAAAGCAGGAAAATGCTCCTAATGGTTCAATGGGCTCTGCAATTTTCCAACCCGGATGTCAGTGAAATTATAACATAGTGACCCACAAATGTTATAGCTTAAAACTATATAGCAGATACAAGCACAATAGGCCTTCATGAACCATAAATACTAGTTGCAATTCATATCTGAACTTAAAACCATGCTGATCTAATTTTAAAAGATCCCAACAAAACAAAAATGCCATATAAAGTGAGAGTTCAATCCCCAAAATTTGATACTGCCCTTATGAGTTATCTCATCCGACCAATGTTAACATCCATATCCTGCACTGATCAAACAGAGGTTGCTTACACGATATGCTGATGAGAGCAGAGTTTGTACTATGGGTGTTTCACAGTCCACCCTCAAAATCAACAGTGCTCTTATCAGCTTTGAGCTTACGTTGCACACTACATTACAGTGAGAAGCACCCAGAGCTCCTCCCACAACAGGATTCTAAAAACTAAGAATTAAGGATTTTTTTTATACTAGCACTAAAAAATGCTATTAATTATTTCTCTACTCTGAAACATTTAGGCATGATTTGATTTAATATAACAATAATGAAAAAAAGAAATCTGCTGACTTCTGGGTGAAAATTGCAGAGGCTAATGGGAGATGACATCACCGTAAATGTCATCACATCAAGCGTGCATCTATCCATAGGAGCAGCATCACACTACCCATCGTTTTCAATTTGTGGCTACGGAATGCTGTGAAATCCTATAAATAAAATAAAATTGGAGAAGAAAATATCTACATCACAGTGGGTGTGTACCGTGGCAATGAAAACTGGGGTAGATCTATGTATGCATATATGAATCACTTTAAATACAACTTTGAGTTGTTAAATAAGGGGAAATATCTATAACATGGTTAAAAAATCTGAAAAGTTGATTTTGCAACTCTTGATTTTTGCAGTAGCCATCTTGTAATTGATAGAGGGGACTAGATGTAGGAACTAGCAGGCTGGGCACACATACAAACCACTCAAAACATTTCTGTTTGATCCCACCTAACCACACTGTTATGTGTGTGTTATTGTAAAGTGCTTTGGGTGTCTTGAGAAGCGCTATATAAATGGAAGGTATTATTATTATTATTAGGCTACTGTTTCCATAGAAATAAGATAAAGACGCATCACAGACCGGTGCAAAGAAGTCCACCACCCAGGGCTCCTTCTGATTGGATGGGAAGTTGTCTGGACTCAGGGTGGTCACATGTGCCCCCACACTGTCACGCGCGAATGCCACAATGTTGTACAGCACATCCTTACCTGGAGAGATGAGAAACAGCAAGTGAAAAGGGGTAGAAAACATCCTACATTACGGACTGTAAACCAGCACCGCAATTGGGGATATATACATGTATGTATGCATGTATGTATGTATGTATGTATGGAATGTCAACTCGCTGGGGGGGGGGGGGGTCCCGAGCTCGTGCGGGAGGTTGAGTGTTACGACTAGATATAGTCAGCCTCACCTCCACGCACAGCTTGGGCTCTGGAACCCAACTCCTTGAGGGGGGCTGGACCCTCCATTTCTCTGGCGTTGCCCATGGGGAACGGCGGCGGGCTGGTGTGGGCCTGCTCATTGCCCCACAGCTCAGCTGTCGAGTGTTGGAGTTCACCCCGGTGAACGAGAGGGTCACACCTTCGGGTCCGGGACAGGTCTCTCACTGTTGTGTCGGCCTACGGGCCGAACAGCAGTGCAGAGTACCCGGCCTTCTTGGAGTGCCTGGGAGGGGTACTGGATAGTGCATCGACCGGGGACTCCGTCGTTCTACTGGGGGACTTCAACGCCCACACCCTGTCAACTGATCACCACCTGGTTGTGAGTTGGGTCCGCTGGCGGGGGAGGAAGCCGGAGAGACCTGGCAGGCCCAAGCGTATCGTGAAGGTCTGTTGGAAACGTCTGGCAGAGCCCTCTGTCAGGGGCACCTTCAACTCACACCTCCGGGAGAGCTTCTCCTGAATTCCGGGGGAGGCTGGGGACATAGAGTCCGAGTGGGCTTTGTTCTCGGCCTCTATTGTCGATGCGGCCGCCCGTAGCTGTGGTCGTAAGGTCTGTGGTGCCTGTCGTGGCGGCAATCCCCGAACCTGGTGGTGGACACCGGAAGTAAAGAAGAAGAAGACAGACTTTATTCATCCCCGTAGGGAAATTATTTCTCTGAATTTGACCTATCCGGCAGGCTGAAGAAGGAGTCCTTGTTGTCTCATGGGACTCCTGAGGCAGCTGACGGGTACCGGCGGGCCAAGCGTGCTGCAGCCCGGGCGGTTGCAGAGGCAAAAACTCGGGTTTGGGAGGAGTTCGGAGAGGCCATGGAGGAGGACTATCGGACGGCCTCAAAGAAATTCTGGCAAACCGTTCGGTGCCTCAGGAGGGGGAAGCAGTGCTTAACCAACACTGTTTATGGTCCAGGTGGGGAGCTGTTGACCTCGACTGGGGATGTTATCGGACGGGGGAAGGAATACTTTGAGGATCCTGCCACCACGTCTTCCGAGGAGGAAGCAGAGGCTGGAGACTCGGAGGTGGACTCATTCATCACCCTGGCTGAAGTCACTGAGGTGGTTGGAAAGCTCCTCGGTGGCAAGGCCGCGGGGGTGGATGAGATCCGTCCTGAGTATCTCAAGTCTCTGGATGTTGTGGGGCTGTCTTGGCTGACACGTCTCTGCAACATCGCGTGGCGGTCGGGGACAGTACCTCTGGACTGGCAGACCGGGGTGGTGGTCCCTCTGTTTAAGAAGGGGGACCGGAGGGTGTGTTCCAACTACTGGGGAATCACACTCCTCAGCTTTCCCGGTAAGGTCTATTCCAGGGTGCTGGAGAGGAGAATTTGACCGATAGTCGAACCTTGGATTCAGGAGGAGCAGTGTGGTTTTCGTCCCGGCTGAGGAACACTGGACCAGCTCTATACTCTCCATCGGGTGCTCCAAGGTACCTTTTAAGGGGTCTAAAGAGGCTGACAATGCATTTCTGGAACTTAAGAACAGGTTCACATCAGCACCCATCCTGGTCCATCCTGACCCTTCCTGCCAATTCATTGTGGAGGTGGATGCTTCTGACATCGGACGGGGGCAGTTCTGTCACAACGGTCAGTCTCAGATCTTAAACTTCATCCCTGTGCCTTCTATTCCTGCCACTTGTCATCTAATGAAAGGAACTATTCTGTGGAAGATTGGGAGCTTTTGACTGTACAATTAGCACTAGAGGAATGGCGGCACTGCCTGGAAAGAGCAGTACACCCATTTTTAGTTTGGACAGATCTTAAGAATCTTGCCTACATACAATCTACCAAAAGACTCAACTCACGGCAAGCTCGATGGGCACTTTTCTTTGGATGCTTTAATTTTACACCCGTAACATAAAATTATGCTCTCTCTCTTGGCAGTTTTCTCCTACAAACACCTTGTAGAATGTTAACATCATTCCCTCTACCTGTGTTGTGGTAGCAGTTACTTGGGAAGTGGAATCTGCAGTGAGGGAGGCCCAACTCAACCAACCACACCCAGGTACTAGTCCTGCAAATCGATTATCTGTCCCTGATTCTGCGCATTCGCAGGTCCTCCAGTGTGGGCACACATCAAAATTTGCTTGCCATCCTGGAGTCAACTGTACTGCTTGTTTGCTCTAGGAACACTTCTGGTAGTCCACAATGGACTCAAACATAAAGAAATTTCAAGATTCAATTCAATTTCTAGCCACTTGTACAGTTTGTGCCAGGGGCAAGACATCTCATCGTCCCCCTGCTGGACTACACCTACCTTTGCCTATTCCGTCTCGCCCATGGTCTCACATCGTCCTCGATTTTGTGTCTGGACTCCCTAATGCCTCAGGTAATATTGTGGTTCTGACTGTTGTTGACCGCTTTTCAAAGGCCGCTCATTTCATAGCCCTTTCCAAGCTCCCAACTGTTTTTGAGACTGCCACGCTCATGATTGAACACGTCTTCTGCCTGCATGTTATCCCCCTCGATATAGTCTCTGACAGGGGCGCTCAGTTCATCTCCCAGGTCTGGAGGTCATTTTGTTCTGCACTCGGAGCCAAGGTGAGCCTTACCCCAGGATTCCATCCTCAAACCAACGGGCAGATTGAGAGGGCAAACCAAGATATAGAGGCAGGCCTGCTGTGTGTGGCGGCACAGAAAAACTTTTCACCTCATTACATCGGACCCTTTGTCATTGAGAGAATCATTAGCCCAACAGCAGTCAAGTCAAGTTCTATGAGGATTCATCCCACTTTTCATGTCTCTCATCTTAAGCCTGTCCATGTCAGTCCAGCTTCTGTCTTAAAGTGTTGTGGGTTTGAAATAGACTGGGATTTCATCAATCCATTCATCCATTTTCTTCTGCTTATCCGGGGCTGGGTCGCGGGGGCAACAGTCTAAGCAGGGACTCCCAGACTTCTTTCACCCACGTCCTCCAGCTCCTCCGTCGGGACCCCAAGGTGTTCCCAGGCCAGCCGGGAGACATGGTCCCTCCAGCATGTTCTGGAGGGGTCTCCTCCCGGTGGGACATGCCCGGAACACCTCCCGAGGGAGGCGTCCAGGAGGCATCCGGAACAGATGCCCGAGCCACCTCAGCTGGCTCCTCTCGACGTGGAGGAACAATGGCTCTACTCCGAGCTCCTCCCATGTGACTGAGCTCCTCACCCTATCTCTAAGGGTGCGTGCAGCCACTCGGCGGAGGAAACTAATTTCGGCCGCTTGAATCCTCGAATTTGTCCTTTCTGTCATTACCCAGAGCTTATGACCATAGGTGAGGGTAGGAACGTAGATTGACTGGTAAATCAAGAGCTTTGCCTTTTGGCTCAGCTCCCTCTTCACCACAATGGTCTGGTACAGCGACCGCATCACTCCCGACGCTGCACTGATCTGCCTGTCAATCTCATGCTCCATCCTCTGCTCACTCGTGAACAAGACCCCGAGATACCACTTGAGGCAAGGATTCTCCACCCACCCGGAGAGGGCGAGCCACCTTTTTCCATTCGAGAACCATGGCCTCAGATTTGGAGGAGCTGATTCTCATCCCAGCCGCTTCACACTTCCCTGCAAACCACCCCAATGCATGTTGGAGGTCCCGGTTCGATGAAGTCATGAATGAATGAATCAGGGATGAAAGTGGCCAATCGTGAAAAAAGCGGAAAGTCACAGCCCCCTCCCCCCGCTGGAAAATTTTAAATTTCTGAAATTTGGATTTCTATATGCTATATGTTAGCAATAAAGTAAAACTGTACATAAAAGTACAAAAAAAAACACATTTTATTAACAGGTAGGCCTACTAGTAGTATATATTGGATTTGTTTTTGCTTTGCACTTCGTCTAATCGGAGGCATTGAGGAGGAGCTTATGCGCGCTAAAAGGCGCAGGTGAAAAAGCGAGGAGCGACGCGTTAAGTGAGGCACGGGCAGGTAGGATGAGGTATAGGATGTTTTATAAAGTTTAACCTGTGTACACGCAATGGTACACGCTGTTATGAAAGAGCTGCGCTCACTCGCTCGGTCCGCGGCTCCAGACACGGGCTCGCGCGGCCCGCAGTTTAATACGAAGTTTAATACGAGATACACGTACTTTTGTTCTGAATACGGGACGATTCTGTTTTTCAAGGGACGGTTGGCGACCCTAAACACAACTATACATATATATATACACCCAAAATCTTTCTCAACGAATTTGCACAGATATTAAAAAAAAAATAAAAATTACCCCACGGCTGAAAAAAAAAGCGGAGATCCGCTAAAAAACGGAACTCTTTCATCCCTGATGAATGAATGAATGAATGAAAATCCTCTGTAGTTTTTCAGAAACACCAGCCAGGTAAGGAATAGTTACACCCTTTCTCCTGGGTTCTGATTCTCTATTGTCTTGTTTCTTGGCTGTCCTAGTTTTATTGAAAGCCCATTTTGGATATCCACAAACAGATCAGCTATCTTCTATTGGTATCAGCTAATAATTGATCAGCTCAAAAAATCCATATCGGCACATGCCCAATTTTAAAATGTGAAAACCTAGTTAATTTCAACCTGGACAGGTTGAAATTAACTAAGTTTTCACATTTTAAAATGGTTTACAATGGTCTAGAGTAATTCACTTATGCTCTTCCTTATAGTCAGTGTAAACACAGCATAATGATAAAAGTCCTGTGACCATGTGAGTGTAGGGTCTGACCATGGTGAATCTCAAAGTTGTGGATGCCCATTCCTTTAAACACGGCCACGCTGGGTTTGTGGATGTACATAGACTGGCACAGCTCGGCACTGGCCACACAGTCCACTCTGCCCACCTGAAAACAACCAGACAGTTACAGGAGAACATACACCGGTGTAGTGCGTCTTTAGTTGATCATCATAGCCCTGTACCTGGATGTGGTCATTGCGCAGGAGAGCCTGCAGTTTCTTGTATTCGTTCAAAGACGTGTTGTTGTCTCCAAAAAAGAAGCTGATGAGCCAGCGATGCCGAGCCAGCTTGCTCTGAAACAGGAAACAGAGTGAGGGTTTGCCTTGGACTAGCCCTGGGTCTGATCCAGTCTAGCATTTCCTCCACAAAGGTCTCTGTTTGCTATGTGAACTATTGTTGGTAGTCATTTCATTTCAAGTTTATAATAGTACAAAATAATTTCATAACTTATGTGTGAAAATCATTATAGAGTTAAGTATAACCAGAGTAAATCTGAGTAACCTGGCACGTATCACGTAGATATCAATCCAAATAAAGTTTTTCTACACATGATCCATTTGTTGTTGTAAGTGATCATGTTTTTGTTCATTTGGGCACTTTGCCTTTAGCTTCCACCCAAACCTTAAAGCCCCAGTGTGTAGGATTCGTGGCGCATAGGTGGATGGTGCTATTGCACTTTCGGTTTTAGCTACGGCAGACCTCGAGGGACCCGCGCACTGCGCGGTCTCTTTTTTTTTTTTTCTCATGAAAACACACATTCCCGATCATGTACCATGACACTCTACACATCAAATGAAACCTTACAGTCTCCTCTTTTTGACTATGCAATTCATTTCCCTGCAAAACAATCACTCCCCGAGCACATGGGGCTTTTATACGGAAAAGCACAAAACGAGGTTAGCTTACCTTAGAATGCTTTGCACAGGTCAAACTCTGTATTTCACCATAAACTTGCTCTCAATTTGTCCGTAAGGATCCAGCGAATAAAATCCAGCAAAACAATTTAGTCCAAAACACGTGTTAGATCCATTATGAGTCTGATCCGGCAGCATGCTTGTGTTGTTTACCCAAAACCACGAGCCTTGCCGAAGGCGGAGCCCAAATGTCCTTCTGCGGCTCTCGTATTCAAAATGGCTGCCTCTGCATGGGGAAGATCCCCCTTTTATGTGACTATATCCAAGTCCAAAAGAATACTTTGATTTCATGATGGAAGTGAAAAGGCTTGGAAAACAATGTATTTTTGAATGGGTATCTTCAATTTCAGTAATTAACGGGTAAAAATCTTACACACTGTCCCTTTAATGCTGCCTAGTGATTGGTTCAGTCTCAAGCCCACTGGCTACTATTGCACCAGTGAGAGTATGCCAAGACGGATTCTCGTGAGTTTGTCAACTCACAAATATTGTGAGCACAAGGGCACAAGGTGAAAAAGTATCACTTTTTTTCTAGGGCTGTCAGTTTAACGCGTTAATTAGATGAATTAATTACACCGCTAATTAACGCGTTATAAAAATTAACGCAATTAATTATGAATGGCAATTCAGTGTGCGTGCATTTTAAATTTGGCGTGCAGGGCCTTTGAATGGCAAGTTTATTTATAAAAATGTGACGAAGCGTTGTCCCCGGGGAGAGCATGCGCCCGTTTCATTATCAACCAAACACTAAACATAAGCAAGAAGATCATGGAGATGTTCCCCGGGCGCAGTAATGTGCAGCCCACTGCTCCTGATGACAGGATGGGTTAAATGCAGAGGACAAATTTCTCCCAAGGGAGACAATAAAGGCTAATCTAATCTAATCCAACTCCCATAACCTCTCCAGCGTGCACTGCTGCGACTAAGGGTGCACACTTAGAAGCAGTGTTGGGAGTAACTTGTTACAAAAGTAATTAATTACTGTAATGCATTACTTTTTGGTGTAACGCAGTAATGTAACGCATTACAGGGAAGAAAATCGGTAATATATTACTCGTTACAATGCCAGTAACGCACATTACAATGCATTTTTAACCTGCTTTGTTTTTGTGGGGTTTGCATTTTCTTCATACAAAGTTTGCGGATCACGGCGAGATCAGCTACTGAATCTGATAAGTCCGCGCAGAACATTACATTTCATAAAAAGTTCCGTGAGATCAGCTAGTGATATAAAAGTCTGCGCAGACCATTCCATTTCCTTTTACTTCGTCTCGAACTGGCAGACTGACAAAGGATGACAGAACCAGAAGAACCGGATAGTGCTAGCTCCTTTTCAAGATGGGTATACGCCCAGTACTTTCACTTCGTTCAAAATAAGGACTCCAAGAACATTTTAGTTAAATGCACACTGTGTGTGAATCCCAAACCTCTTTCCACGTCAAAATGCAGTACAAGCAATTTGACGAAGCACTTGCAGAGGTGCCATAGCACCACGAAATTAGTCAGGAAAGGAGGGGATGGGACAGGGAACGATACAACCCCAACACAGCAGCCGAAACTGATGTTGACCTGACCAGAGAATCTCCAGCCACGAGAGGTGAGAAGGCTCGTTGCCGAGTATATTGTGGAAGACATGCTGCCACTCTCCACGGTGGAGTCGCCCGCTTTCAGAAAAATTATCTTTATTTAGATTCAGTTCAATTAATACTAATATGCAAATATGTGCAAATAAGTTATGGTGCAGAATGTATAGGTAGGGCAATGAAATAAATGGGTATAAATTATGATTAACAGAGGGCAATACAGCTGGAACTATCTTAATAGCTATACATATTGGCTATATTCACAGATGTGTATATACCAAATGTGAAAATGCCAAGAGGATGGCAGTGAACAGGTGCTGGAGTGCATGGTAAGGTGTGGCAAGAAGGGAAAGGACGATTTATCTTTTGGTATTGTAAGCGGGTAAGAAGCAATTACTGAACATGTTGGTTTTCAGTCTGCAGGCTCCCAAAACCTCCTGGATGGCAGGTCATGACACATGAGAGAATTACACTGTAGATTGCCAAATCCTTATAAGATAAGATAAGATAAGATAATCCTTTATTTGTCCCACAATGGGGAAATTGCATTATTTCCATTTTGGCGAGAGTAACTAAAGTAATGCAAAAGTAGTGTAATGCCTTACTTTTTATTTAGAGTAATATTGTAATGTAAGGCATTACTTTAAAATGACAGTAACAAGTAATAAGTAGTGCATTACAGTTTTTGAGTAACTTGCCCAACACTGCTTAGAAGTGCCAGGTTCTGGGTTCGATCCCCAGGTTACTCGAGCCGTTCTGTGTGGAGTTTGCATGTTCTCCCCGTGTCTGGGTGGGTTTCCTCTGGGCACTCCGGTTTCCCCCATCAACCCAAAACATGCACCATAGGTAAAATCCTCCAGCTTAGGTCCTGACCAAACTGAAGCAAGAAGATCATGGAGATGGTCCCCGGGCGCAGTAATGTGCTGCCCACTGCTCCTAATAACAGGATGGGTAAATGCAAAGAAGAATTTCTCCTGTGTGAGATCAATAGTCACTTCTTCTTTGCCCATCCAAATCACGTTAAACTCGATAATTTACTTACGCGTGCTGCCGCATTCTCCCTCTTCCCGCGGTGCGATCTTGCAAACCCGAACACATCCACACCGGTAGTTTAAATCCTCCGGGTTCCGGGGGTCATGTGAGCCATGAGTAATTTGCACGGGCAATTATTTCGGGCAATTATTTGTATTCTCTGTAAATTTGAAGCTTTGTAGATTATTTTCTGACGTTGCATGAAAGCTACTGTACATGCTCACCTTTTGGCACCAGAAATATTAGCCATTTAATAGTGGAATGGTGTATATAAGCTTTTGAATGAATGTTATGTAATGTGGGAGGGGGAATGGGGGTATATAGGTGCATTCCGCAGGTCTGCCAGCAGTCTTGTCTTGGTGACAGTGGAGGTAACGTGCGCTGAGAGAAAGAGAGCGAGCGAGAAAGACTGAAAGACTTAAAGGAGAAGTCTGCAGTCTTTTCACTGTACCACTGTATATTTTTCATGCACGTTTTGCACTGTGGGAGAACACAATAAACCACCTAAAAATGTATTAAAATGCGATTACTAAGATTAATTAATTACAAATCCTGCAATTAAATCCTGACAGCACTACTTTATTCATTTTTGTGCAGTTTATACACAGCATTTTACAGAGTGCTGAAGTATAATAAAAATGCCATTATAGTGAATGAGGCAAGAATTCCAGAAGGAGCCCAAGTTAAGAGTGTTGACATTCACTCTTAACAGCCCCCATGGAGCAGTAGGGAGAATTTTTTTTTTTTTTAACATTTTAAATTATTTTGGCTGAGTGTCTGAAGGGGCTGTACCTGGAAGTTGTGGGCACTGAGAAGCTCCAGGCCGGGCAGGTGCTCCAAGACCTGCTGGTAGATCTCTCTGCTTTCCAGACTGTGCAGCCACTATCACACACACAGTCAGTCTGCAGGAGGAACACAAATGAACAGAGAATACACAGGGACATGGACATACCAGGACACCGCCCTCTTGGTCCAGAGAGCTGCCTGGAAGAAACAAGGCCGTGGCTCCACTTTTCACCTGGATACACAAACAGACACACACACGCCTAGTTTTAACACCAGCTTTAGTATGGATTAGTATCTGATACTTCTGAACACCCTCCAGAGCACACACGGCAAGTGTGTTTCTGACCTGGAAGCTGTCACACAGGTGCTCATAGTTCACACAGTCAAGCCAGCCCACCTTCACCAGTCCGTCCTGCAGAAAGAGCACAGGTCAGTAGCACCACTCACTATCACCGACCTCCAGTCTTCATCCCCTACCTCCCCAGCCACACACCCTCTGGCCCCAACACAGGACCTCTCACCCATCTGCCCCAACCAAAGCACTCAAAATGACGACTATAAAGAAAAACTGAAACCTATGAATACTTTATTTGATAGAGACCATTTACAAACACATTAAAGAGACAGTATTCTGCAAAATCAACTTTAGACCACATTGTTCCCTTTAAAAAAAAAAACATGCCTGAAGTGGTGCAGCGCGCTGACTCACTAGCCTTGAGCCTCTCGAAGGTTCTTTCTGACGCGGCACGTAACAAAAATAAAGAGTCTTGAATCCAAAGTTTGTCTTTTCTATCTTTACTAAAGTGAAAGTCATACAGAGTGGAAGTAAGGAACAACAAAAGAAACAAAAAAGGAATTGTAAAGCTTGTAACTTCCCTACATGACGTCCTATGTGACGTCCCTACAATGCCTCATGACGTCCTACATGACGTCCTTATGTGCTGCTACATGTCCTACGTCCCTATATTCTTAGATTAGATTAGATTAGCCTTTATTGTCTCCCTTGGGAGAAATTTGTCCTCTGCATTTAACCCATCCTGTCATCAGGAGCAGTGGGCTGCACATTACTGCGCCCGGGGACCATCTCCATGATCTTCTTGCTTCGGCTTGGTCAGGACCTCAGCTGGAGAAGGTATATGCTAGTACGGTCAAAAGACTGTAGCTTCTGAGCCCGAGGCTTCTAACTAACTACCACGTTGTCTCGGCTAACCCCTCCATTTGACTGAAGCTAGATTAAGGATTAATGATGAAAGATTTAAGTAGAAGATCAAAATACATCAAAGTAGAGCATAGCAACGCATAGCAACATAGATATAACAGAAAAATGGAAAACAATACATTATCCATGTATGTCTGTCCAAGATTCAGGCCACAAGTCTATGTCGACCATGCTCCCACATGACAATTTTCAATATACAAAAACATGACACAAAACAATGAACTACAACTTGACAAACCTGATGCGATGTGCAGTAGTTTCATTAGCAAGATGAATGCTGATTGTAATGTGATAGCGCTATGATGGAGGAGTGACTTGGTGTGGGGAGCAAAGGGACGGGAGACTTAAAGCATTAAAAATGAATTATGAATGTATTAACTAATTAAACATTTTGTTATGTTGTTTTCTGGCAAATATGGGTTCTAAATAATATTTTTTCCCTCCAAAATTCAACTGTGTCAAATGAAGGCACATTTAATTTTTTGTATTTTAACACAAAACACGAAAATGTCCTGCAGTGTGACTTTAAAGGAAAAGTAACGATTTTTTTTACAATCTGAGCCTTCTTTCGGCAATAAAACAAGTAGTTTTACTCACCCATAGCAGTCTGGTGTCAATTGGAGCAGTATCGCAGAAGTTATGTTGTAGCCGTTCTGTTCTACCAATGATCCCGTATCGGTTAACATGGTGCTCAGGGCATTACTTTGCGGTGTCCAAATAACACAAACTTTAGCACTTTTCAAATCACAGAAGATCGCTGTGTCAGGGTAGACTTTTAGTGGATTCCAAAACGGCCTGAAACCCGATATCCAGCTATAGTTTCATTTGATGACATCATCAGAGAGGACAGTGCGCATGCGTGAACTCAGCTGTTTTGTAAACACCGCTAGTCCGAAAGAAGCTAACACCGCTCTGAACTTTACTTTTCTGTTGCGATATCGGGTTTTGGAATCTACTAAAAGTCTACCCTGACACAGCGATCTTCTGTGATTTGAAAAGTGCTAAAGTTTGTGTTATTTGGACACCGCAAATCAGTGCCCCGAGCACTCACGCTAACGGATACGGGATCATTAGTAGAACAGAACGGCTACAACATAACTTCTTCAAAACTGCTCCAATTGACACCAAACTGCTATGGGTGAGTAAAACTACTTGTTTTATTGCCAAAAGGCGGCTCAGATTGTAAAAAAACCGTTACTTTTCCTTTAACCCTTTTCTTTAAAAAAAAATTCTAGAATGAATTCATAAAGGTGTTGGCATAAAGAGAAGCATGATTTAAGAAGAAAGGGAGTACATGATTGAAGAATATTACTCCTTTATCGCTACTTTAAATCTAAAAAAATATGTAATCCAGAGAGTCTCCTGGTGTGTGATGAAATCTGATTTAAAAACACAGTTACACAAAAATTAGGAGCTCATCTGCCATTTATGCACCAAGAAGAGCTCTGGGATTGTCCCTGCCGTGTGAAAGCTGTATTTCTTAACAAAAAATACAATTCAAATTATTAAACAGATTATACTGAAGATGGGACAGTTACTTAATGTCTATAATGCTAGTTGAATAATTTATTAATTTAAATTTTCTGACATGGCAAATTTGTAGACAATGTCCAGCGGGGTGGCAAGAGAGGTCACACTCTTTGCTTTACTTTGTTGAAATGTTTAAAGTATCAGTAAAATGTCTTTCTTATGTGCAAATTCAGCGACTCCCGAGTGTGATGTCATCAATATTTCTGAACTCTACTTCCTGTAATTTAGCATATTTTTTCTACTTTTCTTCACAAATCGCTTCTTGATTGGTGTAAATCTATAATTTATGTTTACAATAGTTTTCATCCAACCAAATTAAATAAATATAAGAGAATAATAAAAATTTGCCATACTCACTTTATAAAACTCCACCACTGCTCACCCCCATCAAACCACATCTTTGCCACCCAGTCCCTCCTCCCCATCAGCCCCCAGCCCAGACTCTGCCCCAAACAGCTACTCACCAGCATGCCCGCCAGCTTCTGCCTCGTCCGGGGCTCCAGGCAATCTGACAGCACAGGCTTTTTAGTGATATGGTGTTTAAAGTAATCCTTTCTAAATTCAATCAAGTTTGGCAACTCAATAGCTGAAAGTATGTCTGTATAAATGTCTGTATATATGTCTGTATAAATGTCTGTATGTCTGTATGTATGAATGTATGGCCGTTTCCCAATTCAGCGACGGCACGCTTGTGAGTGTGCACTCGGTCTGTCATCGAGACGGCGCACACTCTGTCCTTAGTGCACTACGTTTCTCACATGGGCGTCTGCGAAATGGAACAGGTCCCGCCTCAGCTCAATGAGCCGGGTGGTCTACTCCTTGTTCCCTAAAGACAAAAAATATTATTCTATTGCGACTAGTATTACTTGGAATTGGGACATGGCCAATGTTCCCCCAAATTTTTAATGTGTCTGAGCAAACACACTAACTCCACATCCGAAATGCCCCCCCCGCGCGTGGCTCGCACTTTGCAGATATTAAAAAAAAAAAAGACCCCGCGGCTGAATAAAAAGCGGAGATCCGCTAAAAGCTCTTTCATCCCTGATTTACAGGGCGCTGCATAAGTTTTCTTGTGCGCTGAGAATGTGCGAGCAGTGCGCAGCTTAGAGTAAACGTTGGACATGGCGACACTGTAGAATATCCAGCATTACAACAGCAAAGGAAATATAGAAGTGTAAGGGAAAAAGCATATGAACGGTAATACAGGTGCCGTGAACTATGCCGTTACGGCTACCGTCACACATGTTTAGCATAGTTTATGAAGAGTTTCATGTAGCATAGTTGTAGGTGATGTGAACCAGTACGTATATTTTATAGTGACGTCGCAACTCTCACTTGTGGATGTCGCTGGCGAGTCGGTCTTTGTAGTCATATATCCTCCCGCGCTGTGCATGCTGGGGCTTTTAAGTGTGCGAAGCGTGCATGTTTGCACGCTTGGTCCACGCCCCGATTTCCATGGAAACGATGGCGCCGTTCAGAGCTCGTCTTAATGGTGCAGGGGGAAAAAAACGAATGGAACGGCGCTTGTCGCGCCGGATATGACGCACATCCCCCGTTCCAAGGACGCTCACAAGTGTGCCATCGGTGAATTGGGAAACGGCCTATGTCTGTATGAATGTATGTTCTCTACCTCTCTCTCTACCTCCCTCTCTCTATCTCTACCTCCAGACTCTGCACAGAAGGTGATGAGCCAGCCCAAGCCTTTGGCGAACGCCTCTTCAATCTCACTGAAGACATTTCCTAACAGACAGTGAGCACAGAAAACAGAGCATTACTAATACACACGTGTAACTCACACTTTGCAGGGAGGACAGAGAAGGTTCATAATCCCTAAAGTAATTTTCAATTATAAACTGAATGTAGCAAAAGCTCATAGATAGCGATAACCACCAACAAATGTCAACACGGTGCCTTTGATAGAATTGGGCAAGGAACATCTTTCACTTTCTGAGGTTTTTGAACGTTAATGTGAGCTCCCCTACCCTGTTTAGCCCCCCCAATGGCTAAAAGTTGCGAAATGTCTAAACTAAGCATTCGCGATCCTTTTCTGCGTTTGAAAAAAACCCAGCTCAAACGGGCGATTCTGGACAAGGCACCTTATTGACGTCAGATCGAAAAAAGAAATGCAAATGCAGTTCCACCATCGTCTGGATCTCCACCCCGTCTCTGTAAATCACGCCCAGAGAGTTTGGACTGCGGAGGAGCTTCGCAATGCGAAATGCGTTTTTTTATTTGCCTGGAGGCACATGCGAGTGTTTCTAGGCTCGGAAGTCCTTTACCCGACCCTCTGGGCCTCTGAAACAGCAGTGGTTTAATTCTATTTTCTGTGAAAATGTGTTTTTTTCACTGAAATGGCTCTCCTTTCTGTCTTCGTGCTTCAAACGCGGAAGTTGGGAGACAGCGCAGAGCAGCGCTCCAGCGGCTTAGAGGAGCGGGTGGGGGTGGGGGGGTTCCTCTAAGCCTATCTGTGTCCTTCTCATTTGCATTCAAGCAAGAAGGCCCAGAATGAGTTGTTCAGAGAGTGAATTTGTGACCATATCTGTGTAAATGGGTCTTTCTCATGCACTGAGTGTTGATTTTGAAGAAGGATTCTTTTACAGTATTAGGGAACCATTAAGGCACCATATAAAAGCATCAAGAAGTACCATGTCATGGGACCTTTGATAGAATTGGGCAAGGAACATCTTTCACTGAATAAGTCATGCATGTAAATTTGAATTAGTTTTCTTACTGTTGGTGTGGTTAAATAAGATAAAATAGTGTTGTCTGTGTACTCCGTCTATATATTATTATACCACAACATATTTCCATTTCATGGCCAGCTAACGAAAGGCAGAGCCTTACCATGCCACAACTGGGAGACCATGGTGCTGATGAACTGCATGGAGAAGCGCACAAGGTTATCCTTGGAGCGCTCACCAGTGAACTTCTCTGGAGTCTGCAGAACACAGGGAACAGGGAATATGAATTGATAAACTAAAGTCCTATTAATTTGAAAACATGTTTGTGGAGGTCTAAACTACATGTACAACAACATTTTTCTATACAAGTACAGAATATCTTTTTTTTTTTAATCCTTAATTTATCCCTGTAGGGAAATTATTCACCCATTTCACCCATCCTTTCAGGAGCAGTGGGCAGCACATCTTTCAGACTCCTGGGAACCCATCTCCATGATCTTATTGTTAGGCTTGGTCAGGACATCAGCTGGAGGATTTTACGTATTTTTATTTTTTGTAATATATACAGTGGATACGGAAAGTATTCTGACCCCTTACATTTTTTCAGTCTTTCTTATATTGCAGCCATTTGCTAAGATCACCTAAATTCTTTTTTTTTCCCCATTAATGTACACACCACACCGCATATTGACAGCAAAACACAGAATTCAGGGATGAAAGTAACCAGTAATGAAAAAAAGCTGAAAGTCACCGAAAAGCTTTTTTTGAACTCTAGATGCTCCAAGATGCAATCTGGGGTCATTCCAGCCAATAAAAACTAAGACATCAACCACCCATTTTGAAGGGAAAAATTCCCTTTCCCCTTCTTGATGATCCCACTTTGCACTACCTTCTCACAAATTTTTACAAATATATGTTTGCAATAAAGTAAAACTAAATCAAAGCACAAACCACATTTTATTCACAGGTACTAGTGGTAACATACAAATAATTTATTTATATATATATATATATATATTAACAATTCTTTACATGTACAATGCCTGTTGATGTACCTTGCACAATTTCATGTACATTCTGTACATTTTTTGTCATTACCTTACTCTTACTCTTACACATTTACCAAACGCATGTCTTGACAAACAAATACTTTTGCACTTTTATTAGGCAAAATTCAACCACATGTCGCGTTAGGCCTGCTCTGTGCCAACACTGTAACATAAATTTAGATTAGTTTTTGCTTCGCATTTTGACCTTGCTCTTCTAATCAGAGCGCATTGAGGAGGGAGCCTGTGTGCGCTATGAGCAGGGAGGAGAGAGGGTGAAAAGGAGAGGCACGCTGGTTTGCAAAGGTACACGCTGTAGCGGACAAGCTGTGCTCGGGGTGCTCGTGGTGACGTGCTGCGCACAGGCTGCAGTGAGGTACCCCGTGCGCTCCCGCATCTGTAAAAGTTTATTGCAGTGGCCGTAATGAAATATGATCACAATCATCTCGAAACCAAGACTGAGACCAAGACCGGTGTTAAGTACTAAGACACTACAATCTACCCACACTACCTTGGCGATCAACCGGTAGGTCACGATTAGGGATGCAAATTATCGATTAATTCATTGACCTTAGCGATCGACTTACGATTAATTGATAAGTGGAGTTTTTCACCTGAATTTTAGTGTTTCAATAGGTCTTTAAGAATATAAGCTATAGTAACATAACACTGAGTCAAAAATATATCATAGTATTATTATATTGTATATTCCTCAATTCATTATTCCTTAGTAAAAAGCAGACAAATGTATTGATCCTGAATAACAAAATACAGTAATCCCTTGCTCTATCGCAGTTCGCGGATTTTTTTTTTTTTTTTTTAATAGTGTAACATTGTGTTCTGCGTCCTGATTGGCTAAGAGATTAGACCAGGACTAAACGTAGACTAAACCAGGTCTAGACCAGAACTAAACCAGGTCTAAACCTGGACTGGACCTGGACTAAACCAGGATTAAACCACCACGTGTCGCTCTTTGCTGGTTTCGTGCGGCTGGTTTGTGGCTCGGGCTGAGAGTACGCAGTCCCGGGCGCCGCAGATCGATCTCGTGCTTGCAGCCCCGGTGTATGCGCGAGGCCCGCGCATACACCGGGCGGTTCCGTTGAATGAGGGCGGTGCGCCCTGCCCAGGACTAGACCAGGTCTAAACCAGAATTGCGGCTCTTTGCCTTGTTTCGTGACCACGCGGGTGCGCGTGTCCGCGATTAGTTACAATTAATGCATTTTGTTCGACCAACGTCTTGATCGACAATTAATTGCAAGTCTATTAATTGTTGACATCCCTAGTCGCGATCAACATATTGAGCACCCGTTTTACACACCATTTTTGATGCGGCTGACAAAAAAGCGGAAATCTGACAAAAAGCGGAAATTTTACATCCCTGAGAATTGTTGACATATTTGCAGATTTATTAAAAAAGAAAAAGTGAAATATCACAAGGTCATAAGTATTCAGACCCTTTGCTGTGACGCTCACTATATTTAACTCAGGTGCTGTCCATTTCTTCTGATCATCTTGAGTTCTACTGTGTTTGATTAAACTGATTGGACTTGATTAGGAAAGCCACACACCTGTCTATATAAGACCTTACAGGTCACAGTGCAGGTCAAAGCAAATGAGAATCATGAGGTCAAAAGGAACTGCCTGAAGAGCTCAGAGACAGAATTGTGGCAAGGCACAGATCTGGCCAAGGTTACAAAAAAAATTCTGCTGCACTTAAGCTTCCTAAGAGCACAGTGATCTCCATAATCCTTAAATGGAAGACGTTTGGAACATCCAGAACCCTTCCTAGAGCTGGCCGTCCGGTCAAACTGAGCAATCAGGGGAGAAGAGCCTTGGTGAGAGAGGTAAAGCAGAACCCAAAGATCACTATGGCTGAGTTCCAGAGATACGGTCGGGAGATGGGAGAAAGTTGTAGAAAGTCAACCATCACTGCAGCCCTCCACCAGTCGGGGCTTTATGGCAGAGTGGCCCGACGGAAGCCTCTCCTCAGTGCAAGGCACATGAAAGCCCGCATAGAGTTAGCTAAAAAAAAACATCTGCAGGACTAAGATGGTGAGAAATAAGATTTTGTTGTCTGATGAGACCAAGATAGAAGTTTTTGGCCTTAATTCTAAGCGTTATGTGTGGAGAAAACCATGTACTGCTCATCACCTGTCCAATACAGTCCCAACAGTGAAGCATGGTGATGGCAGCATCATGCTGTGGGGTGTTTTTCAGCTGCAGGGACAGGACGAATGATTGCAATCGAAGGAAAGATGAATGCGGCCAAGTACAGGCATATCCTGGACGAAAAACTTCTCCAGAGTGCTCAGGAACTCAGACTGGGCCGAAGGTTCACCTTGTAACAAGACAATGACCCTAAGCACACAGCTAAAATAATGATGGAGTGGCTTCACAACAACTCCGCGACTCTTCTTCAGTGGCCCAGCCAGAGCCCTGACTTAAATCCAATAGAGCATTTCTGGAAACCTGAAAATGGTTGTCCACCACCATTCACCATCCAACCTGACAGAACTGGAGAGGATCTGCAAGGAGGAATGGCAGAGAATCCCCAAATCCAGGTGTGAAAAACCTGTTGCATCATTCCCCAAAAAAACTCATGGCTGTATTAGCTCAAAAGGGTGCTTTTTCTTTTTTATTCTGTGTTTTTCTGTCAATATGAGAAAAATGATTTTAGCAAATGGCTGCAATATAAGAAAGAGTAAAAAAATTTGAGGGGTCTGAATACTTTCCGTACCCACTGATATATATGTTTGTGTGTGTCCAAACTTTTGACTGCTACTGTATATCATGCTAGTATTTCTCAATGTGATGGTCTACTGGTAGTTGGTTTATTTACCTGTCCTCTTCTGTAGAGATACAGCCTGGGGTAGCTGTGAATGCCTTTCCTCCGGCACAGCTGGTGGTTGTCCCCACAGTTCACAGCTCCTATCCGGATCACACCGTCCATCTCTTTGGCCATCTCCCTCCACTGACACAAACAATGCACATATACAGCTGCTCAGTGAAAATTTAATTTAAAAAATAAATTGATTTCCCAATTTGTATTATTAATTGGAGCGATAATTATAATCCGTCTCAGATTAGTCTGTTATTGATGTTGCCAGGTTCAATGCTGAAATCTAGTTGGAATCCTCACTATCCCAGCATAACATGACCCCCTTGTACTGAATAGTGATTTACATACAGAGAAAGCATACAATGAGATAAGAATAACTATGAGCTGCAGAGTCATCAGTCTGAAAAAGGTAACCCAAAACTGTATGTTCCTGTCAGGACGGGTTTCGCTGACGCATGCACAGTTATTACCGTGGGAGCCAGTTGGTGACAGTGGGAGCAGCGTGGAGAGTAGAAGTTGATAAACCAGATCTCTCCAGAGTTCACAGCTGCTTCTGAAACACCCAACAACAACAAGAGGCGCATCAGTCTGTGTCTATGCTGGGGAGGAATAAACATACAAACAGGTTTTTGTCTATAATTAGACTTCTAGTCTAACAATAGTTAGGTGAATTGATATTTATTGGGAATTATAATGATGACGAGATGTAGAGACTGACATATTTTCTTCATGGCCAATGCAGTTACCAATTTAGAATTCAGAGAAACCGATGGATAAGCTCTGCTGATATTATTTAGGCGATTTTTATTACTTTCTCCAAACTATATAATTTAAATTTACTACAAATTCACCCACAGTCAATTTTATTATTAACTCATTGACTGCCGGTGACGAGTTTTCTCGTCATGTTGAATCCGAACGTTGAGTGGCGTGACGAATAAACTCGTCAAGGACGTTTTTCAGCGGGGGTTGCTAGGATACGACCTGGAGCAGCTTTGAAGGTGTAATTCACACTTCCCAACCTGTAGGTGGCGATCTTGTATCATTATCTGCCGATCGGAGAGGCGGGAGAGGAGAGGAGTGTAGTGTGTGTGTACTGTGGAGTGCGAGTGGAGGCGAGTGGAGCAAGATGGTGAGGCGAGTGAACCCGGAAAAGCAGAGGACTGTTAATCAGCGCCTACAGAGCGGTTTGATCGCTTTTGGGACCCAAGATCCCGGATCAGAGGATCACAGAGACACGCAGCGAGGTCGGGGCAGAGATCTGCTCTGGCCGAGGCAGGGGGCGTGTCCTGATCGCGCTGCGCGGAGCAGGAACTCTGATCAGAATTACGACAGCGCCAAACAAGTTTACTGACTTGGATCCTGCTCTCCAAAGAGGCACGAGATGAGAAGAATTAAGTTTATATGTGTGTGTACGTGCGTACGTGCGTGCGTGCGTGCGTACGCGCGCGTGTGTGCAGCTGTGTGTGTGTAAAGGTTTATGCATGGGCTTGTGTGTATGTACATATACGTATATATGTGTGTGTGTGTGTGTGTGTGTGTGTGTATGTAGGTGCGTGCGTGTGTGTGTATGTACTCTGAGCCTCAATATTGTTGTGAAGTGACAAAGTTCTATTTTATATGAAAAGATATTATTATATCCTGTAAACATCTCTTGCCACTATTGAGTTGAAGGATTCACAGAGCCGTATATTCTTATATTAGTAAATAAAAAATGTACTTTGTCATCAAAAATCTCTTTCTCTGTTATTTTAGATGTTTGAGGTGTCACTAAATCAATAAATATTGACGTTAAAATCACCGATCTGCTTGAAATGACTCTTTGTACAAAATGCTCGTTTTCTCAAATTTTGGTCAGAAAACTGTGTTTTTGCTGAAACTTCCCTATGTTCTACTATCAATTACTTGAGAACCAAAAAGGTTAGAAACATTTTTTTTTTCTAGGTGAAAGAAGATAGTCTACACTTTATTTTGATGTGTGCCATGTCTATATAGTCAAAGAACTCAGTATTCTGTGAGTCTTGGAAAATCAGTGAAAATGGTCTAAAAGTTCTGGCAGTCTGGGGTTGACATTCTGAAAACAGGCCGGCAGTGAATGAGTTAATTAACCTGTAAGAGAGCAGTGTAGTCATGTTTTGTAAAGTTATCTCTTTGCACTAAAGAGTTCTTTATGTGAATTATTTATGCAGCAGGTCAGCCAAAACAAAATATCGACCTCTGCTGGAGGTTGAAGCAGATAGCTGACCCGCTAAAAAGTGCAAATATCAGGTTGATTGATTGACTGGTAAACCAATATATAATACAGTATATTGCCAAAAGCATTCGCTCACCTGCCTTGACTTGCATATGAACTTAAGTGACATCCATTTCTTAATCTATAGGGTTTAATTTGATGCCTTTGCAGCTTCAACTCTTCTGGGAAGGCTGTCCACAAGGTTTAGGAGTGTGTTTATGGGAATTTTTGACCACTCTTCCAGAAGCGCATTTGTGAGGTCATACACTGATGTTGGGCGAGAAGACCTGGCTCTCAGCCTCTGCTTTAATTCATCCCAAAGGTGTTCTGTCGGGTTGAGGTCAAGACTGTGCGGCCAGTCAAGTTCATCCACACCAAACTCTCTAATCCAGAGGTCTTCAACAGGGGGGTCGCGACCCCTAGGGGGGGTCGCGGAGGTACTGCAGGGGGGTCGCGAAATCTTTTGATTTCACTTTAAAATAATATAATTTTATATTTTATAGTGTAAAATACAGTATTAACCTGTGTATTATTTCCTTGTATTGGATGTACCATAACAGAGTAGCAATGTTTATACATGACACTAAGCTCAATTTAATATAAAACACAATTCTATGTCGTGTATATATAGTAGGGGGTCCCTGGCCCAGTTCGCCATCTGTTTGGGGGTCCCTGGCCTTAAAAACGTTGAAGACCCCTGTTCTAATCCATGTCTTTATGGACATCGATTTGTGCACTTGTGCACAGTCATGTTAGAAGAGGAAGGGGCCATCTCTAAACTGTTCACAGAAAGTTGGGAGCATGGAATTGTACAAAATCTCTTTGCTATGCTGAAGCACTCAGAGTTCCTTTCCCTGGAACTAGCTCCTGAAAAACAACCTCACACCATAATCCCCCTTCACCAAACTTTACACTTCGCACAATGCAGTCAGACAAGTACCGTCCTCCTGGCAACCGCCAAACCCAAACCCATCCATCAGATTACCAGATGGAGAAGTGCGAATCATCACTCTAGAGCGTTTCCACTGCTCTAGAGTCCAGTGGTGGTGTGCTTTGCATTGCACTTGGTGAGGTCTGGCTTGGATGCAGCTGCTTGGCCATGGAAACCCATTCCATGAAGCTCTGTATGCACTGTTCTTGAGCTAATTTGAAGGCCACATGAAGTTTGGAGGTCTGTAGTGACCGTCTCTGCAGAAAGTTGGTGACTTGAAAGTTATGTGCCTCAGCATCCCCTGACCCCACCTTATCAGTTTAAGTGGCCTACCACTTCGTGGCCGAGTTGCTGTCATTCCTAATAACTTCCACTTTGTTATAATACCACTGACGGTTGACTGTGGAATACTTAGGAGCAAGGAAATTTCACAACTGGACTTGTTGCACAGGTGGCATCCTTGAGATGCATCCTGAGAACGACTCATTCTTTCACAATGTTTGTAGAAACAGTCTGCATGCCTAGGTGCTTGATTTTATACACCTGTGGCCATGGAAGTGATTGGAACACCTGATTTCAATTATTTGGATGGGTGAATGAATACTTTTGGCAATACAGTATATGTTAGATGATACCAGGACCAAATAACAGGGGAAGGCAGGCCTTCTTTTTGAGACAGCTGTAAGACACTGACAGAAAAAAAGTTGAATGAATGCAACTCTAGTTCTATGAATCCGGCATGCACAGGGAATTGTTCAGGGCTTTCAGCACCACCCCCTGGTGGTCATCAAGGATGAACTAGAACTCACCAAAGTCTCCACTGTCCAGAGTGATGATCTCCATGTCATCATCGTAGATCCCTGCATAGACACATGTTAGAAACATGTAAACGAGTGATACTCCTAACCACGCAGTAGTCTTATACAGCTCTCTAACCCCATTCACACATGCAGCCTGACCCAGGAATTAACGTGAATTTACAGGAATAATAATGTCCTGTTTTGTAATTAGATTCTACTGACAATGCTGCAGCAGTGCTTTGTTATGTGAAAGAGCTGGTTTAGTTAGGACTACAACAGGGGGGTATTCAATGCCGTTAAGCGCGGTCGGTGATCTTCTGCCACGCCATGTCTCTCGCCTTGGTTACTGCAAGTGTGTTGCAGAATTCCAAAAGCAAATTCTGTTCTGATGCACTGAAATAATCGGCCCGAATCTTCGACATGATCACGTTTTCGACAGTCGCTTGTTCTGGGCTTCTTACATCCCCCGTGCACACCCCTAGCGCAAAACTGGATAGGCCTGGCTGACGTTAGGGCCGCTGAGGTGCAGCTAAACTGCGTTAGTGGAACGACTTCAGGCTTAAGTCTAAGGTGACGCTTCTTCAGGCGAGGCGTAATCACTTAAGCGCCGCTATGTTTAGCGGCGTTGATGGAATACCTCCCAGGTGAGATGATTTCTGCTTTTAAACAAGTCCCTCTGGAATAACATTACAGTCTCAAGCATGCTACCATTAACCAGTTTTTCAGTTTTGTTGTTTGCTGAAAATCAAACACCTAAACAGGACAGCTCATATTGATCACAGGTTCCTTAAAATGTGAGGTTTAAATCCAATAACTTTTGTTTTGTTACTTTTTTGTATATGTTTGTTAATGTGTGTATTGTGTCACCATGGTAACTGCTGAACATTCTACCATAGATACATGTAGAGAACCCCCAGTGTGGTGTCAAAATGATGTAAACGTGTCAAAAGCACAGGGAGTGTGCTCAAAGTGTGTAGCACTGACCAAAGTCATATCTGTAGTAGTTCCAGCTCTCGTATCGGCCACCTTGCTGCTCGTCCAGTCCCTTTTCTCCATACTTGTCGTACTTCTTGCGCAGGTCCTCGTCCTTCAGAACCTCGTAAGCCCGGTTCACCTCAAGGAACTTCTCATGAGCTGACATGTCTCCCTGAGGACACCAGCAGAGGGTACTGTTATAGTGGATACTACACCAAGCAGGTTTAGGAGTCAAGTCATGGAATTCAGTGATTAGGGCTGGATATCTTTCCATTTTTTCAGGTGCCTTATCAGCACTTATAAATCTGTATAATCTATTGCCACATAGTGTTATCCTGTATCAAGTACAAGTGTATGATCAAGCACTTCCATGTACACAGCCAAACCCCCACCTGCCAAACCTAGGGAAACACTGCTCCATCTTCTTTATTCACCATCTCCCCTTTGAGTCCAATCCTGTGCGTGTATGATGTGGTGCTGACAGATTTGTGTTGCCTGTTGTGTATACTGACCGGGTTCTTGTCCGGGTGAATGGTCAGGGCCAGCTTTTTGAAGGCGCGACGGATCTCTCGGGTGCTAGCTCCTCGGCTCACTCCCAGCAGAGCGTAGAAGTCCCTTCCCTCTGCCCACACAGTGAGCACCAGCACCCCGAACAACACCATCAGCCCCAGGGAGGAGGGCCGGAGGAGCACATGAAAAAGGCCAGAGCGCACACCCATCTCCACTATCCACTGGAACACCACAAAACACACAAACACATGACTAACTTATAAAAAAAAAACTATATTGGTAACATAGCAGGAGAAAAATTCACTTTTATCAAGTAGACAAAAAAAATTAGAGATTTTAGAAATCTTTTAGAAAAATTAGACGTTTTGCCACTCATCCAAAATTCTTCACTTCTGGTCAGACTGCCAGTGGACACTGCCTTATATCTACACTGAAATTAACAAACAAATTAGTTTACAGTTTCTCTGCATGCCAAAAATCCAAGACACATGCAACCTTCTGTTTGTTTGCTCTGGGTTGAGCATGATTTTAAAGTGTTTAAACCGTTGAATGAATCTTTATTTTAAACATTTCACATTTTTTAAAGGATTACAAAGCCTAACTGAGAAATTCTATGGCCGTCAAGTTTGGTTTAAACTTCTATCTTCTACCATCAGCCTGGATCTGGGCCCTGGCTCAAGCCTGCTGAATCCTATATGGGGAAGATCCCCCTTTTATGCGACTATATCTAAGTCCAACAGAATACTTTGATTTCATGATGGAAGTGAAAAGGCTTGGAAAACAATGTATTTTTGAATAGGCATCTTCAATTTCGGTAATTAACGGGTAAAAATCTTACACACTGCCCCTTTAATTAAATTTAAAAAAAAATCCTTTTGTGTATCATCTTTCTGTGTAAATATCTCAAGTAACAATGTGGACACCTGCGGCTTATAGTCACAGGGATGAAAGTGGCCAATCATGAAAAAAGCGGAAAGTCACGGCGCCCCCCCCCCCCTCCCCCGGGGGAAAAAAAAAAATTCCGGGGGTGGGGGGCAAAACTTTCATAAATAGCAATAAAACACATTTTTAAACAATTGTAGTGGTTTTTATTTGAAAGTTGATATCAAAACACGGCACCGACTCCGATTTTGCGACATCAAAGCCGAGAGAGCGCACTCGCGGCGCAGCTCGGGGCGTGCGGTGTGCGCAGCACCAGAAGAGCACACAAGCTCGCGCGGCCCCGCACACATGTACAAGTTTAATACGAGACATGTACTTTTGTTTCTGAATACGGGACGATTACATTTTTCAACGGACGGTTGGCAACCCTAAACACAATTATACATATATAATACACACCCAAAATTTCAACGTATTTGGAAAGAAAAAAAAAATTATCACGCGGCTAAAAAAAAAGCGGAGAACCGCTAAAAAGCGGAACTCTTTCATCCCTGTAGTCAGGTGCGGCTTATATATGTACAAATCTTAATTAAAAAAAAAAATTTTGGTTGGTGCGGCTTATAGTCAGGTGCGCTCTATAGTACAAAAAGTACGGTATATGTATGCCCCAGCCCAAGCTCTGCGCTCTCTGGATTCAGTATTTCATGCCTCTTTGTACTTTATTACAAACTGTAGTGCTCAGACCCATCATTGCGAACTCTACTCTCGTGTTGGATGGCCTGCTTTAGCGACCCGGCGGCTCACACACTGGTACAAACTTATTTATAAGGGACTTGTTGGGCTGCTTCCTCCATACCTTAGTGTGTATCTTCAGCGTAGGCCTGATGGACCCCAGAATTTACGTTCTCAGAATGTTCACACTTTGTGGGTTCCTACTGTGAGAACAGAGAAAGAAATTTTAATGAGAATTGTATTTTTTCGGATGTCCAACATGCTTATCAGGAAGGTCATTCTACCAATACAGCACTCACAGAGCTCACTCACAACCAATGGTTGCATCAAATTGACTGTAAACAATTGATAGGAGCTGTGTTTCTTGATTTTAGTGCAGCCTTTGACCTTGTTGATCACAGCCTTTTACAAATGAAATGATCTGCTTATGGTTTTAATACTGCAGCTTTACAGTTTATGTGCAGTTATTTAACTGATAGGAAACAATGCGTAACATTTAATGGTTCAATTTCAAATAACATAACACTTTCATGTGGAATCCCACAAGGAAGCTGCCAGGGCCCTTTGCTTTATAGTATTTTCATTAATGATATGCCATATGCACTAGATAAGGCCTGTATGACTGTATATGCAGATGATACCACCAGACATGTCTCCTCAGCTGACTTGGATCAGGTCAATGACATTTTACAACAGGAGCTAATGTCTGTTCAAAAATGGGTTTTGGAGAACCGTTTAAAATTGCATATTACAAAAACAAAGTGTATTCTATTCGGATCAAAGTATTCTGTCCGAAAAAATCTTAAGCTTAACATATCTCTCGATAAACAATTATTGGAACAACTCACGGAAATTAAACTTTTGGGTGTCACATTAGCCCAAACTATGACATGGTCAACTCATATAAATAATATTGTTACTAAAATGAGTAGGAATATTGCAATAATTAGAAGGAATGCTTATTTTATGCCAATGGAAACAAGAAAACTTGTAATTGCCTCTCTTGTTTTGTCTCAGCTGGACTATTGTCCTAATGTTTGGTCTAGTGCTGCAAACAAAGACTTGGAAAAGCTCCAGATAGTTCAGAATCGAGCGGCACGTCACGCTCGTGCGCGCGCCCGGGTGACCCTCGAGGTCTGCCGTAGCTAAAACAGAAAGTGCAATAGCACCATCCACCTATGCGCCACGAATCCTACACACTGGGGCTTTAAATTAATGTCCAACTAACTGCATACTTGTAACTGGGTAATTCTGTGTTAAAGACGCTGTACCCGATTTTCACTTAAACACAAGCATTCCGGTTTGGTGAATGCTGGCACGTTTTTTGGCTGCTGCTGCCACTCCATGTTATTTTCGGTGGAATAACACCTGAGGACTCTGCATTTGTGGTTTATAAGTGGTCGACACACTACTTTTATCATCTCACCACAATACATAAACTGTCAGCGTAATAGTGCGTGTGTTCGAGCTACTTTTTGCTTACCTGTTGTGCGTCACCTAGCAACAACCTAGCTCCCAACACGTCCACACAGAAGTCACAGCCCTTTAACAACGATGTGGATTAACTGCGTGTGGCTGGTACTCCTCTGGTTCATCCTGTCCACTATCCACCATCCAGGGACAGCCCTGTTCCAGTATTCCGCCTCCGAGTTTAAGCTCCATATATATCCACATAATGCGCTAGTGCCTGCTCTGCCCCAACACCTGGACATTCTCTACATGCC
The DNA here is from genome assembly GCA_036785185.1 of Paratrypauchen microcephalus. Lineage (NCBI taxonomy): Eukaryota > Metazoa > Chordata > Actinopteri > Gobiiformes > Gobiidae > Paratrypauchen > Paratrypauchen microcephalus. Next base: position 940,287 of record JAVJIX010000101.1, read on the forward strand.
TTGCCGCAGACCCATCCATCGTGGCTCACATCGGACCTTCCAGTACGACAACACCAGCTCCATCCCATCGTTCTGGTCCACTGCTCGCTGCCCAAAGAGAAACACCAGTCGCCGTGCTGAGCATGCCCTGGTGCGCGTCCCGAGAGCGGCTATCGGTGGCAGCTTTTCACTCAACTTCGGTCTTCTTAACACCCGCTCTCTCACCAACAAGGGCCATCTCGTCCAGGATCTTGTGGCGGACCGTAATTAGACTTTTTGTGCCTGACAGAGATGTGGTAGCAGAAAAATGATTTTGCTCGTCTCAATGAAGCTACTCCTCCAGGGTTTGTTTACCTCTCCCAACCTCGTGTCACTGGTCCAAGGGGCGGTCTCTCGGTAATCTACCGCAAGAGTTTGAGGGTAGTGCCTGTGACTGTGCCTGTCTATCAGTCGTTTGAGGCGACTGCATGTCAGCTCTCTAGATCTACTCCGACTATTGTTGTGACTAATTACAGACCTCCAAAACCAAACAAGGATTTTTTAACAGACTTTGCAGCTTTTCACCAAATGTCATATTATTAGGGGACCTCAATATTCACTTGGACGTCGTCAATAACTCACTCACCAATGATTTCACATCCTGTCTGGACAGTTTTGGTTTGCATCAGTTTGTTCTTTTTCCCACTCACTCCAAAGGACATTCTGGACTTAATCTGCTGCTCAGGTGTAATACCCATAGACTGTAAAGCCAACTTCATCCCATTTTCGATTCATATGCTCCTTACATTTAATGCCAATCTTCCCCTTTCCAAACACAACCCTTCACGCACCTAGGGTTGCAAAATTCTGGGAATTTTCAAAGATGGAAACGTTCCGTGGGAATTTTCGGGAATAAACTGGGAATTATCAAAGCTGAAGGTTAGGGGCATCAATATAGTTGGTAGAAAAAATATTGTAGCATAATCTTGGCTAAAATAATCAAATTTCTGTGAATAAAGTAGGACAGCATTTTGTGCAGAGCCATCGAGCCACACCCTCTACATGCATTTTACATTCCTTTATCACAAGCACAAGAACTTCTAGAATTCTGAAGAGCTAAAGCTACTTTTCTGAGCTCACAGCAAATACAGACGACTGAGGCCAGATTTCACCAAGAGCACTACATGCAGTCAAGTAAGTTTTCAGGATATCATGAAGTAGATTATATTTGATCTATATATTAAAGATCTATATATTGAAGAATATTAAAGGTAATAAAATAATGACATAATAAAGTTATTTTGTTGTATTATATTTCTTGTGACACATTTCCATTTGGAGAACAGTTATGTTGAAAATAAAAAGATGCTTAGGCCATGAAGTTTAATAATGTGGACATTAACAACAATGCTAAATATGCAGTGTGCCTTTGGAGAGGAGTCTAAAATTCTATTGAGGTTCTGGGCCTGTCTAGTAGTGAAATCATCACAGATCCATTGATTTTGGTTGGATTTTTATAATTTTTTCTGTGGAATAAGTATACTGTTTGGTGAAAAGAATGGCATATTGGCTGATGTCATAACTTGGGGGAATAGTTGATTGCCAATGAGGTAAAGATAAAAATATTGGAAAAAAAAGTGAGAAAACGCCTAATTTTTTGCAATAAATTGAGCCAAAATCATGTAAAAATGTGTTTTAAGAATTATTTTTTCACTGAATGTTGTCATCACATGTGTTCTTTACATCTGGAGTACATTTATAGAAAGCTTACCCAATCCCCTGAGGATTTAGGGATTTTTTTCATTTTTCAAAATTTTCTATCGAAAAATGAAGGGTTCATACACAAATGGCCAAAAAAAAAATTTGCGATATTTCCGGCAGAGCAGACCCTCCAATTATTGGTCCTTAGGGTCAAAGTTAACCAAAAAAAAAGCAAATAAAAAGTATAGCAGACCATGTCAGGTTCAACCCATTTTTTCAGCTTTTGAGACTCCCTGACTATAATGTTAGAATAATACCAGGACTTTTAGGTGATGGACAGGCATAAAATCACTCATTTGGCATTTTGACTGGAAGGACTGAGCCAGGACTAAATCAGGTCTAAACCAGGACTAAATCAGGTCTGAACCAGGACTAAACCAGGACTGAACCAGAACTACATCAGGACTGAATCAGGACTGAATCAGGACTGAATCAGGTCTGAACCAGGATTAAACCAGGACTGAACCAGAACTACATCAGGTCTGAACCAGGACTAAATCAGGTCTGAACCAGGACTAAATCAGGTCTGAACCAGGACTAAACCAGGACTGAACCAGGACTAAATCAGGACTGAACCAGGACTAAATCAGGACTAAATCAGGTCTGAACCAGGACTAAATCAGGTCTGAACCAGGACTAAATCAGGTCTGAACCAGGACTAAACCAGGTCTGAACCAGGACTAAATCAGGACTGAACCAGGACTAAATCAGGACTAAATCAGGTCTGAACCAGGACTAAATCAGGTCTGAACCAGGACTAAATCAGGTCTGAACCAGGACTAAATCAGGTCTGAATCAGGATTAAACCAGGACTGAACCAGAACTACATCAGGACTGAATCAGGACTGAATCAGGTCTGAACCAGGATTAAACCAGGTCTGAACCAGGACTAAATCAGGTCTAAACCAGGACTAAATCAGGTCTGAACCAGGACTAAATCAGGTCTGAACCAGGACGAAATCAGGTCTAAACCAGGACTAAATCAGGTCTGAACCAGGACTAAACCAGGACTGAACCAGGACTAAATCAGGACTGAACCAGGACTAAATCAGGACTAAATCAGGTCTGAACCAGGACTAAATCAGGTCTGAACCAGGACTAAATCAGGTCTGAACCAGGACTAAATCAGGTCTGAATCAGGATTAAACCAGGACTGAACCAGAACTACATCAGGACTGAATCAGGACTAAATCAGGTCTGAACCAGGACTAAATCAGGTCTGAACCAGGACTAAATCAGGTCTAAACCAGGACTAAATCAGGTCTGAACCAGGACTAAATCAGGTCTAAACCAGGACTAAATCAGGTCTGAACCAGGACTAAATCAGGTCTGAACCAGGACTAAACCGGGGTCAGTTGTGCTCCGCTAATTATGAGGCGGAGCACAACAGAAAATGCCAGGGTCGTTTTTTGTCCCAGTCCAGCCCTGAGCACAGGATACATCGAGAGCTGCACACGTAGGCTGACCTTCAGTTACAAGTACACGTACACGCCACGGCCCCTTACAACGGGCCTAATGAAATCCTGGAGGAGTTCTTGCAGGGCGTGCGTCTATGTGAAGAAAGTAGGTCAGAACTAGGAAAAGGCAAGCCCAAGCAAAGGGAAGCCACAACAGCATAACCGCACATTCTCACTTCAGAACTCAGAAGACAGCCGTGGAAAAGTGATGCGTTACCTTAGGAGAGATCCGAGAGCGGTACACCGGGTTTAAAGACGGCTGTCTAGGGCACCTGCGCAGGCTGCTGAGAGATCCCTCCGCTCCGCGTATGTGGACGGGGCAGAACCAGAGCGCAGAGAGGTTTTTTCGCGTCTGCAGTGGCGCAAATAACAGTCTTTTAGAGTGCGGCGCAGACAAACACCGGTAAAACGTCCATCACTAAAGTTATGCCAGTTCTTCCGCTGTGGTCAGAGCGCGCATGCGCAGCTCCCCGCAGTAAGAAAGCGTGCTACCGCCGCCTGCTGGTTTAGAAAATGAAGTACAAGTTGATTTTTAAAGGTCCCATGACATGGTACTTCTTGATGCTTTTATATGGCTCCTTAATGGTTCCCTAATACTGTAAATGAATCCTTCTTCAAAATCAACACTCATGAGAAAGAGAGATAAGATGAGAAAGAGTCATAAATGTCACTCTGGAACACTCCATTATGGGCGTTGTTGCTTGAATGCAAATGAGGAGGACAGAGATGGCCTATAGTAGCGGGTGGGGGCGTGGCCAAACTCTCCGCTCTTTCCTTTTCAGCTGTGCGCTGTGCGCTGTGACCCATTTCTGCGTTTTTGCGCGGAGGGAGAGATGAGAAGTGTTCCATTGAAAAATAAACACATTTCCACAGAAAATAAAATGAAACCACTGCTGTTTCAGATATCCACAGGCTCAGATAAAGGACTTCCGAGCCTAGAAACACTCGCAAGTTCCTCCAGGCAAATAAAAAACGCATTTCGCATTGCGTAGCTCCTCCGCAGTCCAAACTCTCTGGGCGTGATTTACAGAGACGCTGAGTAGAGACAGACGGGGGTGGAACTGCATTTGCATTTCCTTTTTCGAGCTGACGTCAATAAGTTTCCTTGTTCAGAATCGCCCGTTTGAGCTCCGATTTTTTCTAACGCAGAAAAGGACCGCAAATGCTCAGTTTAGACATTTCGCAACTTTTAACCATGGGGGGGGGGGGCTAAACAGGGTAGGGGAGCTCACATTAATGTTCAAAAACCTCAGAAAGTGAAAATTTCATGCCATGGGACCTTTAAAGTAACTGTATGTAGCCTCATCTACTATGACTACAACTGAGCCTGGGTTGAAAGTGCCTCAACCTGCAGATAGAGGACACATAAGATACACTTTCCTCCTCTGGGTGACTCTCCTCCTGCCACAGTTGTGCCTCTGTGACAGCACAGACATGAAGATGTGTCTTCATATCTGATTGACTCTGATTGTTCTCTGATTGGACTATGTGTCAGAATCAGAATATGTTACAAAATATACCTTAATGCAGGCATTCAATAAATAGGCCTACATTTTCAAAGAATTCTTCCCATGACTGCATATAGCTTACTGACAATGAGAACTGTGTCAGGTGCAGAGTCACTCAGAGCAGGACTGTGTCAGGTACAGAGTCACTCAGAGCAGGACTGTGTCAGGTGCAGAGTCTCCCAGAGCAGGACTGTGTCAGGTGCAGAGTCACCCAGAGCAGGACTGTGTCAGGAGCAGAGTCACCCAGAGCAGGACTGTGTCAGGTGCAGAGTCTCCCAGAGCAGGACTGTGTCAGGTGCAGAGTCTCCCAGAGCAGGACTGTGGCAGGAGCAGAGTCATTCAGAGCAGGACACAATTACAGGTTTGGCAAATTCTACAAGATTAAAGAACATGGGTAAATGTACACACACCTGTGCAGGGAGAAAGCCTATAGTTAGTAACTACAAAATAGACACATAATACACATTATGCCTGGAAAAGAATGAGAAAGAAATAAAATCTGATATTTTATTTGTACCACCTACAAGTGCAGAGGGGCTGTCCTAAAATTTGTTCAGAATGCCCAGCATGAAGAGATCAGAAACTATAAAGCTAAGATAGCTCAGTGTGTCAAACTAAAGGCAGAGATTGTCCACACTTACATGAGGGTTAGAGTGGTTTCAAACAACCTTCTTGGAAATACAGTGGTCCCTCGCTCTATCGCGGTTCACTGTTCGTGGCCTCACTGTTTCGTGGATTTAAAAAAAAAATTTTTATAGTGTAACTTTTTTTTTATAGTGTAACATTGTGTTCTGCGTCCTGATTGGCTAAGAGACTGTAGACCTTTGCCGATTGATAGATGGGCGACGCGGGGGGGGGGGACCAGGACTAGACCAGGACTAAACCAGGTCTAAACCTGGACTGGTCCTGGACTAATCCAGGACTGGACCAGGTCTAGACCAGCACTAAACCAGGTCTAGACTAGGTCTAAACCAGGTCTAAACGTGGACTGGACCTGGACTAAACCAGGACTGGACCAGGTCTAAACCTGGACTAAACCGGGACTAGACCATGTCTAAACCAGGATTAAATCACCCCGTGCGGTGCTTTGCTGGTTTCGTGCGGCTCTTGCGTTCGTTTGTGGGTGTTCGGTTTGTGGCTCGAGCTGCGAGGACCATGCCTCCTGAGGGGGAGGCATGGTCCGGGTGCCGCGGTTCGATCTCGTGTACGCAGCCCCGGCCTTGCGCCGGTCGTGCTGCTCTGTCACGGATTTGACCACCGCACTTCTCCAAGGGGTTGGTGCGCGTCGCATCCCGGGACGCGGCAGTGCACCGTTGGATGCTTCCTGCGGATCCAGTGACTCATGTCTCCGCTCCCCTCGCACGTCCGGTGGGACTCCCGGCGGAGCCCCCACGCTTCACTATTAATACATTTTGTTGAAAATCTACAAAAGTTTGAGTGTTTAAACGAGAGAGAAATGTGAGAAAACGTTAATTCCAGTGTATAATTCCAGTATAATAATTGTAAAATATAAAGTTGTCCTACTTCGCAGATTTCACTCATTACAGGTTATTTCTGGAACCTAACCCCCGCGATAAACGAGGGACCACTGTAGTTCAATTTAATAATTCTATCCTAGGCAATCTGTTAAAGCGAAAAGACAAGTAGAAGACAATAAAACTATTTTAAAGCAATTCATCAAATATGAAAGAACTAAGATAACATATCGGACAGTAAGCAAATATATATTACATTATACATATATATATTACATATATATATACATTATATATTTGGACACGAGGCTCCACATTACCAACCCAGTTTCATGCCCAGTTTCGGACTGCTCTCCTGGGTAGCATCCTCACGCTGCGGTACTGTTGTCCTGGTCTGCATTGGTATAAAGAATTAAAAATAATGGCGGCATGGTGGCACGGAGCTATGGGTGGCTAGCACTCACACCTCACCAGGGACGTGCACAGGAATTTTGAGGGGCAGTTGCTCTGACATGAAGAAAGGGCAAACCAACCCCCCCCACAGGCCATGAAGCATCTGGAGGAGGCTTGTGCCTGCTCCTCGTATTAAATGTAATGTAATTATGAAAAATTGCCATTAGTAGGCTTAAATATGAGTCTGATTAATTAATCAATTAGCCTACACAGTATCATCTCATCTTTATCACAATGCAACATTTCCGTCTCACCTGCTGGTTGGCTTTTTCTTAACCAAACCTGCATGTGCTATCCTTTGCTGCCTCCCTGAGGGTTTTCTCTCTCTCCTGCAACCGCTTCTTTACCGTGGGCATCACTTAACATAACACACATTACCCAAAATAGTGAGATTTAGTAATTTAATCATTTTGAATGAAAGAATTCATGTAATGCATTACTTCCATCATTCATTCTGCTTGCTAAAACCAAAAGTTAGAAACTGCAGACATGTAGCTTTGTTTGCCTACCACAAAATTAGCAGCCTATTTAAATAATGGGTTGCTTGTCTGTAAGCTAGTTAGCTGTCTGATTATTTAGGCTAAACGTGGCAACTTAAACATGTATTTATGAACATTTTTATTCAATTCATAAACCTTCATGGTGATCATTTGTTGTACATCTCAATCTCACCTTTTACGACAACGTCAAGACAACCGCGACAGTCTCTTTCCACATGCAGGCTCGGGTCAAGTGCCGACCGGTTGCGTGTATCAGCAGTGGGCACTGATCGCAAAAGCCCCGGGAAGCGGCAAAGTCTGGGCGCTGTAAAGCACGCAAACCTGTCCGGCTCGCGAGTGAATGAGGCTGCTTTTATTTTAGGAAAAATGTTTTGAGTGGCGATTTTTTGTTTTCGACTCGGAAGGGCAACGTTAGTCCAGAAGGGCACAGTTGCCCGGGCAACCTGAACAACCCCCTTGTGCACCTCCCTGCACCTCACAGCAAGAAGCCCAGGCCTTTCTGTGTGTGTCCTTCCTGTATCAAAGATCAAAAAGATCAAAGTCAGCTTTATTGTCAATTCTGCCATATGTGTTCAACATACAGTGAATCGAAATTTTGTTTCTCTCTGGCCAGGTAGTGCAAAAAGACAGTGTACAAAATACAATATGAAGACAAAACACAACAAAAACTATCTAAGACAGAGATTTAAAGTTAAAACTAAAGTCTACGATCTAAAATCTTAAAACAGTGCAACATAATAAATAAAATATACTATATACAGATTTCCAAAGTGTGCAGTGTGCATCAAAATGTGCAATGGAAGATACAGCAGTGAATTGGTCATGTGCAATAGAATGTGCATTGGAGTTAAGATAAAATAAAAATAAATGTGCAACAGTAGTAATTCTAGTGCAATAACAGGAGTAAACAACAGTACAAAAAATTCCAGTAGTAATTTTTAGTATCTGGATGGGTTTCCTCCAGGCACTCCGGTTTCACCCATCAACACAAAAAACATGCTCCATAGGTAAAAATCCTCCAAGCCTAGCAATAAGATCACGGAGATGGGTCGCCGGGTGCCTGAAAGATGTGCTGCCCTACAGGGATAAATAAAGGATAATTTTAAATAAATTAAGGATAATTTTAAATAAATAAATAAATAAATAAATAAATAAATAAATAAATAAATAAATAATGCGCTGTTAATCTTTCAAATGTGGCATATACCACAGAGACGCACTGTCCCCACTGCAGTTCTCCGTAGGTCAGACCCCCCTTAGCCAAATCATCAACATGCTGATAATACCATTGAAATGGCTGTTTCAACTGCACAATGACCCCAAACATAGCAGTAAGTGATCCCCATCTTGGCGTTAGAAATACAAATGTGACGTCATGGAATCATCAGCCCAAACAATTGATCTTAATTCGATAGAAAAATAGTGGAGTGACATAAATAATGCTGTTTCTGATGCAAAACCATGAAATAAAGAGGAATTCTAGACTGCTGTTAAATTCTGGGCTGTAATACCAGCTCCCAGAGGGTTGAAGTTGGTGGATTCCATGCAACAAAGATCTCAGTTCTCAGAAACAACAGTAATATAACTATATATTAGTTTAATAATTCACAGGAATGCTAAATCTGGAAGAATGTATATTTAGGCCTGGGCCAAGGGCCTATTGTGTGTGATTGTTCAGCGGTGCGAAGCACCACTGCGATATGTGCGCATAGTGCACACAAACATAGCGCAAAGGGCTCCCCCCTTTCCAAACATAGTGGCACTCGTGTCAATGACGAGTGCCCGCTGACATAGCATGGTGGCACCGCCCATGGCCGCGATAGCAGCCTAATTGTTTTTTTTTTTTTTTAAACCTTTATTTAACCAGGGAAATCCCATTGAGATTAAAAACCTCTTTTTCAAGGGAGCCCTGACCTAGAGGCAGCAAAAAGACAATTAAAACACAATTAAAATGACATATAAATTAGTTAAAATTACATATAAATTAGTTAAAACAGGTACAATTTATGGAGGCTGTCACAAGAGCTCTCAGTCTGGATTTAAAGTCATTCAAAGAGATAAATTCTGTTAATTTCCAGTCATTTTGCAGCTTGTTCCATGTCGAGGGGGCAGAGAAGACAAAAGCCCTTTTTCCCAACTCTGTGCGAACAAACGGAACAGAGAGCAACAACTGATCATTTGAACGCAAACCATAAGAATCAACACTTCTCTGTGTGATTAAGTTACATATGTAGGAGGGAAGTAGTCCAAGCATGGCCTTGAAGATAAAGGTGTACGAATGAGTCAACCTCCTAGTGGACAAAGAAGGCCATCCCACTCGAGAGTACAGTTCACAGTGGTGGGTCAAGGCCCTACAGTTAGTAACGAACCTCAAAGCAGCAGATACACAGAGTCAATCTTACTCAGACATTGAGCTGAAGCGTTCATATACAGCAAGTCTCCATAATCTAAAATGGATAAAAAAGTTGCAGTGACAAGGTGCTTTTTAACCTTAAAAGAAAAACACAATTTATTTCGGAATAAAAAACCCTATTTCAATTTGAGTTTCTTCACAAGATTGTCAATGTTGGGTTTAAAAGTCAGGGTGTCATCAAGCAAGATACCAAGATATTTGTACAAATGTACCACCTCAGTTTCATTTCCCTCAAGAGTGGACACTGTGGGGACATCTTGCGGAGTCTTCTTAAAGTTTGAGAACAACATTAGTTTAGTTTTGTCAGCATTAAGGACTAGTTTTAGCTGCTGAAGTGTGTGCTGCACCACATCAAAAGCTTTCTGCAGAGATTCAATAGCATTAAGAGGAGATGAGCCAAAGCAGTAAATGATTGTGTCATCGGCATAAAAATGCATATTAGCATTGGACACATTTTGTCCCAAGTCATTAATATACATAATGAATAGGAGAGGTCCTAATATAGAACCCTGTGGCACCCCCTTGTGGAGACTCACAATTTCAGAGCAGAAACCATCATATTTGATACATTGGGTCCTGTCACTCAAATAATTAGTGAATCAGGACACTACATGATCTGACAGACCAAAACTGATAAGCTTTTGCTTTATGACTGTGTGGTCCACAGTGTCAAACGCCTTTGACAGATCAATAAAGAGTGCAGCACAGTACTGCTTTTTATCAAGAGCAACAATTATATCATTGATCACTTTTGTAGCAGCAGTGATGGTACTGTGCTTTTTCCTAAAGCCTGACTGCAGTTTTGAAAGGAGGTCATTAGAGTATAGAAACTCTTTAAGTTGATCACAAACAAGGGCTTCAAGAATTTTTGATAAGACACACAGATTTGATATTGGCCTGTAGTTAGTTAAAACTGCTAGATCACCTCCTTTTAGGAGGGGCACAACAAATGCTGACTTCCAGACTGAAGGAATTTCCTTGTTTTCGATCGACAGATTAAAAAGTATTGTAAGAGGCTGTGCAATAAAATCAGCAGCCATTTTCAAAAAGTAAGGCCCTATCAAATCTGGCCCAGGAGGTTTTCTCTCATTCAGAGTTTTCAGAGCCTTATGAACTTGCTGCACAGTAAAAGGTACAAATGTAAAAGGTTCTCCAGAACACATTTGAGAGTTTGTACAATAAGGCACAGAGGGAGCTCCTGTAGAGTCAAACAAAAACCCAGATGACACAAAATGCTTATTAAAGCAATTTAAGACCTCAGTTCTGTCATAAACTGGAACTGAATCTTTTAAAACAAAAGTGGGAAGAACCTGGGGGCTTTTGTTCACAGATAAAGACTTGATCACTCTCCAAAATTTCAATGGGTTATTTAGGTTCTCAGTTGTGACCGATAAGTAAGTATAAGTCAGATTTAGCATTTTTGATAAGAGATGTACATTTATTTCTTAATTGTCTGAAAATAGACCAATCACTGGCAGAATCACTTTTCCTGGCTCTGGCCCATGCCGCATTACGCTGATGGATGACATCAGACAATTCTGGAGAGAACCAGGGGTTTTCTCGCCCCTTCACTCTGACTTTCCTTACTCCAAAACATAGGGTGCACTTGACATCATACACGAAACAGAGCGTGAAGTGCTTTCCCTTGTTCAAACACTCTATGCCACTCAATAGTGACACTCATGATATCCAGTAGTACAGACTGGCATGAGTACTGACTGACAGACTCCTCTAAAGGCTCTTCACCGACAGGGCTGAAAATCACCGTACATCATCTAGAGAAGTGGGGCATCAAAAGTTTTGAATCACTTGTAAAACTTTTTGGCCAAAACCTACTAATTGTGACACAAACAAAAATGGCACGATAGTATCAAATGCTGCAGTGAGATCCAGGAGTATGAGGATGGTCAGCTCTCCATCCTTATACTCCTGGATCTCACTGCAGCATTCCATCCTCCTCTCTCATCTCAAAAACTGTTTCAACATCACTGGATTTGCTCTGTCCTGGCTTCAATTCTACCTCACTAATCGTCAACAGTATGTCATGGTAAACAACTACTCATCCTCCACTGCTCCTCTGCTCCAAAGTGTTCCCCAAGGTTTGGTGCTTGGTCCACTCCTGTTCATCCTCTACCTCATCCCCTTTGGTAACATCATCCGTCGACATGGTCTATATTTCCACTGCTATGCTGATGACATACAATTGTACATTTCCACCAAATCCATCAACTCCATAACTCACTCCACACTCACCCACTGTCGAACTGATATCAAAACATGGTTAAAACAGAACTTTCTCAAACTCAACTGTGAAAAAACTGTGAAATAAATGATAATTGGTCCAAAAAACATTACAAAATCCATCCAAAATTCTCAGGTCAACTTTGATAACACCACACTCTCTCCATCACCTGTCATCCGTAACCTTGGTTTTCTTTTTGACACCAATTTCACATTTGAACAGCATGCCAACCAAATAACCCGGTCTGCTTTCTTCCACCTTAAAAATATTGCCCGCCTCCGTTCGTCCCTCTCTTTCTCTGCCGCTGAAACACTGATTCATGCTTTCATCACTTCCAGATTAGACTATTGCAATAGCATTCTTTACGGTACATCCTCCAAAACACTCAATAAGCTACAATACATTCAAAACTCTGCTGCCCGTCTCCTCACACACACCCGCTCCCGTGAACATATCCTGTCCTCCAGAACCTCCACTGGCTCCCCATCCACTCTATTTGCTACTCTATTTTATTTTATTCTATTTTATTTATTGCATGTTAAGTGTTGGTTTACATTCTGCTCCAAGCATCGCAGCAATTTCCTAATGTTGTGAACTTGTTCAAACATATGGCATTAAAACCTTTCTGATTCTGATTGTGATCCCTCAGCGCATACAGTTCAAAGTTCTCCTCATCACCTTCTAAGCCCTCCATAAACTGGCCCCAGCCTACCTCGCAGACCTGCTCCACCGCCACACCCAATCCCGCTCTCTCCGCTCCTCCTATTCAAACCTCTTGTCCCTCTTCTGCAGGACCAAGCTCCGAACCTGGGGAGACAGAGCCTTTTCTATTGCTGCCCCCACCCTCTGGAACACCTCCGAGACTGCACAGACCTCACCATCTTCAAAAAAAACCTCAAGACCCATCTGTTTAAAGCTGCTTTTATTGTTTAAATTATTTGCTATTTTAATTCATTTTGTTTTATTTTTGACTGTTTTATGGACTTATTTTATTGTATTGCTCTGTGAAGCGTCTTTGAGTGTCATGAAAAGCGCTATATAAATAAAATGTATTATTATTATTAGTGCACTCTACAGAACACAGCAATGGAAATGCATGGAAATTTAACTTTTTCCAAATGTATGAAATTTTGATGTGCTCTACACCACACCATCTCCTGGTATTGTAATTTGCAGTGCAAGTTTTATCCAGTATGCATGCTTGGAAACCTTATAAAATACCAATAACCCCACCCCACAGGGTTTGTCAACATGTTAAGCCCAGTAGAGCCAGATCTCCTTCATTATGCCAGCTACTTCATATGTGACGTAGATGAGCAGTTGCTGGTCTCCAATGCAGAGTTCCGGCGTTTGTGTTGGACCATTCTGGAAGGTTTCGGTTGTCCACATACAGTCAATGGCTGCCTGGCTGCATACATGAAGTTGGTGGATGAATTGATGATGTGGATGAACACAAATGGAGCTCAAACACCCTCAATATTTGCAGAGGCAAATGAGTTGTACAAAATTATGTTGAGGGAAAGAGAGTGAAAACAGGAAGGAGTGAGGGGGCTTGGGATCTTGTGTTGTTATCATTCCTGCATGTTTTTTAGACCATGTTCAATAGGAATTTCTGAATAAAACATAGAAATAAATAACACGGCTCTAGTCTCCCATATTTACTTTTTATTGCAATAACATTAACCATATGTGTACTTACACATTTAACTTAAGAGGTCTCTTTAGAAATAACAAAATGAGAGACATTGGGATTTAGCCATTCTTAACTGTAAAGCTTGAAACTGGAATTGGAGGCATAACAAGAACAACTACGAAACAAAAACGCTCCCTACCACTTATAGCCATACCGGCTCTCTAAATCCAGGCTGAGCCCTGTTTTGAAAAATTCCACTACTTCTGAGGCGGTGGGTCGGGTTTGTGGCTCATAACTCAACAGTAAATGCAAAAAGTGGTACTTGTCACTGAGACTTAGGAGAGCATGTGGTGGGGTCTTGGATGCCATGAGAGCAGCTAGCTCTCGTTGTTTTGGAATTACCCATGGGGCTGACCTTGTGAACAATTCCAGGTAGGTGGCCCCCAGGGACCACATATTGGTGGAGCAAGAGGAATCTTGAAATTACAGGCTGCACTCAGGTACCATATATAGGAAAGTCCCGCCCATGGGCCCTACAGCTTGCCCTTGTAGACGGCTCCCTTGGCAAAGCTGGACAGTGTCCCTGATGTTTGCCAAACCCCAGTCTGTAAGCACTGCTCTCTTCGACTGCAACTGAATCTGAAAGGTACAGAAAAAAATATGAGGGTTGAAATGATTGATATTTTGGTTAACTATATTATTTACCAACATATAGACATTCACAGGTGTACAAGCTCTGCATTTTGACACTAAGGTATGCACTTTCTCATTTTAAATGATCCAAAAAGTTAAAATTATAACTCATATCTAAACTGGGACTTAAAAATATAAACATCCTCACTTCCTTAAACTGGTTCCCTATTAATAGTCAAATCGATTTTAAGATACTCCTCCTAACCTATAAAGCCCTCAATGGTCTTACTCCAACCTTTAAGAGTAGACTTAAAACCTTTCTCTTTGATGCTCCCCATAGTTAGCCATGGTGCACAGTAAATCATCTTATGGGTGTTATTGGGAAGGACTACTGTTGCCCCAACTGCGAGGCATGGTGGCCACTGACAATCCCTGTTGTAGTGTTGGGTTACCATTCACCATACCTTAGTTATGCTGCTATAGCCTAGTGCTGCCACAAACCTCTAATTTAAGAAAATATAGTTGCCCTGCCTGAGATTAATACAGAAACAGTCACTCTGACAATGTGGTCTGCCTAATGATTATGGTAACAAGAATGGTCCACAACCACTCAACAGACTGACTACCATATAATGTTATGGGACAATATTTTGGAACTTTCGTGTTGGTTAGCTAAAACCA